>OZ005741.1:132696622-133045759 GCA_963930735.1 Dioctria linearis
GACTTGGTCTAAGATCAATTCTATCTTTTTTCTTTGTTTTTATTATAATATAAATATCGTTTTTTGTACAACCATTATGGAATTTTCAATTCCTACGTTAAGATAATTTCTGGTTTTAGTTTTAATAAGATTAACCTGCGAAAAACTTTTTTTTACAATAAAAACCATGTTCAAGTATTCTTCAAATAACAGTGATTTTGGAGCCGATTTCCTGTATTTGCACAAGACGCCATTCTTCGCTTAATGCATCGATATCATTGCGATCAATAAGGTTTGGGAAAAGTGTTATTAAAGGTACCTAAATATCAAGCTTGGAGTTAATCAATTTGGATCGATTCCTGCAACTGCTTTTAGTACTACGTCCTCAAAGCTTAAACGATGTAATACATCCACATAGGGCATAAAATAGATATCACAGCATTGTTTTCTTATTTCTTATATCTTTTCTTCTTGAAATAGTTTTTAATTTATTAAAACATACTTCAATGAAAAATGTTTAACGGATTTGGATTTGAGCGCAATCTTAAGCCAAACTTAACTGTTTTGAAAAATCGAGGGAGCGATTAAAGTAAAACTTCGAAATTAATTTCTACAATACTGAGTTAGAGATAGCGTTTACATTTGCACGTCGCATCAGCTGCAGTAAGCCAACACAACAGCAAACCATTGCACGAACCAAGCCCACGACACGTATGACAATGACCAAAACCCTCGAGAATAGTTCACAAGAAACAGACTCCCTCCCTACCGCATGCGAGGCCCATCGGAGTCCTAACATTCAAAAATATTTGCAGTGTTCTTATGCAAAACTGACAAAAGTTTGATTTGAATAGCTCCTCCGCCCTAAACTACTATTCGTACAGAAAAATGGTGTTCTGATAATCTTAAGCTTGCTTTATTATCTTCCGAACCTTTCCTAACAAAATTATTTAAAAAAATGTATCTTAACCAAATGATAATAATAATCATTGTAATGTCGCTGTGCCGTCATGTAGCTGCCTCGGACATACATTATCACTCAGCTGAGAGGTATTGAGCATTAAATGGTAAGGTTGCTTTGTAATCAAAACTATTTTATTATTTTGTTAAGTGCAGCCTTTGGGAAGGTAAGGAACCAAGCTTTAAATTACTAGAAGACTATTTTCCTGTATGGATAGTAGTTTAGACTCTATAGCGTATATAAAGTCAATGTTTGGCACTTGTCCATTAGTAACAATATTGAAAATTTTAGAAAACGGACTCACATCGCATACATATAGATTTCTGTTTCATGGCTTGGGAAGAATTCTCGAGGGTTTTGCAATGACACAAATGGTATTTCATATTTGAAATTACATTGTTATTCTACTTTTCAATATGAGATTTGTTCTGATCTGATTGAACTTGATATACTTCAACGTAGTACCTCATTCACGAATCAATATATTTTATTACTAATATGTGCTATGTATAGTTACTCAACTCAGTCCTCCTTCCTTAATTAATAAAATAAAAATAAATGAATAAACTTTATTTTCTATCAAATACAGGAGTTAAAAAAATTAAATGGACTACCGAATACCAAAAACGGAGTACTTTTATAAAAGCAGTAGTACAGGAATTCGCTATTAGATTTAGGAGTACTACATAATACTCCAAATGGAGTACAAACCACAGCACTGGTGGGACCTGCAATACGTACGGAATACCCTTTTCCAATTAATATTCGAAAAGAAAAAGTTCGTTTAACTTTAATCGAAGCTAAAGTAAAATTGACTTCTGCAGAAATCACAGGTATAGTATTAGAAAAAATTCTTCAAAACAGGACGAGGAAGAGAAAACATTAAGTCAAAATAAAGAAATAAACAATAATAAAATATAAATTAATTAATACAATAAAGGTTTAAGTAAAGCACATTTCGATCGAAAATCTGAAGAGTTCTTATCCTTCAGTCGATGATCTGCAGCACTCCTATATATATATATCTACGAAAAGTAATCGAATATGCATAATATGCATATATATATGTACTGTGTATAGTATAATGTATGGTGTATGTATCTCTTCCAATTTCCACTTTTTTTAAACTTTTTAGATTTTCACACAATTTTATTTTCATCACATCTTTAAGCCATAAATTACGTTATTTTGCTTACGAGAAGCAAAGATTTGACACTTTTGATACGAACGAACACTGCCCTGAGCACTAGACGATTTATGTTTCCACAAAGGATGTTTTTATTAAATTTTCACTTGAACTCAGAGAACTTTATTAGAAGGTTTAAGTATTTATTTTTTGTCGAAACAATATTCTTACGAAGCCAAATATAACGGAATTTCTCAGCCAATTAAAACTTGAATACTTTAATATTCTTCCAACAAAGATCAACCCTAGTGATATAAGCAAAAAAAAAAATGTCAATAAAATTGGAACGCTTTGAAGAAATGGCACTTAATATCGCGAAATTGCATCAATAAACTGAAAAATAATCTTCAAAAGTTAAGCACGAATTTTGGCCGCGTTTTATCACCAATAAAAGTTTTTCCTGAACGAAAATCACACACTGGATAAGAGTATGCACAAAACAAAAGCGTTCGAGATGTACATAGGCAAACACAAGCTTATATCTCGGCCGACGCGAATCGACTGACAATGGGATATCTTTCTTCAATGAATTAAAGTTTTCGAGATGGAGTACTAGATAGTGCTAGTGTGGGTATAATGAATTTGGTGGATTTTCCCAGATGTCCGAAGAAGTTCAACTTCTCAAATCACTGGGTGAATGGAAAAGCGAATAGATAAAATACACACAGTATAAGGGAAATTCAATTTAGGAAATTATCCGAATGAATTTCATTTGTCAGAGCCAACAAGCACCCAGCAAAGCAAAATTGAAGCCAACAGATTGGGAAAAAAAAGCTCGTAGCAGGAAAACTAAAAAGCTTTCAGGAGAAACATAAAATCTAGAAAACTTTTGTAGAAATTTATCCTGTGTAAGTGCCATGCCAGCTGCAAAGTTCTCTCGCATAACTAACACTCCTGTACGTAAGCGACAATAGTACATGTTTGTCTCTTTCGAATCCGTTTTTATAATGGAGGGGGAGGTGCTATACTACTCCATACAAAATTAACATAGTTTCCTTCATTTCCAGCGTGCGATTTAAGTATATTTGGGATGTTCACGAATCCCTGAAATTAAATCGAAAACGTCTGGTGACTTGAAAAAAATTTTCTAACGAAAAGGAATTTTTCTTTTTAATTTTATTCCTTATGTCAACGTGTATTTAATTAGTGTTGGTGATTGGAAACTCGGCGAAAAAATTACGTAACACGAAAGTCAACTCAACTCGAGAATGCCATTCAAAGATGATCAGAAAATATCTAACCTCCGAAACTGTAGTGAAGATTTAAAGGGGAAGAGCCAAGCTAACAGGAAAAATGTTTTCGATATTAGGTGTTGATATGCATACTCGTATGTACATAATCTAAGTGATAACTAGTCAGCACACCTGTTTTATTTCGTAGAATACCTTTAAGAAAGGAACATTTGTTCGCTACTGTTAAGAGATAGTCGTTTCAGAGATGAGGAACTATTAAGTGGAATTTCAAATTTTATATCCTTATGGTACTTATCCCTTTCATCCTTTAAATTGGTTAGCTTTCCCATTTGTACTCAGAGTTTGGAAGTGTGTGGTACATTTTTTTTTTATATGAAAATGTTTTACGCATTTAACTTAACTCTTTTAACAATTATTGTTTAAAACTGGTAGGAAAGAAACTGTCAGAAATAGAAATTGAGGAAGAAGAGTCGGAAGGTAGTAAAAATTTTGGGAATGACATGTATACAGAAAATGTTTGCAGAGGAATCAAATACGCGACAACTGAGAAGGACAGAATATTTTTTTTTAAATATATTTATACATATATGTATATGTATCTATATATATTATTAAGCTAAGCTCAGGTGGTACCCTATGATGCACACAGCATGGCAGGAAGGAGGGAAATGATTAATAGACATAAGGAAAGTATCGGAGGTGCTGATGTATGTATGTAGGATGATTTTATTTTGGAAAATAAAAGACACCTTCTATTTCACTAGTTCACAATTATTTATTTTCAGTTTTAAGTAGTTAATTCAGTAAAAGCTTAGTTAGTTATTTATAATTAAGTTTAATTAGTACCACTTATGTAGTCCACTAAGATATTAATGTAAGTCCACTTTTATTAACAATTGCACTCGATCTTTTGCTTTTTCTACCGTCCACGTTCACTTTCGAGTTTCAACTGATCTGTGTAACTGTCTATATAATCTAATTGATAACAACTGAAAATGTGCAACGGTTAAAAATTCTTCGTTCACTGGCTGATGATGATGATGCAGGATTGTTGTTATCATTTATTGGATGATGATGATTAGATAAAAACTATTCTACACTCGGCCATCTTCCACATCATCTGCCTCAGATGATAAATCTTCGGTTCTGTAATGCACCGCTCACAATTTTATTTTATCAACACTTGTCGTGGTTCGCAACGGACCTTCATTTTCACCGACTTTCTTTACTTCAAATCTCTCATGTGGGAGGATTTTGATGATTTCATAGGGACCTAAAAAACGTGATCGAAACTTAAGGCCTGTTCCAAACTGCGTACGTTCGATCGCTACCAAGTCTCCGATTTGATATTTTTGTGGTGATCTCTGGATTCCTAGTATATTTGTCTTATTCCTTCTTCAATGATATCCTTAATGTGTAGATCTTCTTTCAGCCTCATTGACGTACCTGTTAACAGCTTGAATGGCGCCGTACAGATTGCCCTTTGATAAGTACTGTTCAAAAATTGTTGAACTTTCCCTACATGCTTATACAAGGTTGCTGGATCATGGATAGAAAGTTTTGTAAGGACGGAAATAACTATTCGATGAGCTCTCTCAATTTGGCCGTTGCCACGCGCTACACCAGCAGTTATATGAATCAGTTCTAATTGCTCATCTTTGCAATACTTCTTAAATATATTAGCGATGAATGCTCCACCGCGGTCTGTTATTATCCTTCTAGGATTTCTGAATATAGCTGCCACAACTTCCACCTTTTTGATGGCTTCGTCTGCAGATAGCGACTTAACCGGAAAGATCCATATAAATTTTGTGAACGCGTCGATAGTACTGAGAATATATTTATGTCCTTTAGGCGTAACTGACATTGGCCCCAGATGGTCGATATGAAAGGTGTCTAGAGGACTTTCGGTCTTTGGAATAGGATGTAAATAGCCCTCGGCTCTTCCTTCCTTCCGATTGGCAAGTATGCACTGCACACAGTTCCGTACACATTTATCAACTTTATCTTTTAGTTGCGAAATATAAAACTCGTTTTTGATTATATCCTCCATTTTTCTAAAGTTGAAATTACCTTACTCATATATTTAATTGGATGCAAGTTGTTATCTTCTGAATTGATTTCGAATAGACATGCTCCGTATCCGTACATACAAGCGTCGGTGTGTAGCTCCGTAGATGCTCCTGGTCGAAATATACTCAAAACCGGACTGGTAGCTAAAGCCTCTTTAAGTAATGTAAATGACCTTCGGGACTCTTGATTAAAATTAAATTTCACTTCCTTCTTTAGGAGTGCAGTCAATGGACGAGCTTTGTCTGCGAAATCTTCGATAAAGCTCCGAAAATAACCAAACAAACCTAAGAAATTTTGCACCTGTTGTATTGTCCGTGGCTCTGAGAATCCTAAAACAGCTTTTGTTTTATTTTGAGATGGTTTGATTTTCCCCTTTGAAAGTAAATACCCCAGATATTCAACTTCGGTCTGTAGTATTTTGCATTTCTTCCATTTAATTTCTAGACCATAATCTCTAGCGATACTCAATACATCTTGCAATATAGAGAAACCTTCTTCTTCTGACTTTGATGGTATAATCAAATCATCAATGTAGATTATAACTTTTCAGACTTAAATCATAGGACGAAAAATAGTAACAATGAAACGTTGAAATTCAAAATGACCGTGAGGAGTCACAAATGCAGTGTATTTAATGCTTTCCTCCTCAACTGCAACATGGAAGAAACCATTAGCTAGATCCAACGTACTGAAGAAATTAGCGTCGTGTAAAAAATCAATTTGCTCCTCAATTATAGGAATTGGGAACCTATCGCGATATATTTTTCTATTTAGATTTCTATAATCTACACAGAGGCGTAAGGTGTCATCCTTCTTCTTGACTAGTACTATAGGGCTAGCGTAGCTGGAGAAACTTTCTCGGATAATGCCATCACGAATCCATTCTGCTAATTGCTGCTCCACAAAAAGTCGTTCCTTTAACGCTAATCGACGAGGGGGTTGGTATACAGATGTATCGTCTAGTACTGTGATCTTCATCATAATGGGTGATTGTTTAATCTTCACTGGTTGGTAAGTTGTAATAACCTTATTTAAACTAATAACAATATGCTTATTCTGAATATGACTTTGATCCGGATAATCTAGCGCATCTACTAAAAGACTATCTACCGCATTACTACTTGAATAAAGTCTTTTAATACATGATTCAACTTCACTTCGAGAATTCTCAGAATGTTTGTAGTCTATCTTTTCTATTTTCACACCACCTTTCGTAATTATTACCTTAGCTGTAGAGAGTAAGTTCATACGAATTAACATACTTGGTCTCATCACATTATCCGCTACGACGTAAATCGAAATATTCGGAAAGCTAATATTGTCAGTAAGCGAATCACTAACGAAACAGCCCTTTGTCTTCGCCTCACTAGCTAACCCGGCTACCGTGAAACCAGCTGAAACTAGACTCGGCTTAGGATTTATTCTATTAAAATCCGTTTCTTTCATCAATATGATATCACTACCAGTGTCTATTAATGCTTCTATATCAAATTCAGCAAATTTTACACTACAATATGTTTGTGTTTGTTCAAATTTTTTCGATAGCTGTTCACATTGATGACCCTTATGACCGAATTGATGACAACGAAAACATTTTGGGCCCCTACTCTTATCTGGACAATTATAGAATTCGTGCGCAGTACTACCACAATATAAACAATGTCTGTTATTCCGTTTATTGTCTTTACTTAAAATTAGAATTTTGCTCATCTTTGTTCGAATTATGCGATTTATAATTAGCATTTTGCTCGCTATTTAAATGGAGGGACTGATTGCCAATGTTTTTCTTAAAATTTTCGTGGACTTTAAGTTTAATTTTAAAATCGCGCATGTCTTCCGCACCGTATAACACAAATTTATTAATTTCTGCATCGTTTATACCCGCTGTAATGATTCTCGTACTTCAGAATCACCAAAAAATAAATCTTGTGCAGATTTCAACAGTGTGTTGAAACCTAAACAAGACTGCTGTTGAGAACGACTATGTATCTCAGTAAGAAAAAAACTTAAGCTCAGACTAAACAGTGTGTCTAATCTGACTTTGATGCTGGAGAGTGCTTACGAAGTAACAGCCACTTGACTCTTGGTTATACTGTAATTTTATTATCCAATTGCATGTACTTTTATACATACAAAAAATTATCACAGTAAAAAATATTTTAACACAAAGATTACAAAATATTGTTACGTGCCACAAAGTGACACAAGCGACATCTGTTGGAAATGGAAGCAACTTTATGCTAGTGACATCTTAGTAAACCATGTGTTCGGAAAACGGAATATTCATGAAGGTTCGAGTATAATTTGTAGAGTATAAATACGGCGCTACTCACATCCAGGAGGCGGAATATTATTTCAGACAGCGAAGTGAACGAAGTAAACTATTTGGAATGCGATAGTTAGAAGTACAGTACTAACGATAAATAAAGAGTTGATTTGATAATTATTTGTGAATTTGTGAGAGTAAAGAGTAAAGTTAAATAAAGAAAGAACTTTTGAATTATATCTGAAATAGTGTGTTTTAAATAACGAACTAAGGCTACGCTCGTAACAACTGGTGTCAGAAGTAAAATAAAGTGGTGGCATTTGACTTTGAAATTCAAAGAGTGATTAATTTGGTGAAATAGTGTGAAACTTTCCTGCTTTAAGTAAAAACTCCGAAAGATAATTTTATATTAAACTGTGAGTGAATTATCAAAGTAATGGGACGCAAAATAGAGGTGCTTCGCATACAGCAATTGAAAGTGGAGTTGGGGAAGCGGTCATTGCAAACGACAGGTCTAAAGAATGTTCTAGTCGAGCGACTTAGACAAGCTTTGATAGAGGAAGAAAAAAAAATGCTGAGACATACGTTTTCGAGGAAGAACCATAAACTGAAGAAGAGCCTGTGATGAACATAGAACAGCTTTTGGGTACTTTAATGACCAAAATGGATCTTTCAACCCTGCAAGTGAAGAATGCTCTTGAGGAATAAAAGAATTCTCTGGAATCCCGTCTAGAAGAACAAAAGAATTCTGTAGAAGCCCGTTTGGACGATCAAAAGAATGCCCTTGAGGAACAAAAGAATTCTCTAGAAGCGCGTTTGGACGAACAAAAGAATTCTTTGCAGAATTGTCTAGAAGCTTGTTTGGAGGACCAGAAGACTTTTGTTAAAAATTCATTAGACGAGCTAAATGTAAAAATTGAAGGAATCCAGCAGGAGGTGCTGGAAGTTCAACAGCAAGTGTCGGAAGTGCAACAAAATGTTTCGGAGAAGCTTGAAAAATTTAAAGCAGATTTGAAGAGAATAAAGCATCGACAACCTCGGCACGAAGGAACTGAAATATCCGGTGCAGGCAGAATGAAACTCCAATATTTAATGGACAAAATTCGTGCCATATTTTCAAGAGACAATTCGAGGCAGCTTCCGAAGTAAATGGATGGAATGATGTAGACAAAGCTACAGCTCTTGTATTAGCACTTCGAGGTCCCACGTCAGAGCTATTACAAACTATATCGATTGACAGGCAACGTGATTACACTTCATTAGTACAGGCGATAGAATTACGTTATGGACTATATCAAAACCATGGCGAATCACTACAACAACTGCAGGCTGATGTGGAAAGATTAGCTTATCTTTCATACTCTAGCGTCAACGCAGTATTCCTTAATGAAGTGGCAACAGAAGCATTTGTGAATGCTATTGCGGATCAAAATTTACAACAAGCACTAATTCTAGCAGGAAAGAAGTCAACAGCAGAAGCGCTAGCCTATGCATTAGCATACGAATCAGCTAGACAAGCTTCTCGGAGTGCAGTACGAGTGAGAGAAATTTCAGTCGAGGAATGTACTTGTAACAGAATACAGTCATCACAGAGCCCTCCTTCACGCAGTATTCTTCGATGCTGGAACTGTAATAGACCGGGACACCTCCAAAGGGACTGCAGGAAACGCCGACGAATGGAAGCGCTAGAAGAAAGGCAAAGATATTGAGCTAGGCAGCAGACTCGCAGCAAAAAGCCGTCATCAGTGACCATTCCATCGCGTGTTCTCCTTCAATGTTGGAAATGTAGTAGACTCGGTCACCTTCAAAACGACTGTAGGAAACGAGGACAAATGCAAACAACAGCAGGGAGAAGATGGCGAGCTAGAGAGAAAGCTTTCCGTGGAAAGACTAGACTGCAACCTCCTGACTTTGAAATCCCATACCGAAAAGGACGTATCCAAGGAAATGCAGAAGCCTTTTCACAACGTCCATGCAATCCTGAGTGGAAACATTGCGGACGGATGGAAGAAAAAGATGACGATAACTACGATGACGATAACGAAAGTCGAAAGAAGAAAGAAAAGAAATCCAAAGACGATGATGACTACGGTGATAAAAGTAAAAAGAAGAAAGGAAAGAAATCCAAGACCGAGGACAATGAAAGAAAGGAAAAGACGAAAAGTAAAGGGTCTAAAGATGCTGATAATGACGATGATAAGGGTATACTGAAGATCGGGAAAGGTAAAGACAAAGGTTTTGACGATGATGATGATAAGAAGCGCAAGGGCGGCAATAAAAAGGATGACAACGGCGATAAAAAGGGCAAGAAATTTGAGGACAAATGAATCAAAGACAATGATGATGAAGGTGATAAGAGACCAAAGATAAATAAAAGCATGGAAGAGTGTTTCAACAGAACATTAATAGAACATATCGGGAAGGTTTTCAACTATAATAAGCGCGATTGGGATCGACATATTCTATATTTCTAATGGCCTATATCTCAGCTGTTTACAATATCACCAGACAAAGCCCATCCAAGGTCATATTCGGAAAGGAAATGCGCTACCTAGCAACCTCAAGTTTGGTATACCCAGAGGCGAACAAAAGTTACCAGAAGACTACGTAACGAAGCTCAGACAACGATTAGCTACTGTACACGAGGACAGGCAGGGACCGAATGCAGTTAAAGCTAGAACTAATAACGTGGTATACAAGATTCAGCGCGGTCCAAGATGCAAAAGAAAAATCCGTCTTCTAGATCGCTTGTGTCAATTCGGCGAGCATGAAGACCGTGGATCACCTGTTGTTCGGGACGAACAATTTTAAGAAGGGGGCAGTGTTACGTGCCACAAAGTGACACAAGCGACATCTGTTGGAAATGGAAGCAACTTCAAGCTAGTGACATCTTAGTAAACCTTGTGTACGAGTATAATTTGTAGAGTATAAATACGGCGCTACTCACATCCAGGAGGCGGAGTATTATTTCAGACAGCGAAGTGAACGAAGTAAACTATTTGGAATGCGATAGTTAGAAGTACAGTACTAACGATAAATAAAGAGTTGATTTGATAATTATTTGTGAATTTGTGAGAGTAAACAGTAAAGTTAAATAAAGAAAGAACTTTTGAATTATATCTGAAATAGTGTGTTTTAAATAAGGAACTAAGGGCACGCTCGTAACAATATAAAAAATAAACAAAGATTTAACGGAACTAAAATTTGTTTACACAAACTGTAAACAAAAGCCAAAGAAATTACGGAACTAAGTTTTTTTACAAAAATTGTAAACAGAAGCAAAAGAAGCTATAAAAAGCAATTGCGAAAGAAATGGTAGAAAGAAAAGCAAGATATGATTCTATCAAAAGTTAAGCAATTGCAAAAGAATGTATGTACATTATTCTATATTCTATAAGTATGTCACTGAGTCGCACAATTAATCGAGCGTTTTATTACCTGTAGTGGCTGCAAAACGTGCAGCGTGCGCAATTTGTTTATGAAATAAGCTTCTGCTGCACTCAATTAACTGTGGCATATTGACCTTCGCTAATATGGATGATGTTCGATCTGTTCGGGAGCTGAACACCCATGTTCGTCATCTCGTATAGATATTCTTGTAACGATTCATCCTTCTTTTTCTTACGCGTCTGTTATTGTTTATGAACGGTAGCACTAGTTACTTTTCCTTGAAATTCTCGCACTAATCGAACTTTTAAAGTTGCATAGTCTAAAGGCTTAACTTCATAATATACAAATGCTTTGGCGCGACCACGTAAGCGACGTCTAGCATAAATCATTTTTTGTAAATCATTCCACTTAAATAAGTCTACATAATTTTCAAAATCTTTAAACCGCTGTGATATGCTAACGTTCTCATTTCCAGAGAAAGGTCTCATCAAAATATCAATCTCACGAAGGTATTGCGGTTTCATAATAGACGACGATGTAGATGATGAAGCCGTTATGTCATTGTCGTGTTCGGTACTCAAAGTATGTGATTGCCGTGACAATTTTTTATTGGATGGCATGCTGATTTTTTAATAATGAAAAATTTTCCTTTAACAGTTATATATTTTTTTTTATACTATACTTGCTGCGCTACCTTCTTGGTATTTAATCCACTGATATGACTATCCCGGTTGTGCCCCCAATTGTAGGACGATTTTATTTTGGAAAATAAAAGACACCTTCTATTTCACTAGTTCACAATTATTTATTTTAAGTTTCAAGTAGTTAATTCAGTAAAAGCTTAGTTAGTTATTTATAATTAAGTTTAATTAGTACCACTTAGTCCAATAAGATATTAATGTAAGTCCACTTTTATTAACAATTGCACTCGATCTTTTGCTTTTTCTACCGTCCACGTTCACTTTCGAGTTTCAACTGATCTGTGTAACTGTCTATATAATCTAATTGATAACAACTGAAAATGTGCAACGGTTAAAAATTCTTCGTTCACTGGCTGATGATGATGATGCAGGATTGTTGTTATCATTTATTGGATGACGATAATGAGATAAAAACTATCTTACATGTATACTCTGGAATCTTCGGAGATTGTTAGCCCGAGGAAAAACAGAAGATGGTCATTTGTTCTACATTCGCACAGTTCGGGATAAGAAAGCATCACGGTATCCTACTATATGACGGAAAGTATTTGAAAGGGATGTGCGCGACTTGCAGCGCGAGTATTACGTATTAATCTACAAAGGATCAGACTAGATATTGCATCGAAATATTGACCATGCATGTGGCGATCAAGGAGCAAAAGGCATATAACATTGCGGCGGTGCACGAGTGAGTCGATATGACAAGTTATTTCCGAATCGCCAATAAACTCTAAGCCCCAATTTCCCATTGAAGCTAAGCCTGTACGGTCATCCGCGGTCCTGATGTGAGAATTGTATTGCATTCGAGGCAGTACCGTAGCTAGGGGAGGGCATAGAGGGGCAATTCACCACCTTAAAATGGCAATGCCCTACCTTAAAAATTGCCAACTTATTCCGTGTTCTGTGGCGACATCACGTCATAAAAGTCGTCGGGGCGAGTCTCTATGATCGGCAACGCTGACCAGTTTGCCACTACTCGGCCATGTTTGTGTTGCTTACCTCCCACCTCTTACTGCCTTTTATAAAGGTAAGACAATTGGTCGACTATCTGAACACCTTTGGTCAGGACATTTGGTTGTTACAAAAGTCGTATATGAAAATTATTCTCCGATTTTTAAGACTGCAGATAAAATCCTTCAATAGTGATGGAGGATATTGCAAAAAGTATTGACATCAAAGGCGTTATGTTAAACATGGAAATTCTAGTGGCAAAGATAGTAGCAAAAAAAAAATTATATGCTCTGCAACCGGCTGATGCGGCTTTACAGGGTCGAAGCACGGGATTGAAGGATGCCATATCAAAAAGAAAATGTATCCGGGGGCAAGATTTTATAATTTCGAAAGATTCGACGTTCGACAATTTATCGATAGTCGGTATGTTGTAATACTTTCGATAGATCATCACTGAGTTTAGCTGAGAGTGATAGTACAAGCGAAGATTATACAATGTATTTAAAATTTAAGGAATTAGAATTTTTTTTTAATTTATTCAATATAAATGATTTTATATATACTTAATTATATAGATTCTTCAAACTTAAAATTATAAAACTTGTAGTAATGTTTCTTGAATTCAAAAATTAATAAGCAGAACATTTTGTTAGGCATATCCTTAAAAGTTGCTTTTGTCCAGGTAATTAATTATATCTTATCCTCCACAAATAATGCCACTGCGATGGAAAAATTCATACAATTCCATTTTATTACATTAAAAATTATCAACAACTAGGAAAATAATCTATAAATGTCACTTATGCTAGGGGGAAAAAATCGGAAATAGTTTTGAACCAAACAAAATCACCTGTCGAACGAAAATCTTATAACATGCCGCCAGAGCGATATCTTCGCTACTTTGATCACTTTTGATGCGAAGTTATAATATGATGCCACAGGAAGAAATTGAGATCAGAAGAGATGTATGAGACAATTTTGGAAGAAGCTGAGAATACCATATTGTAGAAATGTTGAAAGAATCTCAAAATATTTCCCAGAAGAGAAGAGATAAGTAAAGCCAAGATATCTGAAGGATTAAGTGCTGTATGGTTCATCACTTTCTCCTCAAAACACTGCAGGCATATAATTTAAGTTCCGTCATTTAAAGCGGAATATTATGAAACTGTTGACATAATAACAGCTGAGATGAAAAGAAGATTTGCAGACTATGAGGATCTAGTAGATACAATTTTGTGCCTTGATGAGTTGGACAAAGTTTAAATCTGTTCAACATTTAAATATAATTATTGTGAGGAAATTATTGAGAAAAAAACAACTTCGTAATTGAAATTATTGTTCAGGTATTAAAATTCCTTCCAAAGAAGAGGCTACTGCTGTGAAAAGGTACTTGAATGAGTTGAATGGTCGAGGAGATCAGAGCGAAAAAATATTAGAAGTTTTATACCGACAAGGGGAATTCTTCAGAGATACATATGAACTGTTTGCATCAGTCACAACAATCGGATATAGTTTCGTGTGAATCTTCCTTTTCAACACTAATTGCTATCAATAAGCCTCAAAGAATATCAATGGCTCACGAGAGATCATGGCAGGTTTGGTGTTTCTTGCAATTGAAAGGAAAAGATCACACAAAATAGATAATGACGAAGTGCTACGAATATTCCACATGGCAAATCGAAGACTGCAATTATTTTGAATATTTTCACTATAATGTGTTTATTGTTTGATGCATTAATTTCTTTTTATTGTAGGTACCCGTTTTAGTTCATCTATAAAATAATGTAATAAAGGGAGGGTTCTAGAAGCCTATTATACCCTAGATGAAATATAAAGGGTATACTAAGTTTCTCACGCATGCATAAAATTAAAAGTTATTTTGATTTTTGCATGTCCGTCTGTTTGTCCATCTGCCCGTTCGCACGATAACTCGAGAACGCGTGTATAATTTCAAAAATGGACTAAATCGGCCAACCCCTTCTTGGTGTTGCCATATAATAGTTAACGATTTATACGTATCCTGTGAAACGATCAGTCCTATATGGTTTTAATGTACTGAAAGGTTCTTCAGAATATGAAATCATATAAAATTGGTTATATTCATTTATACTAGAGATATATTCCAAAACCATTTCAAAAATCAAACTTGCGCAGATGGGTTGCCATACGAAATTACAAACGAGTATACATGTAGACAAATTCTAGCTTTTTTACTCTTTTTTTTCAAAAAGATGTTCTTCACCTGAACCGATGTATCCCAAATGCACCGAAAACTTGCGCCCTACTTCAAATTACTGACGCCCTACCTTTAATTTGGTTCTAGCTAGTGGCCTGATTCGAGGTCTTATATAGGACTTATAGAGGAGCGCTAGATTTGACGGGCTAAAATATTTCTTACCCCTTTTCAGAGCTCAAGACATTTCGATGCACTTTGGCAATAGAGTAGATGTGGTCTGTCCAGCTTAACTTACTATAAATATCAAAAGAAACGGGAGTGGAAAATTATGATTTTATTTTAAAGAGATGAGACAGCTTTGGGACTTAGATGTATTGACTTCGGCGGGACTCGCCTTGCCTCATTGATCTAATCATGCAATCTCGTTTAACACATGCGGCATTCCCCGTGGAGTCCGCAAGAGTGTTAAAGAAGTAAGCGAAATCAAATGTACTGGGATTGGCAAAGCTCTGGGTGGAGTTGAAAGTAAGGGAAAGCAGATTATTAATGAAAATTAGGAAGAGAACCAGAGAGATAACAGGTCCCTGGGGCACACCTGCATTTGAAGGGTGAGATTAAGATGTAACGCTATCTAACACAACACAAGTTAATCCATAATAGAAGAGGAGGGGAGAGACCAAGTGCTTTAAGTTTGGCTAAACGGGCAGGATGCTGGACTATTCCAGAAGCCCTTGAAATGTCCAGGGCAACGATTTTTGACTTACCAAAATTATGGAGACTACGGCTCCAACGCTCCGTAAGAATATTCAACAAGCCTCAAGATTAGCATCCATTCCGCAAACCGTACTGGCGATTGTTGGTGAGTTGATTGGTTTCTGGATACTTCATTAATTTGGAAAGAATCAAAGCGATTGAAATTCGTCGATAATTTGAGGGATTGCTACTCTCTTCTTTCTTGGGAATTACCCTGAACATGGGCTATTTTCTAAGCAGTTGGAAAGATTTCTGTCGAATAAGACAAGTACAATAGCTTGCGTAGGGGTTTAGCCAAGAACGAGGCGCACCTTTTAGTTAAAAGAGGCGAGTACCATCAGGTCCTTCGTCTTTGGAGGCGTCGATCTCTTAAGGACCTTAAACACACATCCACACGGGAGATTCCAGACAGGAATCTGTGATATGGGTTGAAGACAAGAGCTTGAAGCGAACCTAGCAGCCAAAATATAAGCCGTATCCAGGGAGGCAGCTACCACTTCGCCATTGTTAAGTAGTGAATAGTTGACAATAAAAATTCTTCCATTCTCTTTCGTTTTTATTGCTTGGCTGCACTTTTTGTTAAACCTAGAGCGATTTTACTGCTGTTGATATCTGCTGTAGGAATACGGAATGTATTCAAGCATACCAAGACTTGGAATGTTACTAAGTTCTAACGCCCGACATCGCCTGCAGCAAAACAGATCGACCAATCAATTTATCTTTGATACTGATTGAGACTTTCCCAATCAACATTTTCATAGAGACAGAGACGCCTGAAGTAGGGCGGAGCAGCCTGGCATTAAATAGCCTGCTAAATTTAAGATACTATAGCATCATATGTTGAGCTATTGACCAGGTTGAGAAACATTGAGAAATTGTTCCAACTTTGGAGGGTTTTCATTTCACGAAGAAACTACTGGAAACTTGGTACCACCAAAAAATAGGTCTGTGCATCATGCCCATGATATTTGATGCGTTTCGGCATGAGTAATTGTATTTCAGTCATTTCTGTTATACATATATTTAAAATGTAAGAAAATCAATTCATTTATTACTATGTAAATTATAATAAATTCCCATATATATTGTTGCATCAGCAATTTCTTCAAGCTCTCCACAGTAAAAATAGAATAGTTTATACAGAACGACTTGGGAGAAACAAAAGTTTAAAGTCATACATATATCCTAAGTCGTTATAAAAGAAAACAAACTCCACACAAATCTTTCCTTCAGTAAGATTTGTCTTTTAAAATACAATATGTATGTGCGTATGTACATTGTATGCACATATATATCGGGTATATAAATTTTACCCGGTGAAGACTGAAACAATCAAGTCTTCGCCCAAAAATCTTTTATCAGCGGATTTTTCGCATATGTATTTGCAAATGCATACAAGCCGCTTGCCGAGTGCTGGCGTCCTGGCGATGAATAGTAAAATATTGAATTGAATATTCAACATAATTCTTTTGTTCAAACAAAAATTTCTCAGGGTGGAAAGCACTTTCGGCCAATAAATTAGGGACTCGGGCACCTAATCACGAAAAGCTGGAGGAGTTGATTTTATGATTCAATCGGGTTCGTCAGGTAGTTTTTGATCTGGTGCGAGATTTTCCGCATCATTTTAGCCTTCAAATTAATTTCGGGCGTACACTAAAATTCCCTGATGCTTTCTTTATCCCGAACTGTGCAAATGTGGAACAGTCTACTATGTTTTGTCTCTTGTCCGGGGCGAGAGTCGTCCATCAGCACCTCCGCCGCTCTCCTTGCGTTCCCTACGTTGCTGTGCTTTGCATCATAGATCTCCTGAGCTTGACTTAATAATATTAAAAAAAAAAAAGTCAAACTTTCTTAACTTTTCCATGAAGTTATATACGTACAAGGTATGTATTGCATCTGTCCTGTGAGTACAATTTCAAATAGACGGAGAGTACCTGGGGCTTTCATTACCGTATTTTGCAAGGTTACAGTTTATGATTTAGTGAATTTGACCAATATATATTTCCCTTATTTTTACTAACTTTATTGGATGATTTGGAAGTTTTATACTTCCATCATTTACAAACCAAAATAAAATAAATTATTAAACACCACGTTTGACTTTCGCGAGTGGAAAGACTTGAACGCTGAGCAACTTTCTTCGTTCAGAGTGGTAGGTTATCTCTTCAACCCCGAATCTTTTAAATGCTAAATTTTGTGCATTTGATTTGAGCGAGTATCTTCAAACTTTTGATCTGTTTCCAGCTTATACCGCTTTGAAACCAAAATTGCGATCCTTTATCGAATCATTATTACGATTAGTAATAGAATGTTCCTTTTTGTCGCTACCCGGTTGAAATCGAATCGAGAACAACATCGAGGACGAATTCAAAATCCGCTTAAATGAATCGCAATGTTTGCTGGGATATCCAGAAGCATTTCTTCATCTTTTCCCTGTGTTTACTCATTACTCACCTTCAACCATTGAAAGCCGTAGCAACCAGACAACAGAGGCAGGCAGAAACAGAATACAGGTATGTCCAGCAAACATTACGGCTCGAAGTCGAATCGAAGGCGATTCGTTAAATGGAACTACAACTTCGTTCTCGAAATCGTTTTCGTATCGATATCGATTTGATACAGAAAAGAACGCTATATCGAATCGAAAAAACTATTCGATTTCGGTTCATTTTATCGAAATTATTTCGAAATTTTTGAACATATTTGAAAGGTATATAATAGCCGTATATACACATTTGAGTTTTCTCCGAAAAAATGGATCGATATCGAATCGTAAGCGAGTTAAAACAGTAGTATGTTGACATCATTGTGAAATTTTATTATAATAGCAGCTCGACATAATAACTTTGCTCTTTTGGGCTTTTACAGTACACTAAATTGAAGATCACAAATTGAATTAAAAAATTGTTACAATTAAGAAAAAATCATTGGATTGCCTTGACTTGAATCTTTGAAATTTTTTGAATAGAACTTAATGAATTTCGGTCCAGGTTTGACGTTTTGTACAAATATCAAATGACTTCGAGTAAATCTCGTCAAAGCGAATTATTATCAAATTAAAAATTTTATATTCTCTTCGCACTAATTATTTCCTGCCCTTCACAACTTCGAGAATTCTTCGTGAAAACAAGACTTCGAGAAAATGTTTGCTGGGTGATATGCGGCCCAGAGAGCAAGATACCACTCATCACCCAATAATTTTGAGATTTCCCCATTGGTATCTCTTGTCATTCAACTTCACCCATTCCTATATTTTCAGCACGATCATTTTAATATTTGCTAAATTTCAATTAATGAGATAGCTGTCGATAATTTCGTTTCAGTTAAAGAAAAATTTTAATTCATTTCACTTTTATTTCTTTTCTAAATAAATGACAAATATGAAATTTTAAAACAAAAACATCGAAAGTTCACTCACCTGCGTAAAGTAATGGCAGCATATTGAAGAGGATAAGAATCGGTAGAATAGCACGTAAAAACTTTTGAAGATCGTTAAAAGCGCATACTGCATTCGCCTCAACTGAATTCTTCCAATTGAAGCATTTCGATGTAAATCGTCGTAGAAAACTATAGTATTGTCGTCGCGGCCTTTGCACAAGCGTATCGTAATTTGGTTCATGTCCTTGCGTACTACATCTGGAGCGACAGTGTACCACATATTGGCAATTGTTTCCATTTGAATGTTCCAATGCTTTAGGTAATGATGATAACTGCAATACTTGACAGCTATTATTGGCACCTGCAGAAAACGCTTTTGGTAAGTAAGTATTCGGCTTAAAATCTTCATAACCAATCCGAAAGTTACACTTATGAGGACAACATAATGAGCGTCTAGGATAGATTTCATGTGTATCGGCATTAATATTATTAAGAAAATTTGCCTCGTAGCATTTTTTAATGTCAACATTCTTTCCTTCGTTGCTAATTTCAGCACATTTGTAGCATTTTGATTTAAACTCCGGCCCGATAGATAATTTGTGGATGCATCGCATAAAGATCCCTGTATTACGAGTTTCGATCTGTCGGTCATGTTTGAAATCATAAAATTCTTCATTAAACTTTTCGAAATCTTTACTAAAGTGGATGTTAGTATTAGAAGAGTGAATACGAGTCCCTGAATTGGGAGCACACCTATTTTCACCATATTTTGGGAATTTATATCCCATAGAATCTCGCGTAATTTTTGGGGATGTTTCATTCCAAAAGTCTTCTCCAGTTTTCGAGTTTGTAAAATTTCCTCTGGAGTTATGCCCTTTTGATATAAGTAATTGCGACGATGGTTTGAGAAAAGACTTTGCCTTTTTTGTCGAATGTTTTCCCGGCAGTAAATTTCCAAAGATCTCTGTTTTTCCTCTGCTACTTGTTTGTTTCTTTTGATGATATTTACTTGGTAATTGGCCTTTTGCTTTGTCGTACAATAATTCTGAGGCCATGTTGCGCCCTGAAAATAAAAAATATCCTTTAATCTTGAAGAATTTAAATAAAGTGCTTATCCTAATACAGCATAGAAGAGTTATACACTTTTAATTCCAATGTTTACAGGAATTTATACCAACTTGATATATATTTTAAAGTTCCTACTTTTTTACCGTGACTGAATCGAAAGGCTTCAAATGTTCATATTATCGAAATAAATTTATTGTTAGCAATAAAAGAGAACGTTATGGATCAGAGTTATATTTGAAGCTTGTAAAATCAGTGTTACAAATGTTCAACAGGACTGTAATGTACTAAGGTAGGAGCATATTTAAGAATCATGAAGCTTGTCTTCTGACAGAAAACTAGAAGACTAGTTATTATTTATCCCATCAATAAGCTAAAACATACACGCCAACGCCTTTAAAGCTAAAGTTATTCGATAAATGCTGTGATAATTATTGAATTCGACAACAGCAGAAGAAAAATCATTATACAACATTGTGCGGAGGTATAAGCCACCCATAGGAAGCGGCATTCTGTGGACATTTTATTTTACAAAATAAATATTTATATGAAAAAATAACCTAAAAATAAAAGGCATTTAAGGCATTTAACACAATAATCATAATATGCTGTTGTAGAATGAATAATTATCTGCTTTTAAAATAGTTCGATTGAAAGCCTTCAAGTTTTTGGAAAATCTTCTATTCGCAACAATACTAACGAGTTGGTTAAGACAAGCTTCAAAACAAATATGGTGTTTAGGTGGCCATTATTGCTAAGATTGATGATTTCTACATCAAGGATAAGCAGTTCATTTACTTGAATTCACTCTTGGAGTCTTTTCTTGATAAAGACACTTTAAACATCGTCGAAAATAATCATTCTAATCATACTCCTGCAAAGACTATGTGGAGACTCAAGGGCCCTAAAGTAATGGTATATACAGATATATAAAATTCAGAGGAAACACCTTATTTGATAATTTTAATATTGTGGTTCGATTTTCTATAAAGCCTTATAAAAATACTATATCGGAAGATACCTTAATAGTTATGGAAAATTTAAAAGAAACAAAACAATTGCTTAAAACGTGGTATTCACATGGAAGAAGAAGCGGCCATGTTGCTTTGATGATTTAGTACAACATATTAATGTTTCTAATGCATTAACATTTTGGAAAATTGAACCAAACTACTATTAAAATTATCAAATAAGGTATTCATTCTCGGAATTGAATACCATGTAATGATTTGGAGCTAAGTCAATCAAATTTGATAACCTAACATTTAAATCAATGCTTTCCATGTTAAGAGGATTCAAAGGAACATATGAAGAAAGTCCGTCTGTGTCACCCTTAGAATTCTCTAGTTACACTAATTCCGACTCTGCTAATTTTATTAAATTAGGTTATTTGAAACAGGAACGATTTTAAACGACCGAAATTGAGGAATTATAGATCGAGATGAAATTGAATCATATGCAGTAAATGATTTACCAGCGCAACTTGAGTTGAAAATTCTAGCACATACCTCAGTCATGAATCTGTTATTGGTAATTTCAAATATAGCACTCTAACGTAGTTGTTTGGTTATCTATAAATTCCAATAATTGAGCCTAAAATAAAGTAATGTGCAGGATGTGTTCCTAAAAATCTTATTGTCAAGCATGTGTTGATAACTCTTTCAAGGGTTCAAGTTAAAAAGGGAGTTATTAAGAGATCTTAAAGATAGCCCAAATAAATCAATTATCTTGGATGTTATATCAATTCTTTTACAATTATTATGTATTTAATTTTTATATACATATACCAACGCAATCATAAGAATATTGGTGAATTAAAATTAATTTTAAAATCGATATCTAATCCAATTTTTGTACCGTGATTATTTCTATGAGTTACAATCATATAATCAAAATTAAACTACCCTATTATTTCATCAAGAGTATTTAAAACAATTTCTTGTGACCGGCTTCAGTAAAGTTAGATTTTTCCAACAGATAGTCCCAGAAAAATTACTTGTAAATAAAGAATATCTAACAGAAAGAATACGCATCCCGTATATTGAAAAGGTTTATATGTCGGGTGGTTACATTACGACCCACTCTCACAAATTGTATGAAAATTCTCTGCTTGTTAACGATCCACCACTCACCACCGGTGGTGATATTACGACCCGCTTTCACAAATTTTACGAAAACTCTGCCTTGAATAACGGCCCGCCGCCAGTCACCAGTGGTGGCGCGTCGTCAATGTCAAAGCACCAGCATAGCACCAGAGCCAGAGGCCAGAGCCTGCACTGCGCATCATGCCCATGCATTGCATTGCGTGTCCTCTTTGCATCTTTCATCTCTTCTCTGAGAAACAGGTTTCATAAAATATACTTTGTTTGAGAGAATTTTCATTTAAATTGCACTGCAGTAGAACAGAGGATGAGCGGATGGGGTAGGAATTGGTGGGCCACAAGCAGTCTAGTCACAATCACTGTCAGTTGCATTAATTCGTGTGTTTGGGCTAAATATTTTCATGAATATAGGTAGCCAAAATATGCTGTACAAAAGTTATTATGAAAAATTTTCGAGTACTTAAATCAAGAGAAACATAAGACTGTGGATAAATGCTGGCGTTGGCGTATGTATAGCTATGTGCCGGTGAAGAGAAGAGAGAACAGAGCAATATTCTCTCAGTCCCAAGTCTTTGCTTCTTTTCGTGTTTTTTACTTCCCGACTGCATCCCAAATAACCATACAACTAGTGCATTTTTAGAGGCCAGATTAAGCTTCTTGTAAGTTATATACCCTTTGATGTAATAGTGTCTGATCAGTAGCACAATAATAATGTTCACTTGGTAAGTATTTTCATTCAACTGCCAGCCTGTGAGTTGTGTGTGGCTGTCCGGTATTAGTGGCGACATCAATGGCGTCAATGGAAGTTGCAAGCTTCCACTTCTATATTATAATCGGTATCCGGAGAGTTTCTCTAAAGTAATTTTCCTAAAACCAATTTCCCTAAAACGAATTTCCCTAAAAGTAATTTCCCTAATGGGCAATTTTCCTAAAAGCAATTTCCCCAATTTTCCCTAAATAAAGCTTTAAACACGGTTGCGTCGGCTGACGAAATAGGATCAATTTTCTCTAGGAACGTTTTATGGGTCGTGTATTACGTAGGAATCTGCAGTGACCGTCGGCCGTCAACCACTCTATAAGCCTAGGCACAATTTCTAATACTGCAATAGTTTGTCGTTTGCCGTCGCCGTTGCGATTGTGCCTAGGCCTTTAAGAATTTCCCAAAGCCATGCGCAGTCATGCAGTGCTGTGCTGCCAATTTAGCCACTTTTAAAAGCATTTGGCCACAGTTTTTTACTTATAGCTATTAGCCACTTTTTTTAGCTAGTTTTTCTTCCCAAAGTAGGTTTTTCATTATAAGCATTTTTAAGAACTTTTCCAACTTTCTACCCAAGACTTACAGTTGTTAAAAAAATTAAACCAGTACATACGGATAATACATTCAAATATTTGTATGCTAAAGAAAGTAGCGAAAACGTAAGCTCAAACTAGAACGAAGCCGAAATCACGCTTCATTTGATTTCTGTATTGAGGAACAATTCCATGCATTAGCCTAGTACGCTAATCGTGCGAAAATTTCGCTTACATTCTGCTCATATAATTCTACACGGAAAAGAGTTGTGGAGAAAATGTAAAATGAAAGTGGAGAGTGAATAATTGAGAAATTAATTGCCAAGCAATATTTTCCATTTTAAAAATTTTAATAAATGACACTAAACTGAACTGAACTACTAGACTTAAATCACAAATTAAATAACACAAATTGGTAATATGTGCCAAAGCGCCAAACATCAAACGGTATCAATAGTCAAGCTGTCAACTTTTCTGTGCGAAATAAATGTCTGGACATATAAATCGCTGCGGAAAAATGTATCCATTTCATGTTAGCGCCATCTGCATTTCACTCCCTAAACATTGATTTTTTCTATCGAACAGCGTACTACTTTGCGAAATCTCAAACTGAAATTTCCGTGGCACTTTTCGCCCACATTTTTTTCACATAGATTTTGTACAGGAAACGAAATTTTCGCTTGATCAGCAAGTCCGAGTTTGAGTTGAGACTGTAGTCTGCTATGAATGAAATCGGACGAAACTACTACGTACAAGCAAACCTGACGACTTTACTATACAAATGAATTAAAGTTTGAATAAAATTCGTTGCGAGAGGAGGCAAAAGTTAACATCTGATTTTGTCTAGTTCAATTCCATAGCAAAGTCATAAATTTTGCTTGTACGCAATAGTTTCGGCCGATTGCACTCATGCTCTCTCAACTCAAGTTCGGACATTCGCTACACACGCTCATGCAACTCAAATGACTGTCGCGAGAAAGAGACATGATATAAAGCCGATATTTTACACTCAATGTAGAAGGACCCAACTAATCAACTTTATTTAATTGACTTAAGAAGTTTTGTTTCTGAAGTACAAGTAGCTGTGAAATTATTCGAAGGGTATAACATCGATCGCTCAAAACTTTTAACCTACTTTACGTCTTTAATTAAGGGCTCCACGTTATCGCTGTAGCTCAAGTAGTAAACATGTTTTGAAACGTAACGGACATTATGACATCCATACGAATAGACTCGACATTATAATAGAAATTGAATGTTGTCGTATCACAGTTTTGGTAGATAAGCTCAATCCTTTTTGAATTTTTGCGCAGAGAGGTACAAAAATTATATTTCAAATATTTCTTTTTTTTTTAAATAATTTAAAAAAATATTTTGCATTTGTTTTGTGCAGTGAAAAAATTATTAGTAGGTACGTACAAAACTAAATTAGTGGTAGTGATAGTGGATAAAACATTTCTTATCATACAAACACATCATGACACTCATCGACCGCGCACCGTCTAAGGGCGGGTTTGCCAAGGTAAGTGAAGATTTTCGAGTATCTATGAATGACGAAATTCATATGCCTTTTTTTTTTAGATACTGAAGAAAAAGGGACTTGTTATCCGTTCGTCGATAAGGAACAAAATATTCAATTTTTCCAAAATATCCGAAACGACCCCGGTCTGCTTTGCCAGAACAGGAAGAAGGTGGGCCCTGCGGAGAATCTAACGATGGTGGATTCATTGGAAATGTAATGCAGATAATACCAAAATCGAAAGAATCACAAACATCGTGTGGAAAAAGAAGCATTTGGAAACTTCATCGGAACGAAGTTGTGTTTCAAGGGGAGAAAAGACTTCCAGACAGTTATAATGAACTGAAAACACCCTTTCAATGTTTTAAATATTCTTCAGTAACGAGCTCTTGGAATTGATTGCCCGTGAAACGAATCTGAAAGCAAGGGCAGAATGACATTCAAACGAAATTTAGTATTACTCGAATCGAAATTAGACAATACATAGGCATATTAATATACATGTCTTTATATCATATCGAGTGTTGAAAAATATTGGGGACGGAATGCATTTCAATCTGTTAAATCAGCGTTGACATCAAAACAATTTTATCAGATCAGGAGTTTTCTCAGTTTCAATAACATCGAACACATGAAAACTAAAACACAAAACGTCGGACAAACCTAGTATGCCTGATTCATCTAGGAGGAATATGATCTCAATTGCGAGATTGAGACTTAGCCACTTCCTACCGGTCAAGAGACATATCTTCTCCAAACAATCGAGCCCCACCTGTCCATTACTGCCGTAACGCCTCCTTGACCGCAGCCCACTTACTACAACAGTGCATAGAACTACAAAGCCTACTCAACGAACTTGGAACAACAAAGCCACCGACAGAACTCCTCACATATAGCGGGGAGGACACAGACATACTACTCTATGCACTGAGGACATATCTACAAGACGGAAACTTGGACACAAGACTCTAACGACAAACATACGGACTTTATTTCTATATATCTTTAAAAAAAAAACAACAACAATGAATTATAAATAAATAAATATAAATACTTGAACTCTCAGCCATAAAATAAAGAATAAAGCTACATACAAAAAAAAGAAGGTCCAAATGAAAACACACATTTGCAACTTCTAACTGGAAAGTTGTATATTTATTTTGTAGTAGTCGACTATAGACATAAGCTAGATTAGTTCTAATCAATTAATATAATCACAATTAATGAACTATTACGAAAAGTAAAATGTAGAAAATAAAAATCACAATATGTTAAATAGGTAAAAAAAAAAAAAAAAAAAAAATTAACTATGGTAACAAGCTGCGACTCAATGCAGACTGTCATAACATCTGACCGCGCTGCCCAGATGGCCTTGTAGCCATGGGCCTACCAAACATTGTTTGTATTAGATGTTGGCTAGTCTAAGTTCTATATTTAAGCAAATAATGTATGAAATAAATAAATAAATAAATAAATAAAAACTGAAGAAGGATACGATCCGTTGTTTAAAATTCGTCCAGTTGTCGATTTGTTATACATAAGGTTTGATTCAGTTCCAAAACAACCACGACTGTGCGTAGACGAACAGATGTGCGCTACGAAAATGAGATCCAGATTTAGACAATATATGCCAAACAAATCACATAAGTGGGGGATGAAGTTGTTTGTTCTGTGTGATTCAAGTGGATTTTCATATAAGTTCGAGGTTTATATCATATCATACATATCATATTCTATACTTCGACAACCTTTACACCTCGCTACCACTGTTGGTACATTTACGCAGCCGAGGGATATATTCATTGGGAACGGTTTGTTACAACCGTATAAATAACTGTAAACTGGCCAATGATACAGATAAGCAGCTGGGTAAGGAAAAAAGAGGTTACTCTGTTGAGCACATTGGCTCAGCATTCGGTGTCAATATTTCTACGCTTTTGTGGAAAGATACGGAAAACGTACGATTGGCATCCACGTATGCTGGTGTGCTCCCATTTCGCACAGCTAATCCAAAAGTTCAACCCGCGAAAGCTGTGAGGTATGATAGGGAAAAGAAAGAGTTCCTTGAGATCGACTGCCCGAATATTATCAAAGAGTATAATTACCACATGGGTGGTGTTGATCTGATGGATGGTTTGCTAGGGCGTTATCATATTCGTTTGAAAGCGAAAAGCTCTTCTTTGCACCTATTTTACCATTTCATCGATATGGCGATCGTTAATGCTTATTTACTGCATCGACGTATACACAAAAAGACAGCGTATAAACTACCTGACTTTCGCGAAGAAGTTGCAGAAGCCTGTTGTCATTTTCAGCAACCCATCGAAAAGAAATCCATGAAAGACCATCGTTGAGCGCATATAAAGCAAAAACGGGTACTTCAGGTACAGCGGGTACCGATGTACGATATGATGGCGTTGAACATACCGCAGACTTCTTAGAGAGAAGCAGCAAGCGCGGGTGCAAGTTACCTGGATGTAATTCTGTGTTTATCAGCCACTAAGAAATGTTTTCATTCGTTCCATACGAAATAAGCATTCATATTATATTTTTAAAATCTTCATTTAATATTTTTTTGAAATAAAATACAACGACAATTAGTAATATATATCTTTCATTTTTTATCCATATCCAGGCAATCCCGCCTCTGGGCAGTTTACCTTTTTTCTTACCTGGAAACAAAACTATTAGCTAGACTGAAATTCTGACTTCAGTTTTGGATTCCACACTCCAGATTTTCCTTACTCTAATTTTTTCAGATAACAAAAAAATTGGCCTGCTAGAGGGTTAAGTCGCTTTGCGGAAAAATCCTGATTTCAACAATGTTACATCAGATTGACTTATTTTCCTCAGCCGTTAAAAATATAAATCCGTCACCGTACTTGGGTCATAGTTTTGCTATTCGAAAAACTAGTATTTTACATTCAAATTAATAGAAGAGCTGCATCAAAAGCTACCTAGAAATATTAAATATTGAAGTATTAAAATAAATTGCAGTATTAAATGTAGTAGAAGTCGTCAAAGTAGTTAAAGGTAAGGAAATAATAGAATTGGCTGAAGTTATGGGGGCCGAAACAGAAATTATTGATCAATGGAATAACATTACCTTTATGAAGTGGGAAAACGTTAATAATACAAACGTCTTTTAGATCGAGGTATCTAAATATAAAGATGCTGCAGACAAAAATCAATTTAGCGAACTTTCTGAGTTAGCTATTTCACTGCTATCTTTATCGCATTCGAGAACAGAAAATGAAAGACTGTTCAGATTGATAAACTTGCTGAAATCTAACTATGGAATAGAATGTATTTGAAGACACTAAGTTTAATAATTAGAGTTAGGGCTTCTTTAAACTTGTTGCAATGGCGTAGCTAGAGCTTTTACCGCCTGGGGCGGTACCGAATTTGCGCCTTTTCTAACTTAATCAAAATCAAGATTGGTTATTAACAATTATTGAATATAAATAAATAAATAAATTAGTACAACCATTTATTTATTTTGTTTAAACAGATTATACACATAATGATAAAACATACGTTGATTTATATATTTATAATTTTTGCTTTTTTATTACAAAATTCTTGAATGCCATTGTCAAAATTAATACATATTATCTGTTAGTTCACTTTCTATGACAGTATCGCTGGATTTCGTAATCTTAAATCACTCATTGTGGATCAAAGATAATTTTTAAATAATTTGAAAACGCTCCGTTCACAACTAACGACACTGATGGCTAATGTTAAAAAAATTCTTAATAATATTACTATGTTGGTAACAGAGCTTTCCAACCTATATTTTTGGATAAATATTAAAAGTTCAAGAGGCCTTCCCCGTTTTTCCAACCTTTTGCATGCTCTTGTAAATCAGGTAGAGACATAAAATTCTAGGTCCTTTTCCTTTCAATATGAAATTGTTCCTCGTGAATGTCAACTTGATATTCAAAATATTCATTTAAAAGATTAGATGGTATTAGGCACGAATACTTCACTGCAAGGACATGTAGTTGCTGAAACCGTACTTTTTTTTCCTAGAAAACTTTGTCCATCAATAACAAAAACATTTCTCTTTGTACTTCGTCCCCCGAATTTTCACCACTCACAATTTTTTTCCTTCTAACTCAACGCTCAGTGGATATCTCCAACTCTTACATGTTTTTTAGCTATCGTAACTGCTTTTGCACTAGGGTGTCCCGTTGTCCAATGAAATACATCTGTAAAGAATTCAGTTTTAAATCACGTTGATAGGTATTTAATTGTTGCGCGTCATTAATTTCCAAAAGACGGATTCCATAAATGGAGGTAGCACAGAAAAGAAAAAGATTGCATATAGTTGAGCAATATTCCAGCGATGATCTCGTTTTAATATTTTCTTTCTCAGATGTCAATTTTTCCAACGCACTTAAGTGTTTAATTATTGTTGTTTTTTTCAACAGTCACCGCATCTCCTCTTGTGTTCAAACGAGTTTCTACAGTGTGCTTAAGGCCTGAATTACACTTACGACTGATCCGTCGATTGCAACTTGAATTTCACTCGAAGTCGACGCTGAGGTGAAATTTGTAATTAAACTAAAGCTTGAACTGCGAACAAACAATAACAACAATTGCGCCAAAGAAAGTTAACAGGTGATGTTTGTTTACATACGTGATTAAGCTTAAAAATCAAATCTCAACGTCGGGCCGATAAGGACAGCCGGGGTCAGCACGCATTATATTATAATAAATGATTCTATGGATTAGAAAATTATTATGTTATTAATTTTTATTTTTAAATAATTTAGACAGAAATATGGACCCCCCCCCCTTAGATACGCTACTGACTTGTTGGGTAAAGTTGTGTCAACTACGAGCTTCCTGAAGATGTCGTTAAGGTTATGGTACAAACCACTGACATGTATAATATGGACTGACTACATTCATAGAAATACATTGCAGAAAGTGGGCCTACTTCTATATTGTCTTTCTGTCTAAGCACCAAGTACGAGCTGATAGAGAACTGTAAACAACAAATAAATAAGTGGGTTCGTAGTAATAAACGTTTTAAATTAACTATTTAGGGTTATTATCTACTGATAAAAACTGTTTTACCAGAGACAATATATTCATTAGATACGCAGAAGAAATTCCAAAGGTTTTATTAAAATCATTTCTCGAGCCGCGTGCTCGCTTTATCACCTTCTCGCCAATAATTTTTTCAATATTGGCACCGACGTAAGAGCTCTCTTTGACACAGGAAATTATGCCGACGTGAAATAGAAAATCAAGCAGTCCATATTATATATGTCAGTGACACAAACGTTTCTTAGCCACTTTTTAGCCACAAATTCTTGAAATTTAGTTACTTCTAGATACTTTTTAAGTAGATTTTAGCCACAAAGCTTAGCCAAAAGTTGTCAACTATGCAGGCATGGGCTTCATTTCAGTTAAGCTTTATTTGTGAGGCGTTCGCACGTATAGCACATTCTCTCGTGCTTTTAACTCGCAGAATCGAAAATAAATTTTGTTTGGTAAAATTTTTTAGCAAAAAACACAATAAAATTAACAGAATACAAATGGAATTGTTTAATTATAGTAAAAAATTATTAAAAATTTTTTAAACAAAAACGTAGAACAAAACTAATTTTCACTAAATAAAAATTAGGGAAATTTCTTTTAGGGAAATTTCTCATTAGGGAAATTGGTTTAGGGAAATTGTCTGTCCACAAATCATATATTTGTTACGTGTAATAGAAAGAAACAACTGATGACATCTACTAGCAATGGAGAGTAAACAATTTCAGGTTCGGAAAATGGATGATGGAATCTTCGCGAAGGTTCAGGAATAGAATGAATAGAATAGTCAAAAAGATTCTGGAATAGAACACTCCATAATAATCTGGAGAGTTTGTAGGGTATAAATATAACAGTTGCCACCGCAGCTAGCTGTAAAATAAAGACAACGCGTAACTAATAGTCTTTATATCTTTTTCAGACAGTTAAAGTGTTAATGTAAAATAAAGTCATAAGTGAAATCAAGGCCAAAATTAAAGCCTGTTGGAAAATGTTAAACAAATATCCCGGGATATCGGTTCTGTTAAAATCGTCATAGCTGAAATTAGTTTCGTTAATCGCGTAAAAACTGGATTTGGATTTGGCCAAAAGAAAAAGTCTTGCCTTAGACGTTGCAGTGTTAACAAGCAAAAGTAATAAACGGGCGTAAGCGTTGTAATTGGATTGCGATAATTGAAAGTACAGTATTAGCGATAATTAAAGTTGAGTTGATTAATTGAAGGTTAATGAATTGTATAAGATTAGAAGTGAAATAAAGAACTTGTATATTAAATACTTAATATTGTGTTTTAAATAACGAACCAAAGGCCACGCTCGCAACAATATGTATAAAATCAATGGTCGCATTTATCATACGACACTTAACTATCAAAATGCGGTGTACCAGTTCATTTTATCCCATGTTGCTTGCCGGTAATTCTCGAGCCGCGACGAGCAGTTTAGAAAAGGCTTGAAAAAATCAAGCCGATCGTGACGATCGCTAATTCAATCACTGCAGTTCATACCAGCACTTTTCTCATTGATACAGGAGCAGAAATATCAGTCCTCAAACCTATTTATTCTAGTAAACAAAAGAGAAAGCATTACTGTTTCCTCACTAGCAGGTAAACCCTTGTCTACGTTAGGAACAGCTGAATGTAATTAAAAAAAACGCGACATATTCACTAACCGCATTCACATGTTAAGATAACAATTTAAAATTGAAATATTACAATATTACGGTATATTAGGGAACGATTTTTTCGAAAAAATTCATGTGTTATCATTATTAGGAATAAATCATTAATCTTAAAAATACGCATTGATAATATTCGAATAATAATCTTGAAAGGGTAAATACAACAATTAAGTACGGAGGCTTGAAAGACCCAGGCTCAGAGGTATCCTTTCAAGCTAGAGTAGACATTAGGTTTGAAAGACTTAAGCCTAAATGATACACTCAATAAATTTTAAATATTCTACAGACAATAATCAAATAAGTGCGAAGTCAGCAATATTAAAATACTGACGCGCACTCAAATGGTAGTCAAAATAAAAATGCCTTGAAAAGGTAGCTTTCTTTGCGAACAAAAGGAGTTGAAATCGGGAGCGTTACACGAAAGTACGCTCATAGAACGGGACCAAACAGGTCATGTGAAAATTATCCTATTCAGCTCAAATCAGCAGAATGTTACATACAATTAAAGAATCAGAAATACGATCCTATTTGCAAGAGTTTAGAAATTATGAAATTATAAAATTAAACTCACGACATGATCATATACAAGAGAGACTTGCGATTGCGTTTGAGTTAGACCTTTCATATTGTAACGGTGAAGAAAATCAATCCATTCTAAATATTTGTCGCACGTACACAGTAAATAATGTTTCGCTAAAGTGAGTCGCAACAATTTGTGCACTAAGTTTAGGTATTTATTTATAAGATAAGGGAACGCTCCACCTTGGAAAAAGTGGAATAGGCCTTTATCCCTAAAATATAGGTACTTCCAAATTTAGAATAATACCTCATTTATTGAATGTTCTCTTCCTTTTATCCGAGAAAGCTTAACATTTCGGGAATTTCACATACTATATAGGTTTTCTGGTGCCAAATTGAATATTCCATTGATTTGGGGAAATTAAATAAATTTTCGCTTTTAATCAGAGAAAATGTTATTTATTTTTAGGAAAAAATTTGTCTTAAATTTAAGGAATTGTCCTACTTTTTTACAGTGCATAACGACATATTTTATTTGGTAAGAGATTTTTTAACTTGTACTAGTGGTATTAAACAAGGAAGGTTTTACTACCAGTAAAACCCACCGTTAGCTATAGACCATGTACGTTGCCAGAAGCACAACGTAACGAAATCAACAAACAAGTAAATCAAATGTTCAAAGATGAAATTATAAGCCCTACTTCTAGCCCTTGGAAATCACCAACATAACTGACATCTTGGACCAATGATGAAAAGCTAAGTATACTTCAGTACTTGAGACCTAGCTAATGGTTTCCATCAGATTCCCATGAATAGATTCGATAAGGAAGAAACTGCGCTTAGTACATCTTATGGGTATTATCACTATAATTGGATGGCATTAGATCTAAAGCGAGCTCCGGCCACTCTTCAAAGGCTGATGAATAATGTCATAGCCTATCTTAGAAATCCAGATACCAAGCACGGAATTTCATCAGATCATACTAAGTTAACAGTTAACCGGTACCTCGAAAAGAGAAGAAAGTAATGTATTTTATTATTTATTTATCCAAAACATTGCTATATTGAATACACCTCTCACTACTCTGCTAAAAGAGGATGTTCCCATCAATTGGTACCCATTTTGTGATGAATCGCTCAAATTATCAAAAAAGATACTAATAAATTTTCCTATTTTACAATTTCCTCGATTGGAAGAAGAACGACAGATTTAAGTGAATTTTAAATAGGTGCTGTACTATCGCAAGGAGAGATCGGTACAGATAAACTCCTCTGTTTCGCCAGCTGGACTTTAAATCCTGCTGAGACTGGGTACTCAACAAGAGTTATTAGCAATAATATTTGCCGTCGAACAATTTTGTCCTTATTTATATGGTGACAAGTTTACTATAGTCTCTGACCATACGCCCCTCTCGATGCTTATGAATTTAAAAGATCCCACTTCCCGGTTGCTAAGGTGATTAGAAGAATATGACTTTCAAATTATATATAAACCAGGCAAAGCAAATTCAAATGCCGGCACCCTCAATTGTACCATTCCAGAAACTAAAGCTATATAAGTTATAACGAAAATACTACTAAAAACAAATACCCAACCCTATTAACATAGAGGAAAACTCTTAGAATTTGCTACAGACTAGAGCAATGAACAACAAATATTTTCTTCTATCAATAAATATCAGTACTCAAGAATTTTTTTTTAAGAACATACCTAGTTGCCCAAAGATCTAGTAATATCAGTCGGAGAAATATTAGAAAATAAAACTAAAAAAACAACTAAAAGACTTATATCATCGGACGTGTACCTATTCCCATTAGAACCGTAGATGATAATGATCAGGTCAGAAACATTTCAAATAATTTAAAGAATACGTTTCCACAGATAAAACCGTTTATATTTCAGTACCCACTACCAATATGCCAAATTATCTCGAGTTCAAGTTGCTATGCGATAAGGAAATTCAAAATTCCTACAAGAAAGCTGTCTTCTTTCTCGATAAAATAATCCAATTGGCAGATCCTAAAATTATCCAACAAGTTATTTCTGATTATCATACACTCCTTTAGGTGGTCACCTAGGAGAAACAAGAACCATCAGTAAACTAAAGAAGTTTATTCCTAGTTAAAAACATTAAGGATCTCATAAAAATATGCTCATCGTGTCAAGGGAATAAATCCCGATCTAAGAAGAAAATACCAGTTAAAATGACAGATCTAACTAAATATTGAGAAGAAATTCCACTGAATAACGCGGAAGCAAATACGGTAGCAGAGGCATTCATTAAGCATATTGTCTGATAGGCAGGGACTGCCGCTGAGCCTACATATCCCAACCAACCAAGATTCCAATTTCTTGAGCTCAGCGTTCTCCGAAACTTGTAAATTAGTAAAAATTCACAACTTACAAACAACTCCTTACTATCCAGAAAGAAGCCATCGTGCTCAAATATCTTCGACATTGTGTGTCAAATGATCCTTTCACATTGGACACCTGGATCCCCTATTCCAAGTTCACTTACAATAATTCGAGTCACTCGAGTACTGGCTACACATGAACTTGAATTTTCACGTATGACCTATGTATGTCATAAAGCTACGACAGCTTCAGGCAAAAACCATTGTGAAAATCAAATAAATACTCAAAAACTGATCTTGAATAGACCAAATCCGTACAAGAAGAGCTCGAAAAGGCCGTGGACCGTTGAATTCCTCAATAACTACCATTTTTATCATTCGGACAAAATGCTGGTACCCACAAAATTTAGAGAAGGCGACGAGCTCTGTTGAACGTCATTGGAAGTATAAGAAAATCTTTATTTGGGACACTTGGGGATGAAAGCGCTTAACACTATGATGAACAAATATACATACGAACATCATCTCTTAGAATTACTGAAGACTCAATCCCTAATCGTTAACAAAACCGTAAACGTTTTTAATAAAATATCATTCGGAATTTAAACCGCGATTAAAATAATCAAAGAAAAGTTTGAGAAAATCAAGCACAAATTAGCTTAGAGGTTTTATGTATTACAATCTTGTCCTTGATGAGATACCAAAATACGCCAAAGTCCATTTTACAAATGTTATTGGACATAAAGCACGGTACTTCCAATCCACTCATAATAACCTCTTATCAACTCAAAAACATACCATCCATAATTCGAAAAACCTTCGAACTGGTACAACCTTTTTCAACCACACAAAATCAACTCCTCGATCTATATAAGGTGAGTTCAAACAAAATTAAGAACCTCATCATTATTAAAATTAAAATATCCCCACCCTTAAAGCCTAGTTGACATTATGATGATTGACCAGCGCAGCGCTGATGCATCAGCACATTGCCGTCTTTATGTTCCAGGCCGTCACACAAAACGATTTTGGTACTTGCAAAAGTATTGGAGTGGTACGATTTCGTACTTCTCTTAGCATTTGTTGCTATGGAAAAATGCGTTTCTTTCAACTTCTGCACAATGTAAATAAGCCTCCGTACTAAAAATTTTATTCAGGAATTTTGTTATTTAATTCCTTGTGCATTTATCAGCATAAAAATCTAAGTACTTTCATTAAGAAAATTTTTTATACAAGGTGTTTCCCCTTAGGAGGTCCATAGAGCGGGAGGTGATAGTACTCACCTAGACGAACCAAAAATTGTATGGCAGGGGGGGGCAATATCGACCGTTTAGGAGTTACAGGGTGATTCATAAAAAAGCTAGGTTTTCACAAAACACCCTGTATCTTAAAAACTACAGGGTGTACTGTCACACTTGAGAGCTCATTGTATGCAGAACTTCATGGCCTTTCCAACGACAGATCAGCCAGCCCCTTACCCCTCTCCCCACAGAAGTTATGAAGGTCTAAACTAAAAATTTCGGATTTTCTTTCCTTTTTTCTTATTTGACCTCTATTATTTTTGCAAAAAGGTCATTAACATACCTTTTTTTTATAAGAACTATAAACTGCAGACTCTCCTCTTTAAGTTGACCTATTACATCCTATGTGTTAACTGTAGCCGTTAAACAGTTATTAACTCATAACCTATTCAGGTCACACCGAAAAAAGACGATATTTTTTAAAATGACGTGCTAAGGGAACAAATTATCGTTGAGAATAGGTTTGAAAATAGGTTTGAGAATAGGTTTAGAGCTAATAACTCTTAAAGGGCTTCAGATAGCACATTGGGTGTAATAGGTCATATTAAAGAGGAGAGTCTACAGTTTACAGTTTTTATAAAAAAAAGTTATGTTAACGACCTTTTTGCAAAAATAATAGAGGTCGAAGTAAAAAAAAAAGGAAAGAAAATCCGAAATTTTTAGTTTAGACCTTCATAACTTCTTAAGAGAGAGGGGTACGGGGCTGGTTGAGCTGTCGTTGGAAAGGCCATGAAGTTCTGCATACAATGAGCTCTCAAGTGTGACAGTACACTCCGTAGTTTTTAAGATTCAGGGTGTTATGTGAAAACCTAGCTTTTTTTATGAATCACCCTGTAACTCCTAAACGGTTGATATTGCCCCCCCCCCCCCCCCTGCCATACAATTTTTGGTTCGTCTAGGTGAGTACTATCACCTCCCACTCTATGGACCTCCTAAGGGGAGACACCCTGTATTTTTTCACCCAAACATGTGTTGAATTCTGTTGCCTTCATACCACAAATCACACTAGAAGGCAATCAGAGCTTTGCCTATTGAGTTATGACTCTTTCAATGTTTAACACACAGTAACTTCTTAAGTATAATAAAAATAAAATCACAATGTTAACCATTTTTTATATTATCCCGTAATGCTTCTATCAATTTAAAAATATTTCCAACATTCCATATCAAATAATTTATTTTTTTCATCTCAAACATGACTCAAAGTATTTTTATACCCTAGATGAAATCTATAGGGGTATACTAAGTTTGTCATTCCGTTTGTAACACTTCGAAATAATGATGGTAGAGCAAAATGAATTGGACACCCACGCATAATATTAAAAGTTATTTTGATTTTTGCATGTCCATCCGTCCGTCCGTCTGTCTGTCTGTCTGTGCGCACGATAACTCGAGAACGCGTTCACCTAGAAAGCTGAAATTTTGTACACTGACATTAAAAAAAAAGTAAAATTAAGTTCGAAAATGAGACAAATCGGGCAACTCCTTCGTGGGGTTGCCATACATAAATTTCGTTTTCCACGATATATTTGGACACTACCTGAGAGCACATCGACGTAGAAAGCTGAAATTTGGTAGACTGTGTTTTCATACTAATACCAAATAAAATTTTGAAAAATGGGCTAAATCGGGCAACCCCTTCTTGGTGTTGCCATATAATAATTTTGGTTTTTTACATTTACTTTGAAAACGATCAGTCCTAGACATTTTTATTGTACTAAAAACTTCTTCAGAATAAGAAATCCTATAAAATTGGTTATAATCATTTTTTCTGTCCGACGAGCTGTTCTAGAAATATATGCGAGAAAGCAATGCAAAAAATCAAAGTTGCTCAAATGGGTGACCATACGAAATTTCATACGTGCATTCATCTAGGGTATCATAAAAAATTGGTCTTAGACCAATTCTAGCTTTTTCACTTGTTTAATCAATGAATCGGCAGAGCTACACATTCGCCTCATATTTTCACAAGCTGTGAATCGAACGGACGGTAACGATATTCTGTGTTTAACTCTTCATAACTTTTAATTTATAATTCATAGGTAATTCAAATATTAGCCTATTTTATAGGCAAATTTGTTGCCTCTATGCTAGTATAATTTATACTTTAGGTTTTTATACATTTTCAAAAGAAAATCAGTTTCAAACAAAAGTAGATCTGATTTAAGAACTATTTGCTCCCACTTTGAAGTGAGCTTTCATTTCTCTGCGATAAAACACACAGAGAAATGAAAGCTGTTATGAAGGCAACAGAATTCAACGCACTTTCTCATTTTTATGTGTAGTGTTATGTTTGAGTAATAAAATATAAACAATTTTCTTAAAGAAAGTACCTAGATTTTTATATTGGTCAATGCACAAGGAATGAAATAACAAAATTCCTGAATAAAACTTTTAGTACGGAGGCTTATTTACATTGTGCAGAAGGTTGAAGTTAAAAGAACAGATGCTAAGAGAAGTACGAAATCGTACCTCTCTAATTCATTCAAAGAATTCGAAGTCACGGCCTGGAACATAAAGACGGCAATGATCAGCAGCTAGAATCAGCGCACTATTAGCACAGTGTCAACACCAATACTGATAGCATCAGCACTTTACACGTGCTGTTTTTAACAGTATCGAAAAAGTCAAACGAGTTTAACTTTTAGACTATCAGCACGTAATAATTGATTAGAAAACATGGTTGCAACTGCAATAAAGTGGAGTGAAACTGAGACGTTAAAGTTTATTAAACTAAAGGTTTTTCCAATAAGAGGTGTTATTTTAATTAGCCCGCTATTTCGGTAGATGTCACTTTTGGAGCTGTCATTTTTTGACATTTGACAAGTAGAAACTACGCCATTAATAAAAATCAAACAATACACGATTCAATAACGCATTGAAATTATTAAATTCACTATAAATATGGTGAAAATGCGGCAGAGACGGTTCGTAAAACTCGAACATTTTTGGGTCGTCGTGAAGCACCTTGTCGGACCACAATACAGAAATTGGTAGAAAACTTCGAGCTGTCGGCACATGTGAAGAATAAAACCCGTGCACGTCGCTCAAAAACAGCCGAGAATATTGCTGCTGTAGCCGAAAGTGTTGAAGAAAACCCAGGTTTGTCCATTCCTCGTCGTTCTTTGGAATTAGGCATTCCACAAACGTCATTACACCGTATTTTGCATAAAGATTTGGGTCTTAGGGCTTATAAAGTTCAGTTAACACAATAACTCAAGCCGGCCGATCATCAACAACGTCGAGTCTTTGCTGATTGGGTCCTTGAAATGCAAGAAAATGATCCGGAATTCCATCGAAACCTCGTCTTGAGCGATGAGGCCCATTTCCACCTCGATGGCTTCGTCAACAAGCAAAATTGTCGCATCTGGGGCTCGGAAAACCCAAGAGTTATTGTTGAAAAGCCTCTCTATCCTCAACGTGTTACTGTTTGGTGCGGTTTATGGTCCCACGGGGTCAATGGACCTTACTTTTTCGAAAATGAGGCTGGAGCAACAGTTACGGTGAATGGATTGCGCTATCGACAGATGATTGATGATTTTTTATGGCCGGAATTGGATGGTATTGATCTGGACAACGTTTACTTTCCACAACACGGCGCTACGTGCCATACAAGCAACGAAACCATTGATGTTTTACGGGAAAAGTTTCCGGACCGTGTTATCTCTCGAAGAGGTGATCACAATTGGCCACCGAGATCTTATGAGTTAACACTTTGCGACTTCTTCCTTTGGGGCCATGTGAAAGAGAAAGTCTACCTGACCAGCCCAGCGTCGATTCAAGACGTCAAAGATGGAATTCGTGAGGCTATCGAGGACATAGGGCAGCCACTTTGCGATTTGGTTATGGAAAATTTCATGAAAAGGATATGGTCCTGTAGGCGTGGTCGTGGTGGTCATTTGGCTGATGTTATTTTCCATTATTAACGGCATACCTTCCTCTGTGTAATGAAATAAAGATCCGATCATTTATCTCAAAAAATGGCATTTTTCGTTGAATATAAAAGTAACACCTCTTATTGGAGAACCCTGTATATAATAAATGTTGAATCTTTGTGGAATTACAAATTAAAAGATTATAAAAATAAAGACATTAGAAATAGAGCACAACTTCACTATCAGCCTTTTTTGACAGTACTAACTTGTGCTGTTGCAATTGTATAATGTAAACAATATAGCATTCTGGAACACCAGATGCTGATGTATTAGCGCTGGTCAATCAGCATAATCTCAACTAGGCTTCAATACAGATTTTCAAATGTATTAAGTAATCCCATTACCAGCTCCAACTACCGAAAACTTGTTAGTAACATTAAACAGGGAAAACATTATCGTACTAGTAGTGACGACATTACGAAATGCTTACAAAAAACTCCTTACAATTACATTTGTCAGATAACGCATCCAGTCAATAAAGGACAACCAATGCGAAATGAAGTTATTGAGGCATACCGAAACGCCTCCCTCTTCATTCATTCCGAACAGTAGAATATATTTGTGGTGCCGATATTGAACCAATTACCATAAAGGCGACCGGAAATATCTAGAAATATCGCCTAATTGTTATATAAGAAGCAAGAGCAAACGCTATACGGATACTCCGAAAAAGCTTCAACCACAGAAAAATACTACTCACCTGCTATCAACCTTACTAATATTACCTTTGGTTATAATAAAATCAAGTTTAATCCTCCAAATATAATTACGATAAAGAATAGTGAATATCAGGCTCTCTTTGAACTCAGTCACGATATAAAGACGTTAAAAGAGGCAAAAAAAGAATAGAAATTTATTAACATTACACAACAGGATATTCACCATTATTCCTTTATCTAAGTATACAATATTTATTGTTGCTATTAGGCGCTATCAAAATACCCCTACCCTAAATAAAAGAGAAAAAAAGCGAAAACCAGTCTATTCAGGAAAATAATAAGGAATAACCATCCAATATCAATAAAATTCTTCTAACTACCTTAAAAGAAAAAGAAAAATGTAAGAAGAAAGAAAAGATGAATAAAGATGTACACATATACACATATCCTAATAGAGGAAACAATTTTTTTACATAAATAAATCAATACTCAAATATAGATATTGTGACGTGCAACAGAAAAAGAGACATCTATTGGAAATGGATACTTCGCGTGAAATAACTAATTATGTATGGACATAAACAACTTTCCGAGAATCGTATTACAGAAAAGGACAAGTGACATCTATAAAGTACAGACATAAACAACTTTAAGTTCGGAGAAACGATGTTTCTAGAATAGAATTTTCGGTAAGGCTCTAGGAGATTTGTTGAGTATAAAGGCCTAAACACAATTGCGACGACCGGCGACAACTACAAGCAACAACCACTGTCAAAAAGTTCAAACCTCCCTTTGCTATACAATCGAATACAATTGCGACTACCGGTGATGACTACATTTTCGCTCATCGCCGCGATTGGTAAAATTTCTAATTTCATCGCCAACTGCAGGCCTGCCAAATAGGTAATGTTGAACTGTGATAATATTTATGGCTCTTTAAGTTTCTCGCACTGATTACTGGCCATATAATTGAGTGGCAATGGATTGGCTTGGTCAAGTACGAAAAATGCGGCAAAGGAGGACCTATAAAAAGGAAAAACGTATGTATGTTTTCACCGAAAATACAGTACGAGACAGCCAAACCATATCAAGAGATCTCTTCTTCTTTTTCGTTGTCGCTGCAATTGTGTTTTATATTTGTCCACGGAGGACTTTGACAGTGGTTGCTGCTCATAGTTGTCGCCGGTCGTCGTAATTGTGTTCAGGCCTTAAGGATGGCATTTCTCACTGCCAGGAGGCAGTCTTATCACAGACAGTGAGGCGAACGTAGTAAGCAAAACAAAGTGTTCTAATTGTATTGCGAATATTTGAAGTATACATAGTGCTAGCGATAATTAAAATTAGAGTGAGTTTGTGATTGTTTGTGAACTGATTAAATAGTATAAAATGGAATAGAATAAAGAGAACTGTGAATAATATTTGAAAAATTATGTTTTAAATAACGAACTACGGCCACGCTCGTAACAACTGGTGTCAGAAGTAAAATAAAGTGGTGGCATTTGACTCAAAATAAAGTATGTTTAATTGTGTTAAATTGATTGAAATTTTGAGCCTTACGTGAAAGTTCTGGAACATAATCTACAGTCAGCAGTGATTAAATTACTAAAGAAATGGGACGCAAATTGGAGGGCCTTCGAGTACAGGATTTGAAAGTGGAGTTGTGGAAGCGGTCATTACAAACGTCAGGCACAAAGAATGTTCTAGTTGAGCGTCTTACACAAGCTTTGGAAACGGAAAGAACGAATTTTGAGAGATTCATTTTCGATGATATTTTGCAAGAACATGAAGCTGAAGAAGAGCCTGCGATAAACATGAAACAGTTTTTGGGTATTTTAATTAGCAAACTGGAGCTTTCATTAGCTCTGCAGTTGAAGAATGCTAACGAAGAGCAAGAGAAGTCTCTGGAATATATGCAGCATGTTTGGAAGAACAAAAGAATACTAACCAGGAACAAAAGAATTGTCTGCAAGCATGTTTGGAAGAACAAAAGATTTCTACGGAAACACGTTTGGATGAACAAAAGAATGCTTTTGAGGAACAAGATAATTCTCTGGAATCCCACTTGGATGAACAGAAGAAATCGCTGAAAGCCGTTTAGACGAAAAAAGAATTCTCTGGAGAAACAAAAGAATTTTCGGCAAATTTCTATTTGAGGAATCGAATTGAAGGAATCGAGCAGGAATTTCAACAAAAACTGGTGCAAGTTTATCAAAAAGTCACTGAGGAACTTGAAAACGTTAAAGCAGATCTGGAAATATAGGATAAAACATCAACAACCTCGGCACGAATGAATTGAAGTATGATGGACAAAACTTGTGGCATAGTAAATATATGAGACAATTCGAGGCAGCTTCTGAAATAAATAGATGGATTGATGCAAACAAAGCTACAGCTCTGGTGTTTGCAAGTCGAAGTCCTGCGTCAGAATTATTACTATTCCGCTTAAAAAGCAACGTGATTACATTTCATTAGAAATCGGGATAGAATTAGGTTAAGGAGATGAACACATTCAGCAAGTATATTGCATACAGTTACGCAAGAGGATTCAAAAGTATGACGAATCACAACAGAAACTGCAGGCCATTGTGGAAAGATTAGCTTTGCTTTCAGACTCTAGTGTAAATGCGGATTTCCTTAATGAAGTCACAAAAGAGACATTTGTGAACGCTATTGCAGATCAAGATTTACAATAAGTGTTAAGGCTAGCAGGAAAGAAGTAAAAAAGCGGCATCACTAGCTTCTCAGAGTGCAGTAATAAAAGACAGTCATCACAGATCCGTTCTGGAGTTGTAATAGACTGGGACATCTCCATGGGGACTGCAGGAAATGCCGACAAATGGAATCAAAAGGAGAGGAGGACAGAAAGGGATGCCCAATATGTCGATCCACGGACTAAGCTATCAAGCTATTCGTTTAGAGATTAGAAATAAAACAGCCATTAGTCGCATCATCTCTCCTGCTAGTGTGAACCGAGGTTACTGATAACATCGCTACCTGCCTATTCTATATAGTGGAGCCAAAACGTATATAATCGTTAGGAAGGCAGAATGTGCAACATTAATTCCAGTTCGAGTCTCAGCACATCCGAAAGTGAGGTACAACTAAAAAAAGGTGCTATAATTGGAAATCGTGAACCCGTTTATCAGATTGTTAATTTGAATAATGGTAGTAATGTCAAGAAAATAACTCCTTTACCAGCTACTAGTCAATACTTTCAGAAACTGCTTTCGTCCAGTGCCTGAAAACAATACAACAATGCGAAAGAGGTGCTCGACAAATTTTCGGAATTATTTGCAATGAAAGATGACGATTGTGGTAAAACAAATCTTGTATCGATTCGATACAGGAGATTCCAGGGCTTTTCGGCAGACACCACGAAAATTAATATCAGCCAAACAACCAGAAGTTGCAGATATGGTTAACTTCATGAAGGAATATGGCATAATAGAGGAGTCTAAGCCGTCACAAGTTTTCCAGTTACAAAGGACAAACATCAGCTACGGAGTTTTTTTGGTCTGGCTATCTACTGCAGATAATTTGCGGATATAGCAAGCAGCCTACATCAACTTACAGAAAAAGGAAAGCCGTTCATATGGTCGGATAAATGCAAAGGGCGTTCCGAAAATTTAAAGCAGCAGCTCTGCGAAACTCCCGTGCTTCACCTGAGACAACTGTTATATATACAAATCATTATATATACAGCATCATAATATTCTGAAAAGACATAAAATTTAAATTTCCATAAGCTAACCATGCCTAAAACTGCGGTTGGCTTATCTCTCTTGCATCTCAAGTCACCTTTGGTTAGAATTCAAAGGGACCACAATGCCTTATACAATGATTTGGATATACTCAGTGATACCTTCGGGTTTTTTAAGCGCAGCCTCTTAACTAAACTTAATGCTCTGGATAATTTCTCCATTCTAAATTGTTCAACTTTAATTTTTATTTGCTTCCTTCCTTCACTATCTCTTTCCCGTATACTAACCTCGCTGTATGCTCTATTGCCCTATTTTGTCTACTTTGTTTAACTTAAATTATACTTTTTTTAAAGTTAATTTAATTTCTAGCTTTATTCCTATATGAGTATAAGTAGGGTTTTAATTCTGTATTTTTATTATTATAAGTTTTTCTTAAGCTTTTTGTATAAATGAATTTAGATAGTATATCTATGACTTTTAAATGTATCTGTAATTACATTATTTAATTTTATACTATTCCTTTTCAAATGTAACTATTGTTTATCATCCTCTATATCTAGATTTAAGTTCCTTATGTATATATGATAGTTGGTTCTATTTCTTTTTTTCTTTTTTTTCCTTTGAAGTCAATTAGCGCTAACCAAACGGTAGTAAATAATTGGATTTATGTATCTGTTTACTATCGTATTAATTTTTTATAAATAAATAAATAAATATGAAGAAAGTTGCATTAGCAATTTCATCAACTACGCGCAACTTTCCGAATAACCAAAATATTTTTCCACAAAATGACTAGGGAAATATAAAAGTTTTAAGTTTCATCAAAAGTCGTTTCGATAGAAAAAAAGCCCCACGACCAATTTAACCTTCAGTAAGATTTGCCGTAAATACGATATGTACATTGGTACATATACATTCATGCAAATCGGGCGCATGAAATTTTACGTCGGTGAAGGCTGAAACGATCAAGCATTCACCGAAAAAGCTCTTATCAGCAAATTGTCACGAGCTGCATACATTGTGGGCGCAACAATGTATGCACGATAGCAAGACGATGGTTTGATATTTATGAAAATATCAAATTTCATTTCAACCATCGTCCGCCGCGATTATTCTGGGCATGTTTAAACATGCCCAGTGGAACTAATTTTCTCAGGATAGGAATGCTAATTAACCATTTTCCTATCCTGAACAAGAAGACTTGAGATTTGAAAAATCAAAGTCTGGACAGTCGGCTTTTGAGAGTTGATTTTGATCTGTCGTAAAGAGAGTGGACTTGAGGTTTCGGTTCGGCGGTTTTGTTCGGCAGTGAAAAACAAAAAGAAATAACCAATGTGCAAACAAGCCACTTGGATTAAAGGAGAAGTTTGTGATCAAGAATAAGTGATCTATTTGTGAAAGCTAGAATACAAAAGTGTAAAAAAAAGAGAAGTAGAGTTAAGAAAAGACTGTTCAATTGTGAGAATTAGATTTTATAATAAACATAAAGGAGTCACGATACGAGTTTTTTTATTGAAAGAAAAAGGATTGGTCAACCAAGCAGAGAGCAGGAATTAACAAGGTAGAAGTGCACAGATATACATATCATAAGTGAAGTGGGCGGTGTCTCCTCGGAGAGTCACTATTGGTGTTGATTAAACGCCCCGAACATACAACACAACTTACAACTTGTAAGTTGTCTTAGGCTTCACTATCCAAAGCTGGGAAAAACTTTTATATTGGACACGGATGCCAGTAATGTACTGGCGCAGTGCTTTCACAGGAGGACGATGGTAAAAAAGTGCCAGAAGCTTATTACAGCCAAGCAATTTCAATGTCACAGAGAAATTTTTATGCTCCAAGGAAAGAGCTACTTGCCATTGTAAGCTCAACCAAGCATTTCCATAAATATCTCTACAGGCAGACATTCATCTTTCGCACCGATCATGCAGCACTTAAATGGCTTTTGCAGTTTGAGAACACTGAAGGACAGGTCGTGAGATGGATAGAGCAACTCGAAGCTTATGATTTCGAAATCGAACATCATAAAGGTTGTATCTACGGTAATGCAGACGCCCTTTCACGACTTCCACGAAATCTTGAATGCAAGCTATTCTTCCGAATGGAAGGAAAATAAACAGCTAATATACAGTTGGTCACCATGGAAATATCTGCAGGTTGGGACAACGAAAACATGCGAAAAGTGCAACGAGAAGACATATCGCCTATCCTTGCTTGGAAAGAAGTCATTGAAAGACCAGTACTAAAGGCTATTTTGGAGATATATGAGAAGCTGAAAATCTACTAGGCCCAATGAAGCTATCTTCATGTTGAATGCGAGTCATTCCGAATGCAGATAGTCGTGCGAGCGTCAAAGGTCAACAATTTGCAATGCAGAGTGGATCCTCTGGAGGACAATTGGGGAGTGAATAAAACAATTACGAGGAAGAATGTATTGGCTACATTTGCGGGAGAATGTGGAGGAGTTGTATCGCCGATTTACTATCTGTGCTTCTTGCAAAGGGCCGCCACACAGAAGCAGAGAAGAAATGGATAAGTATGATGCAGGACATTCATTTGAAATGAAAGCCGTAGACACAGCTGGCCCATTTCCAGTAACGGATAAGGGTAACCGTTACATATTACTTACCACTGACTATTTCAGTAAGTTGCCTGAAGCTTATGCAATCTCTAATCAAAATCCCAGGAAAGGTCATATTCGTAAGGGAGATGCGTTTATCTACCGACCTCAAGTTTGGTTCACCCATAGGTAAACAAAAGTTAGCAGGAGACTACGTATCGGAGCTCAGACAAGGCTTAGCTGGTGTGCATAAGATCACGAGAGCGAAATAGCAGCAAATACTGATCGCATCAAGCCCCGCTACATCACGTGAATTAACTAATTAGGTACTGACATGAACATCCTTCGAAGAATCGTATTACAGAAAAGAGCAAGTGACATCTATAAAGTACGGACATAAACAACTTTGGGTTCGGAGAATCGATGTTTCTAGAATAGAAATTTCGGTAAGGTTCTAGGACGATTTGTAGTGTATATATACGGAATTTGTCACCGCCAGGCAGCAGTCTTATCTCAAGCAGTGAAGCGAACGTAGTAAGCAGAACAAAGTGTTCTAAATGGGTTGCAAATATTTGCAGTATAGTAGGTTAAAGTCATAGTATATTTACTCAAAATTCCTTGTAACAAACTCTACTCTTATTTCGTGGAAATAGAAACTATTATACGAAATACAAATAAATAGAATTAAAACCCAATATATTAAACTTTGCTTTAAGAAAATACAATGTTATTTAAATAAAATAGCAAAAATATTAAAAATTAAATGAATATAATATTAGTATAGATATAAGTTACTAACTAAAATTAAAAATATACCTATCTTAATAAGTAAGTTAAAGTAACCGTAGAATAAATTATCATACTATGTTAACTACAGATACCCAGTTCAATCAACCATAGCCTACTACAAAACTTGAAATTGCTATTCTCTTCAACAATACGAAATTCTTCTTTAGGGGAAAGTGTTATAAATCATACTAAATCACCCAATCCTGGATTCATAACGGTTAACCTAAACGGCTGGCATACATGCATTTCATGAATGCACTAAATACCGAAATATCAAATTCCAGATTCATATTGCCAGGCACCATGATCTTTAATGTTGAAATGTATTTCACATCATTAAAAATTCAACAAACCTATTAAATAGATCTCAAATGACGAATTCTTAACGCATAACTACAAGTAAATGCAAAATCATATATGTCAAAAACCATTTCCCCAGACGATGGATAACAACCATCAGGTGTCAGCAACTCTAATACATTTAGGCCAGGGTATGCCTAAAAAGATTATAATTCTTTCTACACCAAAGCAACAATTAAATGAACAAACAAAAATGATTATGACCAATTTTATGGGATTTTGTATTCTGAAGAAGTCTTTAGTACAACAAAAATGTCTAGGACAGATCGTTCTCACAGGGCAGCACCAAGAGGGGGTCGCCCGATTCAGGCGATTTTTGAAATTATTACTATTACTATAAAAGCACCATGTACCAAATTTCAGTTCTCTATGTCGACGCGTTCTCAGGTAGTGTCCAAATATATAGTGGAAAATGAAATTTTTGTATGGGAAAAAGAAAAAAAATTATAAAACTTACTTTTACGAATTTACGGCAATTCTGTTAATCAACATATTTTGCTACCCTGAAGAAGGCGTAACAGAGACAATGCGTCTCAATTATGTGGACACCACTGTAAAGGGGGCCATACACCATCAGTTTTGCCGTGGTTTTAAACACCACGTTTTAGTGGAGATAGGAACCTAAAACGTGGGCAAAAAAAAGCCCCACACACCACACCATCCGTCTTGACCATGTTTTGCCATCAAAGGTTACAGTAACAACATGTGACCAAACATTGTGATTATTTCATGAAAACCGGTTTTCACAAAAGCGCGGGAACGTTTTATGATAGTAAAACGTGAAAACTCCGCCCCATTCTCATTTATTTACAAAAATGAAATATTTTTCATTCTGTTTCGTTGCATGCAATTTGCCCTTTCATTATTCATAAAAATTTTAAAGAGATTTTGATTTTTTTTTTATTATTTTTTTCTTTCCTTCTTGCTTTTCTTGCCGTGTACATTATTTTACATTTAGTAAAACACTCAGAGATGTGGCCTACTACGAGCAAAACAGTAAAGCCACGGCAAAACTGATGGTGTATGGCCTTGCCCACGTCCTGCCCACGTTTTGAGAAAGATATTTCTGGCATGACCTGAATTCTGGTTTTAGTAGATATCCGAGCTTCAAAACGTGGGTTTCGCCATACACCATCAGTTTTGCCGTGGTTTTACTGTAAAACCACGGCCAAACTGATGGTGTATGGCCTGCTTAAGTATAATTAGAAATTCTATAATCATTACAAAAAGAAAAGCAATCTGGATGAAGTAACAAATAAAGCTACACAAAATCTTAGCATTTCGCAATCTCGAACAAATAAGTAGATGTAAGCGTGATCCAAAGCTTGTTGGAAATAGGATTTTGAGTATTATTGGTAAAATCATACTACTTTAAAGAATTAAGCTGGATGATCGAAAATTGTGTCGCCTGGAAACCGTTTTCCAGAAAATATTCTTCTTCTTCAAAAATTTTGTTCGCACAAAATTTTGTTCATTATAATATTCCTACAGTAATCTTAAATTGGAATAAATATAATTTACAATTTAACTATAGTCATTCCACTCAATTAAAAGGAGCTCATAATTATATTTACAGCTCAAACTGCGGCTATCAAGATGACAAAAGTTGCAACAAATAGGACGTGGGTGATGTCAATAAAGAAGTAGGTAATGGAAATTGAATAACTCAATAATAATAATCCCGTAAGAAAGATTTGGTGATGCCATTAGGACTTGTAGAAGTCGTTTCCGAGTGAACATTTTATTTGTGCTATTTCGAGTTGCCAAAATTTTGAAGTTCTTTAATCCTTTATATCTAAATAAAATGTTACGAGTTCGGAATTGTAGGTGTAGCTCTCTCCCAGCAATAAAAAAATTATAAATAAATTTACTTATTACAATGTTTACTGGGGACAGAAATTATTAATTGATAATATACAAAATTCATTATCGTATCAGACTTCCAATTCCAATTACAAACGAGTTTGATTTAATGCTAAATTAAGCGATACAAGGCCGTCTTTCGCTGCAATACAAAAATGTCTCTTGGAGAATGCACAATACAAATCTGAAAAACTCTGCAAGCACAATAATAATGGAATTAAAAAATTAATAAGAATTTAAGTAATCTGTACCTCTCATATAATTCTATTAATATAGTCATTCATATTTATCACAGCAACGGCAAAACAAAACTTGTCCTTGTGTTGAAATGTTATCTATCCATTGATCGAAAACCCTCAATTGGTCTTGTAGAATCCCTCATTGCTTGAAGTTAACTATTTAAAGAAATTTTTGTAAATTTCACTAACACCAACTTTTAAGAAAACAAACTACTAAAAAGTTCTGATTTGGAACCACTTGCTCGGCGAAAATTTCCTCATGCTCAAAAGCTTTCTTAAAGTTTATGAGTAATTTGATCTGCTCGAATGCTTTTTGAGAAGCAAGGTTTTCATAAGCTTTTTAAGGTGAAGAACTATGTATCGTTATCTAATAGCTTAAAGCTTTTTGTATTAGATACAGATTCCAGGTTTTTATCTCTGATTATCAAAGCAGTAAAAGACATAGGGTGGCTACGTTATTATTGGAAAGTTTTGTGCATACAAAAGATTTTACCAGCTTTCATTTCATTATGTGTAACATTTTGCGATACTCCAACAACTTTTTACGGGGTGAGCCATTCCACAAAGAGGCGACATGTGTGAAATGACAACAGCCAGTTTTTTTTTTTTAATTTTACGTATTACGTATTTAAAAGGTTTGCGAAAACAAAAATACAAATTAAAATTTTCCCTATACATTGCGTATTTTCGAGTTAGCATTTTAGAACTATCGAAAAAATGTTGTCCTGGTCTTCTTTAAAAATTCGTACATATTTTGGTATTCATGCTAAAGCAATGAAATATGGCTCATTTGAAAGCTAGAGGATTCAAGTTATCTTGAAGAATAGCTGCTTAAAAGTATATGTGGAAAAGGATGTCAAGGATAAGGATTTTATCTTTTTATCTTATATTATCCACTAAAACATATTAAAATTTTATCTTGCGATCTTAACGGAATCAAGAAGTAAAAAATATGACAGTTTCAACAACCTTTGTATTTCATGAAAGTTACTAAGTGATTATCTGTGAAAGTGTGCGAGTTGATTAGGCAGCATTCAGGATTCTGTAGAAATTTTTAAATTTCTTGACACGTAATAATGATGATGACAAATGGTCATTAATTTTACGACATAGGTTGTTGCTGTAAATATACACTACAAGATGACGTCAAGACGTGGTCAAGTTGGATGGTGTGTGGGGCTTTTTCGCGACCACGTTTTAGGTACTTACTTATCTCGACTAAAACATGGTTTTTAAAGGGCGCCATACAACATCAGTTTTGCCGTGGTTTTAAAATCCACGTTTAAGTGGAGATAAGAACCTAAAACGTGGTCGAGAAAAAGTCCCACACACCATCCAACTTGACCACGTCTTGCCGTCATCTTGTAGTGTATATTTACAGCAACAACCTGTGACCAAACATGGTGATTATTTCATGAAAACCGGTTTTCACAGAAGCGCGGGAACATTTTATGAGAGTAAAACGTGAAAACTCCGCCACTTCTTATTTATTTAGGGAAACGAAATATTTTCTATTCTGTCTCGTTGCATGCAATTTGCGCTTTCACATTTTTTATCTTTATTAATAAAAATTTGAAAGAGAGTTTGATTTTTTTTTTATTATTTTTTTCTTTCTTTCTTCCTTTTCTTGCCGTGTACATGTAAAACACTCAGAAATGTTGCCTACTTCTTAGCTTATTACTAAGTTAACTTTGATTATGAACGAGCAAAACAGTAAAACCACGGCAAAACTGATGGTGTATGGCCTTGCCCATGTCTTGCCCACGTTTTGAGAAAGATATTTCTGGCATGACCTGAATTCTGGTTTTAGTAGATATCCGAACCTCAAAACGTGGGGTTCGCCATACACCATCAGTTTTGCCGTGGTTTTACTGTAAAACCACGGCCAAACTGATGGTGTATGGCCTGCTTAAAACCACGGCAAAACTGATGGTGTATGGCCTGCTTAAAACCACGGCAAAACTGATGGTGTTTGGCGAACCCCACGTTTTGAGGTTCGGATATCTACTAAAACCAGAATTCAGGTCATGCCAGAAATATCTTTCTCAAAACGGCCCCCTTAGTAGTTGTTCTATGGGAATTCTGGCGCACTTTTTAAGCCTCCAGCCACAAATGGCGCCACCGTCGCTAGGTGGGTTGAGTCCATACTAAATATGGGTTTGTGTCTTGGTTATATGGGTTTGTGTCTTGGATGTTGGGGATACGGGGCCAATTTGGGGGATACGAGACCACTTTCAGCACTCTCCAGCATAGGGAAATAGCATAGGATTTCGATTTTGTTGCTGGAGTTCGCTTATTTTTCATCTCGAGTCCTGGGGATACGAGACCACTTTGGGGATACGAGACCACTTTTAGCACTCTCCAGCATAGGGAATTAACATAGGATTTCGATTTTGTTTCTGGAGTTCGCTTATTTTTCATCTCTGACTCGTAGCATCTAAGTTGACATTAATTTTTTCATCTCGAGTTTTGGGGATACGAGATCACTTTCAGTACTATGCAGCAACTGAGACCTAGCGGCATTAGCCGATACTACCAGCATGCTCCGGTGTGTCTTGACTGTACTGGTTTATGTCTTGGATGCACCATTGAGTCTTGACTGCACCCTTGCGGGGTTAGCCGGTACTACCGGGATGTGTCACTTGGTCTTGACTGCGCCCCTAGCAGCATTAGCCGGTACTACCAGCATGCTCCGGTATTACGGTTTTCGTGTGTGTGGATGTGTGTGTGTGTGTGTGTGTGTGTGTGTGTGTGTGTGTGTGTGTGTGTGTGTGTGTGTGTGTGTGTGTGTGTGTGTGTGTGTGTGTGTGTGTGTGTGTGTGTGTGTGTGTGTGTGTGTGTGTGTGTGTGTGTGTGTGTGTGTGTGTGTGTGTGTGTGTGTGTGTGTGTGTGTGTGTGTGTGTGTGTGTGTGTGTGTGTGTGTGTGTGTGTGTGTGTGTGTGTGTGTGTGTGTGTGTGTGTGTGTGTGTGTGTGTGTGTGTGTGTGTGTGTGTGTGTGTGTGTGTGTGTGTGTGCGCGGGTGTGTGCGTGTGTGTGTGTGTGTGTGTGTGTGTGTGTGTGTGTGTGTGTGTTAGCCGGTACTACCAGCATGCCGGTACTACGGTTTTCTTGGATAGATATGTGGTGCGCCTTAATGTAGGCTTTTGGTTTTGAACTAATATTAGTAATAATTAAAGTTAACGCTAGGAAATTTTTGTTCATGCCAATGGATTCTAGATGGTTGGGGTGTTGGTATTAGGGGGGACGAAATTTTCATCAGAAATCCTCTACGGGCTCTGGTTTTCGAGATATTAGCGATTTTACCTTTTCTTTTATAGTTAATATTATTAATAATTCAAGCTACCTAGGATAGTTTTGTTCATGCCAATAGATTCTAGAAGGTGTTAGAGGGGCGGGGGTTAGAGGGGTAACGACATTTTCATCAGAAATCCTCTACGGGCTTTGTTTTTCGAGATATTAGCGATTTTACCTTTTTAGATATAGTTAATATTAGTAATAATTCAAGTTTTTTTTTTCTCATGGGGTGCTGCGTCTAAATGTAGGCTTTGTTCAGCATCATTCGAATTTCACAACATGACATCAGCATGAACAGATTCTAGAAGATGTCAGTGAGACATTAGCCGATACTACCAGCATGCTCCGGTACTACGGCTTTCTTGGATGTGTGGTACGATTTTCTTGGATATGTGAAGTTTTTTGCTTCACTTTTGGCCCACACGTGGCAGCATGCTACGGTTTTGGGAAGTTTTTTGCTTCTTTTTTGCCCACACGTGGCAGCATGCTACGGTTTTGGGAAGTTTTTTGGATGTGTGGTCCGCCTAAATGTAGGCTTTTGTTGTTTTCAACTGTTGCGCCTGGTTTTGAATTAATATTAGTAATAATTAAAGTTAATAGTAGGAAATTTTCGTTCATGCTAATGGATTCTAGATGGTGGGTATGTGGGGGATATAATAAAGATAGGGAGGGGGGGGTAATGAAATTTTTATCAGAAATCCTCTACGGGCTCTGGTTTTCGAGATATTAGCGTATTTATAATTCAAGTTATTTTTGCTCATGTAAATGGATTCTTGCTTTTGGCGGTGTGGGGTGGGAGGCGGAATGAAATTTTCATCAGAGATCCTCTGGTTTTCGAGATATTAGCGACATTTGTTTGGGCGCAAACGCCATTTCTTGAGTAAGGTTCCCTAGCGGCCTTAGCCGGAACTACCAGCATGCCTTGGTTTTGCTGTTTTCTTTTACTATCGGGAGAGTTCTAGATATCAGCATGACGTCATCATGGTTTTGCAGTTTTCAAATGCTGCACGTTTTCTTAGCAGGGAATTTGTAGATATCAGCATCATTCGAATTTCACAACATGACATCACCTTTGCTTGATGTTTTCTCAGCAAATTAATATTATTGGGTTTAGGGGGTGCGTGTATTGAAAAGTCTCAGTTGCTCTTTCGAGTGCAAACACCATTTCTTGAGTAAGGTTCCCTAGCGGCATTAGCCGGTACTTCATATGCTGTTCACCTCGAGCGAAAGTAAGGTTCCCTAGCGGCATTAGCAGGTACTACCACCATGCCTTGGATTTGCTGTTTTCTTTTATTAGCGGGGAGGTTGTAGATATCAGAATGACGTCATCTTGGTTTTGCTGTTTTCAAGTGGTGTGCCTAAATAAGTTTTCTTAGCGGAGAAGTTGTAGATATCAACATCATTCGAATTTCACAACATGATATCACCTTGGCTTGATGTTTTCTTAGCAAATTATTATTATCGGGTCTTGGGGGTGCATGCATTGAAAAGTCACAGTTGCTCTTTCGAGTGCAAACACCATTTCTTGAGCAAGGTCCCCTGGTGGCATTAGCCGGTACTACTCCAGCATAGGGAAATAGCATAGGATTTTGATTTTGTTTCTGAAGTTCGCTTATTTTTCATCTCGAATCTTGGGGATACGAGACCACTTTGGGGATACGAGACCACTTTTAGCGCTCTCCAGCATAGGGAAATAGCATAGGATTTTGATTTTGTTTCTGAAGTTCGCTTATTTTTCATCTCGAATCTTGGGGATACGAGACCACTTTGGGGATACGAGACCACTTTTAGCGCTCTCCAGCATAGGGAAATAGCATAGGATTTTGATTTTGTTTCTGAAGTTCGCTTATTTTTCATCTCGAATCTTGGGGATACGAGACCACTTTGGGGATACGAGACCACTTTTAGCGCTCTCCAGCATAGGGAAATAGCATAGGATTTTGATTTTGTTTCTGAAGTTCGCTTATTTTTCATCTCGAATCTTGGGGATACGAGACCATTTTGGGGATACGAGACCACTTTTAGCGCTATCCAGCATAGGGAAATAGCATAGGATTTTGATTTTGTTTCTGAAGTTCGCTTATTTTTCATCTCGAATGGTCCCCTGGTGGCATTTGCTGGTACTACCAATTTTTGTTCATCTCGGGCTTGGGGATACGAGATCACTTACAGCACCCTCCAGCATAGGAAAATAGCATAGAATTTCGATATTTCTTGAGTAAGGTTACCTAACCGCATTAGCCGGAACTAATAGCATGCCTCGGTTTTGCTGTTTTCTTTTATTAGCGAAGAAGTGCTAGATATAAGCATGACGTCATCTTGGTTTTTATTGAAAAGTCACAGTTGCTTTTTCGAGTGCAAACACCATTTCTTGAGCAAGGTCCCCTGGTGGCATTTGCTGGTACTACCTATGTTGTTCATCTCGGGTTCGGGGATTCGATATCACTTACAGCACTCACCAGCAAAGGGAAATAGCATAGGATTTCGATATTTCTCGAGTAAGGTTAACTAGCGGCATTAGCCAGAACTACTAGCATGCCTTGGTTTTGCTGTTTTCTTTTATTAGCAGGGAAGTGCTAGATATCAGCATGGCGTCATCTTGGTTTTGCTGTTTCCAAGTGCTGTTGTAGACCATTTCTTGAGCAAGGTCCCCTGGTGGCATTTGCTGGTACTACCTATGTTGTTCATCTCGGGCTTGGGGATACGAGACCACTTTCAGCACTCTCCAGCATAGGGAAATAGCATAGGACCTCGATTTTGTTTCCCGAGTTCGCTTATTTTTCATCTCGATTTTTGGGCATACGAGATCACTTTCAGCACTCTTCAGCATAAGGAAATAGCATAGGATTTCGATTTTGTTTGTGGAGTTCGCTTCTTTTTCATCCCGGTGATCGTAGCTCTAAATATTTGTGAAGGGGTGGGAAGCTTTATTGGTGGATGTTGCTGGTTAAGTTTGATCTGGTCTTGGAGGCTACAATTTGTCCTTGAGGTGCCCTCTCCTGTGTCTAGGTACTTGAGGTTGGCTGAGAGATTTAGTGGCAATATCTGATACTATGACTAGGACTGCGTGGGGTGTGTTGGACTGGGCTACGTTACCTGTACCGAGGCTTGTGTAGAATGTTTGCTGCTTATGTGTATTAAGTAATTATGTGAAATACCCTAAGCGAATGTGTGTATTGAAAAGGTTTAGGTTTTATGAAAAATTGTTTACTAATTCGTGGCGAAAAAAGCTGGAAAAGTCCATCTATAAAATCTTGCAAATATTTCTATTAAATTAATTCACCTCAATGTTTTTAAATGTACTTTACTAGCAAAAAATTAAAGCTGTTATCAGAGCTGTTTTAAAAGCTGTTAAGATGTTATCAGAGCTGTTTTGAAAGCTGTTAAGCTGTTATCAGAGCTGTTTAAAAGCTGTTAAGCTGTTATCAGAGCTGTTTTAGAAGCTGTTAAGCTGTTATCAGAGCTGTTTGAAAAGCTGTTAAGCTGTTATCAGAGCTGTTTGAAAAGCTGTTAAACTGTTATCAGAGCTGTTTTAAAAGCTGTTAAGCTGTTATCAGAGCTATTTGAAAAGCTGTTAAGCTGTTATCAGAGCTGTTTGAAAAGCTGTTAAGCTGTTATCAGAGCTGTTTGAAAAGCTGTTTATCTGTTATCAGTTGAATAAAAAGAAGGCCATATATAAAATATCATTTATTAAAAATTAAAAAGTATTAACATATAACTCTTAGTGTATCATTCTATTTCACATCTTATAATCCTATGGGACCGAGCTGTAATCTCGATGTTAGATGTAATCAAAATTTCCTCTGTCTGTCGTTGAAATCAACATCTGCCTACAGCGCAAGTTTCCATGATCCTTTATGAGCTCTCCAAGTATACACAATGAGAATTTCTAGTGCCAAGTTAAATCGCACTTCTTAAGGCATGCTTCGCAATTACTTTGTGTTTGATAGAATTTATATAGCCTCACACCTTCTATTAGGCATCTAGCAACACCACAACATTCACATGTATCTGGTCCATCCGTTGAATCATCACTTGACCAATGGCAGCTTATATAGTGCTCACCAAATTTTGAGTCAACTTTTTCAATATTTTCATATAATTTTAAAAAGTTATAGCATTCTTGGATTTGTTTCTTATGCTCATCGAGTAAGATGTTATTATATTCTCTTAAAAACTGCTCAATATCCATCTTAACAGTCCAACATTCGGGAGGACACTAAGCACTACCCAAATTCTCATGCAATTTTCTTTTCCCTTTTTAGATTTTGTATAGAACATAACAGATTCTTATAAAATTGCCTCCTGCCTGGTAGAATTTGGATAGAATATACTGTTACCAAATTCTTATAAAATTTTGTTTGCCACTATCTATTTTTAGATATTATAGAATGTGCTTTCATCTAGAACAGATTGGAGAAATTGGTTCTCGGCTTCGTTTTGGAGACATTAATTTTTAAAATCGCTATATACTCTAACTAACTTTTTCTAGCAGAAATTTATATCCCGATTTTTTATATAGAACATGTGGATTTATATAAGGCTTACACATCATTCTGCTTTGAACAAACTGTTACCAGATTCTAATAAAATTATCTTTGTCTGTTAGATTTTGTATGGAACATACTGTTACCGGATCCTTACCAGATTCTTATAAAATTTTCTTCCGCTTGTTAGATTTTGTACCGAACATACTGTTACCAGATTCTAATAAAATTATCTTTGTCTGTTAGATTTTGAATGGAACATACTGTTACCGCATCCTTATTAGATTCTTATAAAATTTTCTTCCGCTTGTTAGATTTTGTACGGAATATACTATTACCACATTCTTATACAATTTTCTTCTACTTTTTAAATTGTGAACTGAACATGTTACCAGATTCTTATAAAATCTTCTTCTGATTATTAGATTTTGTATAGAACAAACTGCCACCAAATTTTTATAGCTTTTCATTTTGCTGCTATCTATTTTCAGATATTATAGAATGTTATTTCATCTAGAACATATGAATTTATATAAGGTTTATATACGGTTTATATAAGGTTTATAAGGAAATGCAGTTACCAGATTCTTGTAAAATTTTCTTCCGCCTGTAAGATTATGTATGGGACATACAGTTACCAGAAATCTTCTCCTTTACTGTTTACTCACAGTTAATTATAATCTTCCATACAACTTGCAATACTCATCAGCCAAGTGATTTATTGACAAGTCTTGTTTATTCACTTTCATTAATAGTAAGAAAAATTAGGCCCACCACACCAATATTCCGAAGATAAAATTACCATATTCTTATCGAAGCTGAATCATGGTCAAATTGTAGCCTCTAAGTCTCGACACTGAATAAATGATATTTTATATATGGCCTTCTTTTTATTCAACTGATAACAGATAAACAGCTTTTCAAACAGCTCTGATAACAGCTTAACAGCTTTTTAAACAGCTCTGATAACAGCTTAACAGCTTTTCAAACAGCTCTGATAACAGCTTAACAGATTTTAAAACAGCTCTGATAACAGCTTAACAGCTTTTCAAACAGCTCTGATAACAGCTTAACAGCTTTTCAAACAGCTCTGATAACAGCGGTGATATCATGTTGTGAAATTCGAATGATGTTGATATCTACAACTTCCCCGCTAAGAAAACTTATTTAGGCACACCACTTGAAAACAGCAAAACCAAGATGACGTCATTCTGATATCTACAACCTCCCCGATAATAAAAGAAAACAGCAAATCCAAGGCATGGTGGTAGTACCTGCTAATGCCGCTAGGGAACCTTACTTTCCCTCGAGGTGAACAACATATGAAGTACCGGCTAATGCCGCTAGGGAACCTTACTCAAGAAATGGTGTTTGCACTCGAAAGAGCAACTGAGACTTTTCAATACACGCACCCCCTAAACCCAATAATATTAATTTGCTGAGAAAACATCAAGCAAAGGTGATGTCATGTTGTGAAATTCGAATGATGCTGATATCTACAAATTCCCTGCTAAGAAAACGTGCAGCATTTGAAAACTGCAAAACCATGATGACGTCATGCTGATATCTAGAACTCTCCCGATAGTAAAAGAAAACAGCAAAACCAAGGCATGCTGGTAGCTCCGGCTAAGGCCGCTAGGGAACCTTACTCAAGAAATGGCGTTTGCGCCCGAACAACTGTCGCTAATATCTCGAAAACCAGAGGATTTCTGATGAAAATTTCATTCCGCCTCCCACCCCACACCGCCAAGAGCAAGAATCCATTTCCATGAGCAAAAATAACTTGAATTATAAATACGCTAATATCTCGAAAACCTGAGCCCGTAGAGGATTTCTGATGAAAATTTCATTACCACCCCTCCCTATCTTTATTATCCCCCCCACATACCCACCATCTAGAATCCATTGGCATGAACGAAAATTTCCTACTATTAATTTTAATTATTACTAATATTAATTCAAAACCCGGCGCAACAGTTGAAAACAACAAAAGCCTACATTTAGGCGCACCACACATCCAAAAAACAGAAGCAAAAAACTTCCCCAAACCGTAGCATGCTGCCACGTGTGGGCAAAAGTGAAACAAAAAACTTCCCAAAACCGTAGCATGCTGCCACGTGTGGGCCAAAAGTAAAGCAAAAACTTCACATATCCACGAAAATCGTACCGCACATCCAAGAAAGCCGTAGTACCGGAGCATGCTAGTAGTATCGGCAAATGTCTCACTGACATCTTCTAGAATCTATTCATGGTGATGTCATGTTGTGAAATTCGAATGATGCTGAACAAAGCCTACATTTAGACGCAGCACCCCCATGAGCAAAAAAAACTTGAATTATTACTAATATTAACTATATCTAAAAAGGTAAAATCGCTAATATCTCGAAAACCAAAGCCCGTAGAGGATTTCTGATGAAAATTTCGTTACCCCTATAACCCGCGCCCCTCTAACACCTTCTAGAATCTATTGGCATGAACAAAACTATCCTAGATAGCTTGAATTATTAATAATATTAACTATAAAAGAAAAGGTAAAATCGCTAATATCTCGAAAACCAGAGCCCGTAGAGGATTTCTGATGAAAATTTCGTCTCCCCTAATACCAACAGCCCAACCATCTAGAATCCATTGGCATGAACAAAAATTTCGTAGCATTAACTTTAATTATTACTAATATTAGTTCAAAACCAAAAGCCTACATTAAGGCGCACCACATATCTATCCAAGAAAACCGTAGTACCGGAGCATGCTGGTAGTACCGGCTAACGCGCACACACACACACACACACACACACACACACACACACACACACACACACACACACACACACACACACACACACACACACACACACACACACACACACACACACACACACACACACACACACACACACACACACACACACACACACACACACACACACACACACACACACACACACACACACACACACACACACACACACACACACACACACACACACACACACACACACACACACACACACACACACACACACACACACACACAAACACACACGCACACACACACGCATACACACACACACGCACACACACACACACACACACACACACACACACACACACACACACACACACACACACACACACACACACACACACACACACACACACACACACACACACACACACACACACGAAACCGTAGTACCGGAGCATGCTGGTAGTACCGGCTAATGCTGCTAGGGGCGCAGTCAAGACCAAGTGACACATCCCGGTAGTACCGGCTAATCCCTCTAGGGTGCAGTCAAGACTCAATGGTGCATCCAAGACATAAACCAGTACAGTCAAGACACACCGGAGCATGCTGGTAGTATCGGCAAATGCCGCTAGGGCTCAGTTGCTGCATAGTACTGAAAGTGATCTCGTATCCCCAAAACTCGAGATGAAAAACTTAATGTCAACTTAGAGGCTACGAGTCCGAGATGAAAAATAAGCGAACTCCAGAAACAAAATCGAAATCCTATGTTAATGCCCTATGCTGGAGAGTGCTAAAAGTGGTCTCGTATCCCCCAAATTGGCCTCGTATCCCCAACATCCAAGACACAAACCCATACAACCAAGACACAAGCCCACATTTAGTATGGACTCAACCCACCTAGCGACGGTGGCGCCATCTGTGGCGAAATCCTGGAGGCTTAAAAAAGTGCGCCAGAATCCCCATAGAACAACTACCCCCCTTAAAGGGCGCCTTACACCATCAGTTTTGCCGTAGTTTTAAAAACCACGTTTTAGTCGAGATAAGAACCTAAAACGTGATCAAGAAAAAGCCCCACACACCCTCCAACTTGACCCCGTTTTGCCATCATAGGTTACAGCAACAACATGTGACTAAACATTGTGATTATTTCATGAAAACCGGTTTTCATAGAAGCGCGGTTGAATTCTGGTTTTAGTAGATATCCGAACTCCAAAACGTGGGGTTCGCCATACACCATCAGTTTTGATGGTGTATGGCCTGCTTAAAGGGCACCATACTCCATCAGTTTTGCCGTGGTCTTAAAAACCACGTTTTAGTTGAGATAAGAACCTAAAATGTGGTCGAGAAAAAGCCCCACAGACCATCCAACTTGACCACGTCTTGCCGTCATCTTGTAGTGTATATTTACAGCAACAACATGTGACCAAACATTGTGATTATTTCATGAAAACCGGTTTTCACAGAAGCGCGGGAACATTTTATGAGAGTAAAACGTGAAAACTCCGCCACTTCTCATTTATTTACGAAAACGAAATATTTTCCATTCTGTTTCGTTGCATGCAATTTGCGCTTTCACGTTTTTTATCTTTATTCATAAAAATTTTAAAGAGAGCATGATTTTTTTTTCTATTATTTTCTTCCTTTCTTCCTTTTCTTGCCGTGTACATTTAAATGTAAAACACTCAGAAATCTCGCCTATTTCTTAGCTTATTATTAAGTTGACTTTGATTATGAACGAGCAAAACAGTAAAACCACGGCAAAACTGATGGTGTATGGCCTTGCCCACGTCCATGACCTGAATTCTGGTTTTAGTAGATATCCGAACCTCAAAACGTGGGGTTCGCCATACACCATCAGTTTTGCTGTGGTTTTACTGTAAAACCACGGCCAAACTGATGGTGTATGGCCTGCTTATGACCTGCTTAAAACTTAAAACCACGGCAAAACTGATGGTGTATGGCGAAACCCACGTTTTGAGGTTCGGATATCTACTAAAACCAGAATTCAGGTCATGCCAGAAATATCTTTCTCAAAACGTGGGCAAGACGTGGGCAAGGCCATACACCATCAGTTTTGCCGTGGTTTTACTGTTTTGCTCGTAGTAGGCGACATCTCTGAGTGTTTTCCTAAATGTAAAATAATGTACACGGCAAGAAAAGGAAGAAAGAAAGAAAATAAAAATCTCTTTAAAATTTTTGTGAATAAAGATAAAAAATGTGAAAGGGCAAATTGCATGCAACGAAACAGAATGGAAAATATTTCATTTTTGTAAATAAATGAGAAGGGGCGGAGTTTTCACGTGTTACTATCATAAAATGTTCCCGCGCTTTTGTGAAAACCGGTTTTCATGAATGAAATAATCACAATGTTTGGTCACATGTTGTTGCTGTAAATGGAAACATGTTGTTGCTGTAATCCTATGATATTTGAACAGCACGTGTTTGTGTTTACATTCGTTTTGCTATGAAGAGATTAAGTGGGAGTACTCATGCTTGATTCTCTGATATTTTCGGGAAAAATGAGAAATTCTTTGACAGGAATTTTACATCTCCTTTCAGCATCTGGGCCAAAGCGAAATTTATCTTTTTCTTAAAAATGGGAGGTAGTGTGACCTGATGTCCATTATTATGAATAGGTTGAAAGGATTTTGAGGGTATTCAAGAAGATTTTATCATAAGCATGAGCGTCTTAAAAGCTATGTCTAAGGAGTTTTGTGAAGAATTTATTTCAATTTATAAAGACAATCCGTGTTTGTGGCAAGTGAAAAGTAAGGAATACTTTAATAGAGAAAAGAGAAGTGAAGCGTTGATAAAACTTATGGAAAAATTAAGAGAGGTGGATACAAATGCAAATAGGGATGCAGTTTTAAAAAAAAATAAATTCTCTTAGAAGCAGTTTTAAAAAAGAGGTGAAAAAAGTGGAACAGTCCAAAAAGTCTGGGACCGGAACCGACGATGTTTATGAACCAAACTTATGGTACTACAACTCGTTATTATTTCTTCGGGATCTAGAAATTCCGAAGAAAAGCTGGTCAAAGTTCAGAGGTATGTAGAAATAAAAATATCGTGACAATTAAGAATTTATTCAAGTATTATATTATTTTCTTTTTATACAAATCATACTTTCCTGCCATTCAGCCTTACCGGCACCATTGAAATACCCAACAAAATTATTTCTGACTTCCTTGCTGTAGTTTCCGTAATTTCGATTGCGTCCACATTGCAACTTAACTAAAGTCCGACTATCAGAACGTTGGGCGAGCACAACTTCGCCATTTTCAATGTCCTCAACATCAAATAATTCTGCTGAAGTGTATGAACTATTGCAATTTCTGCGCAAAAGCTGTGTAGAATACAACAAGCCATCACAATAATCTCAGCGCGGTCTACGCTGACATTAATTGTAGTATGAAGTACTCGAAATCGGGAAGCCATAATGCCAAAAACATTTTCAATCACCCGTCTAGCTCTGGATAGCCTGTAATTAAATATAGCACGATCGTGATTTAGTTCCCTTTCATTAAAGGGTTTCAGGAAGTCATGTCGGAGTGTAAATGCTTCATCGCCTATGAAGACATATTCCAACTCATCATTTCCATTATTTGGTTTTTTTTTGGATGGAATTTCGAGACCTTTTCTTTTTAGTGTCTGGTAAAAAGTGGTGTTACCAATTACACCTCCATCCGAGATTCTTCCATTCGTTCCAATATCAGCTAAGATGAGTTCATAGTTGCTATTTACTATTCCTAATAGAACAATACTATTGAAATTCTTATAATTCCAATAATATGATCCACTATTTGAAGGTGGGCTAATTGCTATATGCTTTTCATCGACTGCGCCAAGACAATTAGGAAACTGCCATCTTTTCTCATAATCTTCAGCTATTTTCATCTATTCCTCTTTAGAATTTGGAAACTGTAAAGAAATTAATTCAAAATTTATTTCTGACTTTTCAGTTTCATGATATAATAGAAGAAACATCGGAGGCTTTTGACACCACTGAAATCATAGGTGGAAATTGCAGCAGTCCATCTTCGCAAGCGGAAGGCTCTAGCAGTCGTTCTCAAAAGCGGAAGAAGAGTGACGATCCAGCTAGTGAATTAGTTAGCATAATTTCCAAGAAATTAAAAGAGGGAGGCGGCAAACATGAGACTTTTGGCAAACACGTTGCGTATGAATTAGAACAGATGGATAATAATACCGCAGCGATTACAAAGAAATGCATTAACGACATTATTTTTGAAGCTCAAATGGGAAATTTAAAAGCAGGAACCACAGTTTCAATTGTAGACAAAACTCGCCCCAGTACTTCGAATTTTATGAAGTACATACCTCCAATTACTTGAAGATGATGATAGCGAATGATTTCACTCAATAAAATATATGTTTTATAAAGAGCTTTTTGTTATTTTATTACCTTCATGTATTCTCCAGAGAGTGCTTTGTAAATTGCCAGACAGGTTTCCGGGATGATTTTTCCTAAAGATTGGGCTGATATAATTGCAGAAAATTTCATGTCCTCATAGTTTCTTCCAGTACATAGGAATCTCAAAGTGGCAGTTAGACGTTCATGTGGCGTTATTGCTTCCCTCAAAACAGTATCTTGCAGTTTAATATGAGGAGTAACAGCCTGTAACAACTGCGAATATGTTCCTTCGTCCATACGCAAATAATTAAACCAATCGTCTGGCTCAAGTCCTAATTCTTCTAAGAGATTGGTATGCGAAAATTGTGAGCGCTTAAGAAGCCATCCTTTTGCCCATTTTCTTTTAAGCTTCAGTCGCTCTTTCTTCCCCAATACCAACAGCAATCCTAATGCCATTAAAGCTTCTTCCTCCATTTAATTTGATTACTTATCGTATCTTTAAAAATTTTGAAATTTGCACTTGTTAGCCCTGCCACCTAATTGAAATTCTTGGAAACTTGTACTTGCCACTTCAAGATGGCGGCAAAACGTGGTCAAGACGGATGGTGTGTGGGGCTTTTTCTTGCCCACGTTTTAGGTTCTTATCTCGACTAAAACGTGGTTTTTAAAACCACGGCCAAACTGATGGTGTATGGCCCCCTTAAGGTCTGGACATCTGGGTTTATCTGTGGTCTTGATTCATGCTGACGATATTAAGCTTTTCGCTCAGATTGTGAATGATTGTGAACAGGTACAGGGTGACCTTGAAAAATTTTACAACTGGTGCGAGAGCAATAATTTGGTACTCAATATCGACAGATGTGAGGTTATGACTTTCCATAGGAATCAGACACCAATCACTTATGATTATGAGTTCTCGGATTCCTCGATTCGCCTGGTGGACTCTGTCTATGACTTGGGTGTCAAATGGGACAACAGATTGAATCTTGTCTCCCATATAAACTACATGATATAAAAGAGTAGTTCTATGCTGGGTTTTATAAAACGTTGGTCCCGAGAGCTCTCGAATCTTACTATAACATTGCGTTAGTACACTTGCTTTGTGAGACCACATCTTGAATACGCTAGCCTGGTCTGGTCCGACGAGGGCATACTATAAGAGAAATTTCTTGAGCAGCTGTTCAATACACCCTTATTCGCCAGTGTGTAAAAAACAACAGTGAACCACTACATCCTTATTCACCAGTGTGTAAAAAACAACGTGCCTGGTTATTGAAAAATGTAAACATTTCTACTTCACATAAAACAAGTATATTTCTCTTTGTCACACACATGCTCAATTTCCTTAAAGCTACATGCAATTCTTTCTTTCAAATATTATAATCATTTTTTTATTTTATTTTTTCAAATGATGTCCTATTCTCGTGGGTAATCTCTTTCTATCGATCAGCTGTTCAAGAAATTTCTCTTGTAGTATGCCCTCGTCGGTCTGGTCTCCTTTTTACGGTACACACATCGAGCGCATCGAGTCTGTTCAGAGAAACTTTTTACGATCTGCTCTCAGGCATCTACCCTGGATTAATTCATCGATTCTTCCACCCTATGAGGATCGCTTGCAGCTTTTGAATATGCACTCACTTGAGAAACGTCGCATGGTTGCCGATGTAAGTTTTGTTCACCAACTCTTAAACGCAAATGTTGATTCCCCGTTGTTACTTGACAAAATCTCTTTCCGTTATAATAGGCACAATTTAAGAAGGCTACCTCTATTGCATGTCAATTCCTCAAGGTCTAACTTTGGCATGTATGAACCTATTAATCGCATGTGCATTTCTGTTAATAATTTGGCTGATTATTTTGTTGTCAATGACTCGAAGCATGTCTTAAAAAAACGTCTATATAATATTTAATCTTTTTAGTTAGATTTAATTTAGACTTTTGTATTTTTGTTATAGTGTAACATACTAATACTAACACCCACTAAGTGATGAAACGCATGTAGTGTTGACCGTTTATTTATTAAACGTGTCCATGCAGCAAGCTTGTGTTAAGCTGGTTCTGAAAGTCAAAGTAGATGTATTTTAAAAAGGTACTAAACGAACCACAAAGGTAGTAAATGAACAAAAAGAGTAAAGTAAGATTGAAAAGTGTAATTTTTAGTACATATAATTATATGTGCGAAGTTTGTTCAGTCAATAAATTAGCTAAATCATAGACTTTGTAATCAATTTGTTATTTAGCAAATAAGTGTACTACAATTTAAATTGAAATAAAAAAGGATATAAAGATTTTTTGCTAAATTTTTATTGAAAAAATCATATATATTGTATATTGTACAGATCATGTATACATAACTAAACATTAATTCAATTTTTCTGTAAACGATAACGACGAACGAATTTGAAATTCTAGCTAAACACCGCTTTAAACAAGTTAGCGAGGTATATATAACATTTTCGAAATAACAAACATACTTTGTAAAGAAATGAAGTTCTTTAAATATACAACTAGGTATGTTGAAGATGCTCTGTTTGTCTTTTAATTCAATTTTTCTCTGAATTGGCCATCTTTAAAGCCGAATGTAAGAGTATATTTTACTAATTCTATTGGTGAAATTCAAACATAATTGTCATTCTTACATAGTTCTTTAGATAAAATTATATTATTTATTGTTTCTGTGCCTAGAGTATTTCTTTTAGAATCCTTTATTATTTTTATAGTAGAAAATTCTCGTTCAGTGGTAGTATTACTATGGGGTAAACAACAAATTTCCAGTAAATATTTTGATAATTCTTTGTAACGATAAACATCGAGTTCATTTTTAATTTGACCAATTTCTACCCAATACTGAACGATGTCATCCTTTTTAAGTTTTAATACACTTTCATTAGCAATTAGAACTTTCCACTGGTTATTTAAAATAGATATATCTACATTATTGTACGGAAACATTTATTGAAATGGTACTATTGATAGCAACTTCCCTGATATTATATGTTTAGGATTCAAGTATTTTAAAATATTAGTTTTGGGGTTTTGTGTATCAAAACGTTTTTTTATTTGAGTACAGAGCTCCATGTAATATTTAATCATAACTTTTTTTAGTAGATAGATATTCTAGTTACTTAAATCACTCTCGGCCATATATTGCTCAAAATCTAGTCTGAAATACATCAATGAAGTACCAAGATGATGAGCATAATCTAAAATATTTTAATCAATTGATAAATTTTCATTAATTTTAAAAGAAGATTGGTAATTGCCTCATTGAGAATATGTATTTTTGTTTTTTTCTGATTGGAACATTATATTATAACTGTTTATTAACTTTAAGCTTTCCAGGAAAAAATTTTATAAGCAAAATCTCTGTTCATTTGTCAAGAATTGTAAAATTTCCCGAGCACTTGACTCTTCAGGATTTTCAAATCTATATAAATTGAAATAATTAATTAGTGCTTCTTTTTGTTCCAAAATTCTTCGAATGGATTGTTCTAATGACAGCCATCTCGTTGGACAGAATCGTAAGATTTTGTGCGATAGCGTGTTAAATGCATTTTGAAAATCTTTAAACTCAATTAATCTCTTAGGACTGTGAGAAAAATGTGAATAAATGCCTTTTATGCATTTTTCAATACTCTTTGGTAAGTGCTTACCAGCATTATAAGTACATAAACTAAGGGAATGGAAAACACTTCTCATTGAAAATAACGTTTGATTTATATTTTGAAGTCTTGTTTGGACTCGATTAATTTTTCCAATCATAACTGAAGCATTATCAGAACAAAATCCTATTATGTTATTCAAAGGGATATTAAGTTCGATGAATTTACCTACAATTTCATTAAAAATTTCTTCTGATTTTGATATTTTTAGTTCTACTAAACAAAACAATTTGTCTCGTACCATATATACTTTCTTGTTGATCATAATACCGAACTACAATTACAAGTTGTTTCCTTGTAGCAACATCGGTAGTTTCGTCAATTATTGCTATGAATTTCACTTGCTGCCAGACTTCAACAAGTTGTTTTAAAGCAAAAGGACCCAACACACATGAAATATTTGATAAAATTCCTCGTTATTTTAATATTGCACTGATATTGCCAGAAATTGGTTCGATTTGCAAAATAGATAAATTATATTTAACGCAATATAACGAAATAACTATTTCTGCTTTTAATTTTTTGAATGCTGAATTTGGTACCTTTTCAAAATAGAATTCCCCAATTTTTATACCCTAGATAGATGAAATCTATAGGGTATACTAAGTTTGTCATTCCGTTTGTAACACCTCGAAATAATGATGGCAGAGCAAAATGGATTGGACACCCACGCATAATATTAAAAGTTATTTTGATTTTTGTATGTCCGCCCGTCTGTCTGTCCGTCCGTCTGTCCCTCCGTCCGTCTGTGCGCACGATAACTCGAGAATGCGTATACGTAGAAAGCTGAAATTTTGTACACGGACTTTAAAAAAAAAGTAAAATTAAGTTGGAAAATGAGATAAATCGAACAACTCCTTCGTGGGGTTGCCATACAAAACTTTCGTTTTGCACTATATATTTAGACACTGCCTGAGAAAGCATCGATGTAGAGAGCTGAAATTTGGCATATGTTGTTTTCAAAAATAAACTAGATCGGGTAACTCCTACTTGGTGTTGCCATATAAAAATTTAGGTTTTTTACGTATACTGTGAAAACGATCAGTCCAAGACATTTTTATTGTACTAAAGTACATATTTTAAAGAAAAATAAATAATAGTGAAAATACACAGCATACGTTTACTCGCTTTCTTGGAATTCATCCGATGATTTACTCACTTTGTTTTGTTCATTTTAATTTTGATTATTTTCATTTTGGAAAGAAATTGAAGGATCCTTAGAATTTCTTGAAGAAGATAAAACTATGGTTGGTTATATTATATTTAGCACATAAGTCACGTACTTTGGTTCTACAGGCTGTAAAAACTTACGCATTTCAACTTGAGTTTAATTTATTTTTTTTATTGATAGCAAATTCTTTTGAATTAAGAAAAAAGCAATATTTGCGTTGAATTTACTTCGAATTCTGAGCTTTGGTTGCAAACTAAGTTTTGCAGGAAAATTGACAGATAACGTTTAAAGAAACCGCAGTGAATTAATTGTATAAACGTGTGGTACATTATCGAACAAATGTTTGAAACTCCATTCCTAAAATAAATCTGAGTCTGAAATAGTGTAGCGTAGACAAAATGCTAATTTGTGCTATATTATTAGTTTTTAGGCTGCCATTGAAAAGGTAGTGAAAATTGAAATGAGAGAAGTAGAATTTTTCAAGATGCTGAAAGTAGTAGATTTACTACTATAGTAATAAAAGTTCCACCACTGTGAACACATCAGTAATATCTCTAGCCACCTTGATGACACATTTGTCAAGGGAACGAAATGCCTCATGTGCGGAAACATAGAGAACGGGCCGGAAGTAAGAGAGGAGGCCATACTGTGATTGTGTCAAGTGCAGGCTGAAAGTCAAACGGCTGATTAATGTGAGATTGTAATAGCAGAACTAAATCCTGAGGCAGTTGCTTCAAGTGCAAAATACGTGCGCTAAGCATTGTATAATATCTTGGAAAAGAAAAAAATACTTATGACCGCCAGGTCAAGGGACTTCTTGGGATTAGAGTCATGAAAGAAAAAATTATAATGTTTCTAAATTGTATGGCTGGGAAGCTTATGCCCATATGGTGTAAAAGACAGGAAAACACTTCTGGTATAGATCAAAGCCTGGTGGAAAAATATATAGATAGTATCGCTTCGGTGGATGCTAACTAAGGTAACGTTATTAGTGTAATCCCGAGTCGAATCAATAGCAATTATTATTATATTCACTTAATTTGCATTCTCACGTATCCACACTAAAATTCGCTTCCTTACGTCTCGAAAGGATGTAAGCAAAGTAGTCAGTCCATGTGCAAAGAATTCAGCGTTCCATTTAATTTGCTCGCCAATACCCAGGCGCTATCACCCTGATGTAGGGACTAGCCCAAATTTAGTGTCCATCTACGCATAAGCAAAGTCCCTACAGGAGCGCATAGGAAATTCGGTCAACCCAACAACGTCCACAAAAAAAAAAGACAGGGATACGTACCTATAGGTAGACTAGAATTCCTTTAATGAAGGAATAGAGAATAGAGAGAATGCAGAAGGATAGGCTGTCTATCGGACAAAGTTTGTATTGATCAGTAATGTACCCAGGATTTGGCTTTGGGGGGGGACCATATATGTCCCAAGTCCAAAGGATTCGGAAAATAATACTCAAAAGTCGCGTCCTGTACCCATCTGAGCACTTAAGTACTGCTATTGTATATTTAAACGTTTTATTTTATTTTATGGAGGGGACCGGTCCCGTTCGTCCCCGTCCTCGGTGCGCCACTGGTATTTATAGCGGTACAGGTGAACGTGTTTGAGAAGGGAACGAGAACAATGATGGGATAGACGACGAGGAAGGCTAATATTAAAAAAAAGAGTTTTTGTTCGCTTGTTAAGATAACCACCGCATACTTCCAAAGAGCTCTTTCTATGGACCGGATTACAGTGAGTAACATTTTAATTTTGTGGTATACTGATATTTTCTGTGATATATTGATTGTCTTGATTTACATATATATAATTATGAGACTACAATACCTAAACTGAGCGCACCAGAGGGCACTATTTTAAGATAAACACTTCTTGAAGGGGTGACATTGGCAGACTTTGAAGGTTTCATGGATTTTTTTCGCACAAACTTTCGAAAAATTTAATATATTTTGGTCTCATCATAGCATTTGAAATCTTGTTTATGTAAGCTAGTAAATAAAAAAATCATATCGCTTAAAATTTTAGAGAAAAATGCCGTTAAAGGGCCTGCCAAAGCCACCCCGGGTCTGGGGTGAATTTGGCAGGTGTATAACTTAAGATGTTTTCATAATTATAAAACGTAAAAGCAGGTGAAACTACGAGAAAATAGTACAAATCAAAGAAGTTTAGTATTTTGAGAAGACTTATTAAAAATATAATCTTTGTACAAAAAAATAATTAATCGTCATCTTCACATTTGCACATTCTTAAAACGGATCCTTGCTGTCTTCGTGGCAGTACTCGTGTAGCCAACCATGGCAAGTTACGTACTGCAGCCAGTCTATACCCCTATAAGAGCTCTGTTTTATTTTACACAATGAGTACAGGTGTTCATTATCCATTATCTACCCCATAGCCACCTGATCCAAAATATCCGCAATCAAAGTCTCTTCCTCGTGGTTTAAAGCAAGCGAACCACCAATTTTCTCCTTGTGTACACCACTTAGTCTATTCTGAATCGCTTCACGAGACACTTTCCACTTTTTATCCTCACTGACTTGTAGCAAAGAACATCTAACAGTTACATGTTCTTTGCTTGTAGCATGCCCTTCGTCTAGTGTTCCTGTGATGTCATCATCCGTATAGTTTCGATATCTACGCGTTCTTAGTATTATAATTTCGGGGCATTTAAAAGTGACCCGTGCGCACCCGCTACCGAATCGTATAACACATTGAACTACTCAAATTCCGCACTCCACTCCTCTTTGCCAGCACGTCAACCGATCACCGGCAGCAACGTATATAGAATACAAGCTATTCTCGGTACGAACCACGGTACTCCATTTTGTCTGGAGAAAAAATTGTGGTCACTTCATGTGTCTAATATGTACGCTAATATCTAGAAAAATATATAGAAAAATAAGAAAATCTTTGATATCTTAATAAATTTGGTAATAAATTACTGAAGTTGTATATAAAATGAAAGTTTTGAATATTTTAGATGTTTTTTTTATAAAGCTTTTACCATAATTAAGTTCAATAAGGTAAACATATGTACTTTCAAGTTCAAGCGAAAATGTAAACAGAAACTAAAAAAAATGTTTTTATGTCATAAATTCATTAACATAAAAATGATTTTGTAGCAGTAAAATATTTAATTAATACATAATTAATCTTTTTGTGTTTTTTTGCTTTTTTACTGCATTTAAATTAGTTTCCATGCCATTCAGTACGAATAGTCACAACGTACTTATGTGGGATGATTTTCACTTAACAGGATGCTAACTTGTCGCATAAGAACTTTCATAAACTAGTCATTGTCAGGTATTTGCATGTGAATTAGTTATGTAAACCCATTTTATATAAATTTCACAGGTATGGAAATGTTCAACATTCAAATTGTCTTCAAATATATAGTTTATACTGAATACATTCGCCCAGTGGTGTAGCCAGGGGGGTGCAAGGGGTGGCATCATGCCCCGGGCGCTACTCACATAGGGGCGCCAAATGGTCTGCAAAACAAAAATTGCTGGATAATTTTTATTTTTATTTTTATTGTAATTGATTTCTGGAAAATATATTTTAAATTTAGTGCCAGTGTAATATAATAAATGTTAATTCGTAAATAAAAAGGAAAAAAAGGAACACTAATAGTCTAAATCAAACTGTAATAATATATTCATAATAGAAATGGCACATCTCTTCTACTGGCAGGGCTGACTCGACCTGTGTCGCAATATAGCTTACGCTTGTTATTTTAAAACGATAACAATAACACTCTAATATACTTATATGTACAGTCACGGAAAAAGGTATCCGGAAAATAACAACTAAAGGATCGTCTATTTTTTAATACAGATACTTCTCAGACACACAACAAATACGGCGTTTTGTCGTTTCTAGGAAAGGACACAAACGCCGTATTTGTTGTGTGTCTGAGAAGTATCTGTGTTAAAAAATAGACGATAGTCGATCCTTTAGTTGTTATTTTCCGGATACTTTTTTACGTGACCCTTGCGACAGGTTGTGGAAGTCCGCAACAAATTAGGGAAATACCCGAAATATTAGCGTTTAAGTTATTTTGTGCGTGTATTTTTCAGTTTTGCGTCCTTGTCATCGCGATGAAATGTTATTAAATATTAAATTTATATGTTAAAAGTTTAATGTTAGCATAAATTATAGTGTATATTTCACTGTGTTATTGCCTTTCAAGTTCAAGGCATTCTTGGTAAGTAATAAAACAAATAAGATTACTTATTACATCTGCTCGTCGATTCTATTATTCAGTGAATAGGGTATGAAAAAATTTGTTAACAGTGTTCAATAAAACAATTGAAGAAATAGACAATATTCAATTTTTATTACTATTTATAGCAATAATAATTAAGAATTCTTAATTTACCGTAAATATGGCTTATCTGGGGGACAACCTAAAACCAGCAAATTTTTTCTACGCTTGTCAAAACTATCACATTAATAAGCATTGGATTTTGACGTCTGTGGCTTGGTGGTATGAGTCTTATGCCACTTAACTCGTTTTGGGATGATGGTAAATAATGACTACCAATCACATCAATGAATATTTATTTTAATGCGCTCCACTCAATGCCATACAACAGATTTATAAAAAGGTTTTTTTACTTAAAATAACAATGCGTCGTAAAGAAAAACTTATTCGCGCTTGCTCGGCTAGATCGCTTCTAATCACCAGACGGACTATCGCTTGCCGCTCGCCGTCATCTAGCGTAGTAGATTATGATCCTCTTACTAGTATTCTCTACGAGTGGTTGGTTAGAAAAGTTGTGAGTGGTTTGTGTATTTACTGATGTGGTTGCGGTCGCTACAACGTCTCTTAAAGCCAATTTTAACAACCTACCTTAGTTTAATTTTAAATTTAACTAAAAAAAGATAGTTTACCAACTCCGTCTCCAACAAGAAATATGTACACGATAATGTTGATAACTACCTTGAAAAAAATTGTAAAATTTTGGGTGAATTTTATAATATTTCAATGGAATAGAACTCTTTATCGAAGTATGTGACTGCAAAATGTTGCTCCGCAGTAGAAAAGAAATTGAACCTAAAACTCCATTAGAATTTCTTACTTTTATAATCTCGTATGGAGAAGATGTTTTTCCAAACCTGAGAGTGGCACTTCAAATACTCCTGACTATCTCAGTATCAACTGCTAGCTGCGAACGTTCATTCAGCAAATTAAAATTAATTTTGACATATATACGATCAACAACGGGACAAGATCGCCTAAGTGACCTAGCATTTTCAAGTGTGGAATGAGAAAAATTTGTAATGATCAACTTTGATGATATTATTGATAAATTTGCTTCATCAAAAGCAAGGAAAATTTATACATAGTAATTAGTTTTATTAATGTATTATAATCATATTATTATTAAATATATGTATCTCCTTAGAGATAATAAATATCTACTTTTTTATTGTTTTAAAACTGCGTGTTTTTAAAATATTTCTTTATAAATATGTAAAATAAATAGTAGGTATCTTTTGAACTAATTCTAGATGATCATATACATTTCAAAATCTAGTCTTGTTTTCTCAACTACATTTTTTGTCTCAAATTTAAAGCCTAGCTTGAGCCTATGACTTTATTTATTTATTTATTTGCGAGTATATTTTACATATAATATTATATGGTTTTCGAATGGGGGGGGGGCGCTAAAAATGTATTACGCCCCGGGCGCGAGTTAAGCTCGCTACGCCACTGCATTCGCCTTACATATCTATTCATAACCAAATACCTGACGATGACTTTATGACCTCGGATTTTCTTACCTTTTTTTTTTTTATAAAGAGGTAGTTAAGATAACCGTTTTTCTTAAAAACTTTAAACTGTTGACTCTAAGCTTTTCTCAAAGCTATTCTCAAACCTATTCTTTAAGATAATTTGTACCCTTAGTAACTGAAAACGAGTCATTGTAAAAAAATATCGTCTTATTTCGGTATGACCTAAATAGGTTAAGAGCTAATAATTCCCTGACGGGTACATTTAGCACATAGGGTGTACTAGGTCAAATTAAAGTGGAGAGTCCACAGTTTACAGTTTTTACGAAATTTTTTTTTTATTACCATATTATAAAACAAAAGATGTCAAAGTAAAAAAAAGTAAGAAATTTTTAGTTTAGACAACCATAACTCCGTTGGGGAGAGCGGTACGGGGTTGCTTGAGCAGTCGTTCGAAAGGCCAGGAAGTTATGCATGCAATGAACTGTTAACTGTGACCGCACGCTCTATACTTTTTATGATACAACTTTTTTCTTAGTCACCCTGCAATTCGAATGTTTGACTATGTGAGTACTATCACTTCCTGCTCTATTGATCACCTAGACGGAAACACCCTGTAGCATTTTATGCTATTATTTAAGACTTAAAGTCATGCCTCAACAGAGATATTGATATGGATGAAGACATAGTCGATATTTAAGTTAAGGATAAACAAGTTAAGGAAGAAGAAGGTACAAATAAATCGCTTACTGATCAGGAGGCAATATTAAAATCCGTAAATGAGTGCCTTTGTTATTTAAAAGTAGTACCGTTTGAATGCTTGCCAGTGAAAGTTATGTACGCAAATAGATTCGAGACTAAAATGATCATCAGAACAAGATAGTTCGTAAACTGAAAACGAAACATAACCAAGCGACACAGATTTACGGTCTTTCATTTCGATATTGATCCCCGAGAGGTGAAGTGTAAAAAGAATGGTGGAAGAATTCCCCAATATGTCAACGTATTAAATAAAAAAATAACAAAAAGGTTTCGAGATTTCTGATTTCATTATCTGTTATATTGTTACGTGCAATAGAAAAAGGACAAGCGGCATTTACATACTTCGCGTGGAATGACTAATTATGTACGGACATAAAAAACTTTTGGAGAAACGTATAAAAAAAAATGGAAAAAACATCTATAAAGTATGTACATAAACAACTTTATATATTTATATTGTTGCGAGCGTGGCCTTTGGTTCGTTATTTAAAACACAATATTAAATATATAATATATAAGTTCTTTATTACACTTAAATCATTTAAAGTTCACAAACATTCATTTAATCAACTCAACTCTAATTATCGCTAACACTCTGTACTTTCAATTATCGCAATCTAATTACACACTATCGCTTCTTTATTACTTTCGCTTCTTAACACTGCAATGTCTAAAACAAGACTCTTTTCTGGCGATGACAACTGTTATATTTATACCCTAGAAACTCTCCGGATTATTCTGGAGTGTTCTATTCCAAAAGCTTCTTGACTATTCTATGTGTTCTATTCCTGAACTTTCCTGTAGATTTCATAATCGATTCTCCGAACCTGAAGTCATTTACTCTCCGAACCTGAAGTTGTTTATTGCCAGTAGATGTGACCAGTTGTCTCTTTCTATTGCACGTAACACTGCCCCCTTCTTAAACTTGTCCGTCCCGAACAACAGGTGGACCACGGTCTTGATGCTCGTAGTATTGACACAAGCGGTCCAAATGAACAATTTTGTGCTTGCCTCTTGTGCCACGCTGAATCCTGTATACCACGTCATTAATTCTAGTTACTACTGAATATGGTCCTTCCCAGTGCTGTTGCAATTTTGGAGAACGTCCCTTACGTCGTTTCGGGTTGTACAGCCAAACAAGATCACCTTCGTTAAATCCTGCGGAATTAGCGCGTAAGTCATAGCGGGTCTTCATCCGATCAGTATTTGTTGCTAATTTCGTCCTCGTGGCCTCGTGTACAACGGCTAATTGTTGTTTGAGCCCCGATACGTAGTCTTCTGGTAACTTTTGTTCACCTCTGGGGGTACCGAATTTGAGGTCGCTAGGTAAACGCATCTCTCTTCCGAATATGATTTTAGCTGGGGTTTGTCCGGTAGTACTATGAACGGCTGATCTATAAGCCATTAGGAATACAGGAATATGTCGATCCCAATCGCGTTGATGATAGGCACATTCACACAGTCTGCTGTCAATGGTAGCTAGTGAGTAGACGTGTTTTTGCTTTGCTCTGCATCACCGATATTTTTGCCAGTCTCTATATTTCAACTGTGTGTGCTGATTAAATTTATTATTTAACGTTTTGTTTTTCGACCGGTGCTCATGAGTGAAAAGAACGGCGGTACTGCTAAAAATTCCTCTAAACAATTAAAGCAAAAAGGTAGATCTAATTCTCTAAGTGTGTCTCCGGCTACAACACGAAGTGCGAGTAAAGCGGTAAACATTCCTGTGAGTGCAACTAATAATTCATCAGACATGGAAGGTCGTTTACTGCAAAAATTAAGTGAAATGCTTGAACTTCTTGAGCTGAAACTATCGAGGAAAATAGATGATGTAGTATCCTCAATTAATACCAGGCTGTCTAATTTCGAGTCTCAGACGAACGAACTTAATAAAAAAGTTGCGGACATGCAAGCTAAGTATGACGCTTTCGTTAATATGTGTGAAGATAATTATCGCCGTGAAAGATTGAGTGACATAATCATAAGAGGTATTCCTCCAAAAGAAGCCGAGCGACCGTTAAAAATTTTATTGAACATCGCCTCTGTTATTGGTCATCAGCTGTCCCCTTATGCTGATGCCTTTCGCATAAAAAAGAAAATAGCGGCATCTGATTCGAGTGTATCTAATTCATCCAATGTTTACCCAATTGTTGCACGGTTCTCATGTCTAGCTGAACAAAAATCTTTTTTAAACGCTTACAAAAAATTTGGTCGCATAAAATTGAGCAGTCTGGATGGTTTTGTTGCTGATAGCCCTTTGTATTGCAATGAAAGTCTGACACCACGAAATGCTCATTTGCTGCGGGAGGCTCTTCAATTACGTAGAACGGGAAAATTATTCTCTGTTATGACCCAGAATGGTTTTGTGTTTCAAAAGATACGTAAAACTGATCGGTATACCAAGGTCACTGACCGTCGACAAGTTGGGGAGTTTTCTCAGGCTAATTCCGATTTGTTTACGGCACAAAATTAATTATTAATAATTCATTATTTAGATGAACAGGGCATGTGTATGCCATTTTGCAGAGCAGCATTGTATTTTCTCTTTGCTATGAATAATATCTTTTTGTTTTGGATTACTATTATAAGCTTATCTTTTTTCGAATTAAGTGTAGTATTAGATCTTTTAGTATTTTGTAAGTTTTTTGAATTAGTTGTAGTATTCATCATAATTACTATTGCTCTTATTTCTGAACTTCCTTTTCTAATTTTCTTTTACATAGTAATAGTTGCTATTCTAATTCTAGTGTCCTTATGTTGTACATTGTACTTATTCTTCTTTCGTGAGCGCAATTTTATTCTTGGTAGTGCATGTACTGTTGTTCACCTCTTTTTTCCGATTATTTTATTTTGTGGTGGCTTCTTGAGTGCTTCAGTCCCTGAGCCTTGCGATGTTGGGGGGTGATTCTGCTTATTCTTCGTGGAACGGAGTTCGAACCCTTCTGGAAATATTTTGTAACCAGAGCAGTGGATTTAACATCTGTACACTGAATGCTCGTAGCATCCGTACTAAGATTGATGAGCTCTGTGACTTGTTTAGTGGCACAAAATTGCATGCGATTTTCATTAGTGAGACATGGCTAAGGCATGATATCCTCTTCAACAATTTCAATCCCTGGTTTTACTGTTTTACGTAACGACCGTGATTCTCGCGTTGGAGGAGGTGTAGCAATTTATGTTGTTGATACTTTGAAAACCAGAGTGATTGCGCTTTCTAATGGTGGCCCCCTTGAGTTCATTTGTGTGGAGGTTGATCTGGGATTAGACAAATGTGTTCTGTGTTCAGTATATTGTCCTCCCAATTCTTTTAATGACAGTACAGCTCAGGAATTTGCTAATCTAATGGCGATAATCACTGTGAAGTATTCGCATGTTATCATTGGAGGCGATTTTAATGTGAATGTTTTGAACAGTAGTAGTGCCTCGAGCTCCTTTTTATTTTTAATGCAATCCCTGCATATGAATTTGGTTAATGAACTTCCTACCTATCATAATTCGATGAACCAATCGCAATTAGATCTTTTGTTTCCATCTGACCCGACATTAGTTCTGTTCCAGAATCAACTCACCCCGCCAAGCATACTCGACCATGATGTCTTATTCCTTACGTACGATATTAAAATGCAGCATAACATCGCGACCATTCTTTATCGTGACTATTCTAGGGTAAATATAGAAGCATTACATGATGAATGTAACTCATTGCCTTGGCAGAATATCCAATCATTCGCTGATGTAAATGACAAAGTGGAATTTCTAAATTATTTACTTCTTGGGCTTTTTGATAAGTTCATTCCCCTCCGTAGGAAGAAAGTCACGAGTAAAAGCCGTCCTTGGTTCACTTCAGAAATAAGATCACTGATTGCTGAACGTGATTATCTTTTTCAGCAATTTCGGAGTCTAAGGACGGCCGCTAGCCAACGTGCATATAAAGCTGTTAGAAATCGTGTGAACAGCAAAATACGATTTGCTAAGCGGTCTTTCTATGCACATAGATTTAATCCTAACTTAAATACCAAGAAATTATGGTTTAACCTACGCAAAGCAGGAGTATATGGTTCTGTACAACCTATACGCGATTTTCATCCTGACGATCTCAATAAGCACTTTGCGCTTACTCGATTATCGGACCCTTGTTTAAGAGTAGATGCACTGCTATCTTCCTCTGATAATTCAATCGATGGGTTCAGTTTTCGCTGCGTGGATGGTGATGAAGTTTTTAAGGCTTTTCTATCCATCAAATCTGTGGCCTCTGGTGCTGATAATATCTCGCCGAAATTTCTCAAACTCATCTTGCCCTGGATCATTTGGCCAATGCAGCACATATTCAATATGTGCCTCACAATGTCTATTTTTCCAGTTTCTTGGAAGATTGCTAATGTAGTACCAATTCCAAAAATACCTTCTCCCAAAGACTTGTCAGACTTTCGGCCCATTAGTTTGTTGTGCTTCCTTTCAAAAGTATTTGAAAAACTAATCTATAATCAAATAAATGAATATCTGACTGCGTTTAATTTGTTGAGTGCTTGGCAATCTGGTTTTCGGGCTGGCCATAGCTGTGAGACTGCACTTCTTAAGGTTACCACGGATATCCGCCACGCAATGGATATTGACGAAGTCAGTGTATTAACTCTTTTAGATTTCTCAAAGGCGTTTGACAGTGTAAACCATACTATGTTATTACAGAAGCTTTCGTCGCACTTTAGATTCTCTAAATCAGCTCTTTTTTTTATCCAAAACTTTCTTGTTGGAAGATCCCAAACGGTCACAATAAATCAGCAGGTATCTTCGAATGTTCTACATCTCATGTCGGGTGTTCCTCAGGGATCGATACTGGGTCCCTTATTGTTCAGTCTGTTCATCAATGACTTACCACTCGTTGTGAAAGATGTCAGCATTCATCTGTACGCGGATGACGTTCAAATCTACCTGAGCCGTCCAATCGGTCTAATTGAAGACTGCATTGAACGAATCATCTGTGACCTAAAGAGAATCCATGATTGGTCCTTAAGAATTGTCTTTGCCTAAACGCAGGGAAGTCTCAAGTCATAGCGTTCCATTCTCGTATTAATGACTTTACCTCATTCCCCAATATTACGTTGAAGGGTATGTCCCTGCCCTTTATGGACAGGGTACGTGATTTAGGTATACTTCTCAGTTCAAGGATGAAATGCTGTGACAATATTAGTACCAACATATCTAAAATATATGCTGGACTTCGGCGACTGTGGCTATCTTCTAGTATTCTTCCGACTAGTTTACGTCTGAGACTTGTGAAAACTCTATTGCTTCCGTACTTTACTAATGGCAGCCTGGTCTTTGGGTCACTCGACTCTTGCTGTAGGCGGAAAATAAATATAGCTTTTAATGACTGTCTCAGATTTGTCTTCGGTCTCAGAAGGTATGACCATGTCTCTCATTTACAGGATTCGCTTCTCAGCTGCTCTCTTGAAGTCTTCTTGAAACGTAGATTGCTTCTATTTCTCTTTAAAGTTCTTCATACAACTCAGCCGACTTATCTGTATGAACATGTCACATTTTTTAATTCTGATAGAGGTCTGAAAATATTGTTGCCGCGTTTTCGTACACTTGTTTTTGAGCGTTCTTACTTCGTTCTAGCTATAAGATTGTGGAGCGCCCTTCCGGCTCGCATTCAGCGGGAGGGTTCTTTTGGAGCTTTTAAGAGGCTACTGATTCAACACCTAGTATAAGGTTGAATGGATATGGTGTGTACTGCATCGGAATGTTTTGCGCTTAACGTCTTTTGTTTTTTTATATATAACATCTTTTTCTTTTATACAATGCAACTCTAATTATATATGCAAGTTATATATATATATTTGTTTTTTTATTTTTTTTCTTCTTCATTTGTAATGTAAGCTAATATAGTTTTCTACTTTATTTTTCTCTTATCATAGCTTATTTGTAGTGTTAGTGTATTTCGTAGTTTTTAATCTAAAATCCTGATTATCTAGTGGTACAGTTTTATAATATCGGATTAAGCATCTTAATGTACCCTTAAATTGAGTAAATAAAAATTGAATTGAATTGAACTACTTTCTTTAGATGCTCGATCAATGTTCTGTTGAAGCGCTCTACCATGCCATCAGATTGTGGGTGTAGATGAGTTGTTCTAGTTTTTCTTATTCCCAACATTTTACACATCTCCTGGAAAGTCCGCGATTCGAAGTTCCGTCCTTGGTCCGAATGAAGTTCGTGAGGCACACCAAACCTACTGACCCAATTCGTTATTATTTGTTCCGCAACTGTGGTTGCCTCTTGATTAGGGATTGCATAAGCTTCAGGCCATTTACTGAAATAGTCAATGGCAACTAATATATAACGATTACCGCCATCCGTTTCTGGAAAAGGTCCAGCGATGTCTATAGCTATCCTTTCAAAGGGGGCTCCGACATTATACTTATGCATTTCTCCTCTGCTTCTGTGTTGCGGCCCTTTGCAAGCAGCACAGACAGTGCATCTGCGGCACCACTCCTCCACATCTTCTCGCATATGTAACCAATAAAACTTTTCTCGTATTTTGGAAATGGTTTTGTTCACTCCCAAATGTCCTCCAGAGGTTCCACCGTGCATTTCTTCTAGAACATCTTTGACGTTTGATGCCGGCACGACTATCTGCATTCGGAAAGATTCGCCATTAGGTGCTTCCCACTTGCGTTTTAATATACCACATTCAACATGAACAGAGTTCCATTGAGCCCAGTAACTTTTCAGCTTCTCACTCCGTTCCGAAATATCCTTCCAGTCTGGTCTTTCCATGTCTTCTTTTCAAGCAAGAATAGGTGAAATGTCCGGATCTTCTCGTTGTGCTGTTCGTAGTTCCTCGTTGTCCCAACCTGTAGATGGCTCCACGGTTACCAACTGTATAGTTGCTGTTGTTTCTTTTTCTTCCATCCGGGCGCAATGTTTGCATTCAAGTTTGCATGGACGTCGTGAAAGGGCGTCTGCATTTCCATGGATACGACCTCTTCGGTGTTGTATTTCAAAATCATAAGCCTGGAGTCACTCTATCCATCTCGCCACTTGTCCCTCTGGATTCTTAAACTGCAGAAGCCATTTAAGCGCTGCATGGTCGGTGCGAAGGATGAATTTCTATCCGTAGAGATATTTATGAAAATGCTTTGTTGAACTTACAATGGCAAGTAGCTCCTTTCTTGTAGCACAATAATTTTTCTCTGACTTTGAAAGTGCTTTGCTATAGTAAGCTACTGGAACTTCTTGACCATTCTCCTCCTGAGAAAGCACTGCACCAATACCTTCATTGCTGGCATCCGTGTCTAATATAAATGTTTCCCCAGCTTTGGATACTGAAGTACTGGCGCTTCACAGAGCTGTTGCTGCAAATTTTCAAAACTTTCGTTGCATTTATCCGACCATATGAACGGCTTTCCCTTTTCGGTAAGTTGATGTAGGCTTCTTGCTATATCTGCAAAACCTTTCACGAATCGCCTGTAGTAGGTAGCTAAACCAAGAAAACTCCGTAATTGATGTTTGTCCTTTGGTGCTGGCCAATTTTTGACGGCTTCTATCTTCTCTGGATCGGTTCTTACTCCTTGTGATGAAACTATGTGCCCTAAATATTTAACTTCTTTTTTAAATAGAGCACATTTACTCGCACTGAGCTTTAATTTTGCATCTTTGAGTCTTTGAAGTACATCCCGTAAGTTGTTTTTATGTTCCATGAATGTCCTTCCGATTACTATTATGTCATCCAAATAGACAAGACATGTTTTCTAGGTTAAACCTCGTGGAACACATTCCATTAGTCGTTCGAATGTGGCTGGAGCATTACATAACCCAAATGGCATTACTTTGAATTGCCATAAGCCACTGCCAACTGAGAAAGCAGTTTTCTCTCTGTCCTCGGGATGTATTTCCACTTGCCAGTAACCACTCTTCAAATCCAGCGTGGAAAACCATTGCGCTCCGGAAGGGTATCCAATGTGTCATCAATCCTTGGTAATGGATACCTATCTTTTCTCGTCACGTTATTTAGTTGGCGGTAGTCTACACAGAATCGGGTTCTGCCATCCTTCTTCCTAACCAGAACAACCGGCGATGTCCAAGGGCTGTTAGACTCCTCTATGATGCCTTGTTTCTTCATGGAGTTCATCATGTCTGCAACTTCTGGTTGTTTCGCTAATGGCAATCTTCGTGGTGTCTGTCGAAAGGGGTCTGGAATCTCCTGTATCGATTCGATGCTGGACAAGATTTGTTTTACCATAGTCATCATCATTCATTGCAAATAATTCCGAAAATTCATCGATCACCTCTTTGGCATCGTTGTGTTGTTGTTCACTTAAGGCACTGGACGAAAGAAGTTTCTGAACCTGTTGGGTAGTAGCTGGTATAGTTTTTGTCTCCTTGACATTACTACCATTATCTAAATTGACGATTTGGTAAACGGGTTCACAATTTCCAATTATAGCACCTTCTTTTAGTTGTACCTCGTTTTCGGATGTGTTAAGCACTCTGACTGGAATTAATGTTGCACATTCTGCCTTCACTAAAGTCTTGCCAACGATGATGTTCGATGTAACTTTTGTGGGGTTAGGTCCACCAGATAGAATCGGCAGGTCCCGATGTCATCAGTAAGCTTTGTCCATATTAGTGTCTCGGAGCATGGCGAAAGAGTAATTTTTTCGCAGACCATCGTCCTTACTTTCGCAGGATGATCTGCTTCTTCTCCTAGTTTCATAGGAATTTCTATGTTGCCATATTTGAGAATCCGCTCTCCGACATCCAGATTTATTTTGTATGTGGTCATGAAGTCTATTCCAAGAATGCAGTCATCCATTATGTCTGAAACCAGGAAAGTGTAAGGAAATAGTAGTTCGCCTAGTTGAACATCGAAAGTTATTTCTCCAAACACCTGTGCTGCTGCTCCAGTTGCTGTTCTTAGTAGATATTTGGTGGTGTTGTGAAGCCATTTGTTCTTAACAAGATCTGCTCTAATAATTGATCTTGAAGCTCCAGTATCGATAGTAACTGCGCAGTCATTTTTTCCTACACTTCCATATATAACAAGACTGCTATTATTTCTCTGTAACTGACTTACTTGGATGATGATTTCGGGGCTGTCGATTCCACCAACCAACTTCTGCCCCATGAAGTTGGTTTTTACTAGTTTTCCGACTGCTCAAGAGGAGAGACGATACGACTAGTCGCTGTTTGATATCTAGTCTCTCCACGAATTGCTTGTTCCCTGGCTCGACATCTTTGGCATTCTTCTTTCCCCTCTTCTTCTGCTGATTCCACTCGTCGACGTTTTCTGCAGTCTCTTGGAATGTGCCCTGGTCTATTACAATTCCAGCATCGAGGGACACCACGTGAAGGCGGGCTCTGTGATGATTGTACTCTATTACAAGTACATTCTTCCACTGAAATTTCTCTCACTCGTACTGCACTCCGTGAAGCTTGTCTGGCGGATTCGTATGCTAATGCATAGGCTAGTGCTTCTGCTGTTGATTTCTTTCCTGCTAGCCTTAAAGATTGTTGTAAATTTTGATCTGTAATAGCTTTTCACAAATGCCTCCGTCGCCACTTCATTGAGAAAATCCGCATTCACGCTGGAGTATGACAGATGAGCTAATCTTTCTACATCTGCCTGCAGTTGTTGTAGTGATTCGCCATGTTTTTGAATCCTATTGCGCAACTGTAGGCGATATACTAGCTGCATGTGCTCATCTCCGTAACGTAATTCTATCGCCTGTACTAATGAAGAGTAATTACGTTGATTTTCAATCGGTACAGTTTGTAAGAGTTCTGACGCAGGACCTCGAAGTGCTAACACCAGAGCTATAGCTTTGTCTTCATCATTCCATCCATTTACCTCTGAAGCTGCCTCGAATTGTCTCTTGAAGATATGCCACGAATTTTGTCCATCAAATATGGGAGATTTCATTCTACCTGCACCGGATATTTCAGCTGCTACGCTTAGAGACTGATGATGCTTTATTCTTTCCAGATCTGCTTTAACGTTTTCAAGTTGCTCGGCGACTTTTTGTTGAACTTCCGAAACCTTTTGTTGAAATTCCTGCTCAATTCCTTCAATTTTCAAATTTTGTTCTTCTAAAGAGCTTTTTAGAAAATTTTTCTGATCCTCCAAACGAGTTTCTAGACAATTCTCCAGAGAACTCTTTTGTTCGTCAAGCGCGTTTCCATAGATTTCTTCTGTTCATCTAAACGTGATTCTAGAGAATTCTTTTGTTCGTCCATAGATTTTCTGTTCATCTAAACGTGATTCTAGAGAATTCTTTTGTTCGTCCATAGATTTCTTCTGTTCATCTAAACGTGATTCTAGAGAATTCTTTTGTTTCCTCGAGAGAATTCTTTTGTTCGTCTATAGATTTCTTCTGTTCCTCGAGAGAATTCTTTTGCTCATCAAAACGGGCTTCCATTTTACTCATTAAAGATGTAGAAATAAGAATTTTAAGAACTTTTATTTTTAATGATTCTAAATCAAATTTATAAATACAAGAAGAAAAAACAACCGCCTCGTCCGGGATTTGAAACCGGGACCTTCCGCTTGCCGGGGCGACTGCTCTTACCACTGAGCTAACGAGACAGATGATTTTCCTTCTTGCATTTATCAAATTTGTAACTAGCCTACTAAGCCACGTTTTGCTTTCAGCTGGCATTAACCAGTAACGATGAAAGCGCACAAATGAATTGTAAATTCAATTTTATTTATTTTTCCCGCGGACGGGATCGAACCTTTTTTCTTCTTGTATTTATAAATTTGATTTAGAATCATTAAAAATAAAAGTTCTTAAAATTCTTATTTCTACATCATTGACCGATTCTGACAAGTGTAGGTTCGATCCCGTCCGCGGGAAAAATAAATAAAATTGAATTTACAATTTATTTGTGCGCTTTCATCGTTACTGGTTAATGCCAGCTGAAAGCAAAACGTGGCTTAGTAGGCTAGTTAAAAATTTGATAAATGCAAGAAGGAAAATCATCTGTCTCGTTAGCTCAGTGGTAAGAGCAGTCGCCCGGCAAGCGGAAGGTCCCGGTTTCAAATCCCGGACGAGGCGGTTGTTTTTTCTTCTTGTATTTATAAATTTGATTTAGAATCATTAAAAATAAAAGTTCTTCAAATTCTTATTTCTACATCATTGACCGATTCTAACAAGTGTAGGTTCGATCCCGTCCGCGGGAAAAATAAATAAAATAGAATTTACAATTTATTTGTGCGCTTTCATCGTTACTGGTTAATGCCAGCTGAAAGCAAACGTGGCTTAGTAGGCTAGTTACAAATTTGATAAATGCAAGAAGGAAAATCATCTGTCTCGTTAGCTCAGTGGTAAGAGCAGTCGCCCGGCAAGCGGAAGGTCCCGGTTTCAAATCCCGGACGAGGCGGTTGTTTTTTCTCCTTGTATTTATAAATTTTATTTAGAATCATTAAAAATAAAAGTTCTTAAAATTCTTATTTCTACATCATTGACCGATTCTAACAAGTGTAGGTTCGATCCCGTCCGCGGAAAAATAAATAAAATTGAATTTACAATTTATTTGTGCACTTTCATCGTTACTGGTTAATGCCAGCTGAAAGCAAAACGTGGCTTAGTAGGCTAGTTACAAATTTGATAAATGCAAGAAGGAAAATCATCTGTCTCGTTAGCTCAGTGGGTAAGAGCAGTCGCCCGGCAAGCGGAAGGTCCCGGTTTCAAATCCCGGACGAGGCAGTTGTTTTTTCTTCTTGTATTTATAAATTTGATTTAGAATCATTAAAAATAAAACTTCTTAAAATTCTTTTTTCTACATCATTGACCGATTCTAACAAGTGTAGGTTCGATCCCGTCGCGGGAAAAATAAATTACTCATTAAAGTACTCAAAAGCTGTTCCATTTTCATCGCAGGCGCTTCTTCAACTTCGATTTCTTCCAAGTTCTCTTCGAAAACAAATGTTTCAGGATTCTTTCCTTCCTCTATCAAAGATTGTCTAAGTCGCTCGACTAGAACATTCTTTATGCCTGTCGTTTGTATTGACCGGTTCCCTAACTCCACTTTCAAATCCTGCGTTCGAAGCTCGTCCACTTTGCGCCCCATTATTTTAGTAATTCTCTTATAGATGAATATAAATTATTTTCCAGAACTTTCACAATTTAACACAATTTCTCAAAATTAATCACTCTTTTAATTTTTAGTCAATTGCCACCACTTTATTTTCTCAAATTTATTTCACTTCTGACACCAGTTGTTGCGAGCGTGGCCTTTGGTTCGTTATTTAAAACACAATATTAAATATATAATATATAAGTTCTTTATTACATTTAAATCATTTAAAGTTCACAAACATTTATTTAATCAACTCAACTTTAATTATCGCTAACACTCTGTACTTTCAATTATCGCAATGTAATTACACACTATCGCTTCTTTATTACTTTCGCTTCTTAACACTGCAATGTCTAAAACAAGACTCTTTTCTGGCGATGACAAACTGTTATATTTATACCCTAGAAACTCTCCGGATTATTCTGGAGTGTTCTATTCCAAAAGCTTCTTGACTATTCTATTTGTTCTATTCCTGAACTTTCCTGTAGATTTCATAATCGATTCTCCGAACCTGAAGTCATTTACTCTCCGAACCTGAAGTTGTTTATTGCCAGTAGATGTCACCAGTTGTCTCTTTCTATTGCACGTAACAATATAAATACGGCGCTTCTCACCGCCAGGAGGGAGTTTTATTTCAGACAGTGAAGAGAACAAAGTAAACCATTTGGATTGCTATAATTAAAGGTACAGTATTAACTATAACTAAGCAGAATTAATCTGATAATTGTTTGTGAATGTTATAAAATAAACAGCATTGTTAAATAAAGGAAGAATTTGTGAATAATATTTAAAATATTGTGTTTTAAATAACGAACTAAGGCTTCGCAGCAATATTAAATTAGAAAAAAAACTTATATTTTTTATTTATAAATTGAAGGCAAAAAGGTCCACGTGTAAAGCGTTGAATTTTGGGAAGTTTAAAAGAAATTGATCGTTGTTTTAAAGAAACGTATTATCCCAAATTAAAAGAGAATTTTCGAAATTCCTATCGCTTCGTCGCAAATATTGTCTGTTAGAAGGATCTTCCATATGTGTGCATATGTAATACACCAGAATGTCAAATTTCTCATAAAGGATAAATTATTTAATAATTATTGAGAACATTGAAATTCTCAACTATTGGTCATGTCTTATGCTTTTTCAATGATTGCGTCGACTCTCCAAGATATGCAGGGCTAAGAACATTTTTGGAAGAATTTTTTGAAAAAACGGAATTGAGAGCATTACGTTTAGCCAATGAACATCTACAGATTGGTCGAAATTTGAAAGAAAATTAGAATCTACAACCAAATTTCTCGATAACTTTACCGAGTGTATATGTCGGCATTTATTACCGGTCAACAAAGTATATATCTCCAAGATACAAAATGTAATTCAATAAGAACACACCGTGTATTAGGCCTATTGGGGATAGCGCGAAAAACAAAGCGCGCCTTAAACTCTACCTCTACATTGCTGTGGAAAAGGGTTTCGTTAAATTGTGACCAAATGAGTCAGGAAATTTATGGAAGTTTACAAATTTCTGTAAAATCCAGAATGCTGCTGATAATTACTTACGAACTTTAATGAAATATTCAAGAAACTAAGAATTTATTATGAGCAAATGCATGATTGGTGAAGCTTTCATGATATTTTACTTCTTTACACGTTTAAGATCCCAAGTTAAATTTATAATATTTTTGCAAGCGTGGCCTTTGGTTCGTTATTTAAAATACAATATTAAATATTTAATATACAAGTTCTTTATTTCACTCTAATCTTATACAATTCACAACCCTTCAATTAATCAACTCAACTTTAATTATCGCTAATACTGTACTTTCAATTATCGCAATCTAATTACAACACTTCCGACTGTTCATTACTTTCGCTTGTTAACACTGCAATGTCTAAGACAAGACTCTTCTTCTGGCGGTGACAACTGTTATATTTATACCCTAGAAACTCTCCAGGTTATTCTGGAGTGTTCTATTCCTGAATCTTCCTGAAGATTCCATCACCGATTCTTCGAACCTGAAGTTGTTTGTTCTCCATTGCCAGTAAATGTCACCAGTTGTCTCTTTCTATTGCACGTAACACTGCCCCCTCATTAAAGTTGTTCGTCCCGAACAACAGGTGGTCCACGGTCTTGATGCTCGTACTATTGACACAAGCGCTCCGAATGAACAATTTTACGGCCTCTTGTGCCACACTGAATCCTGTATACCATGTCATTAATTCTAGTTACTACTGAATACGGTCCCACTGTTGTTGCAGTTTTGGAGAACGTACCTTATGTCGTTTCGGGTTGTACAGCCAAACAAGATCACCTTCGCTAAATCCTGAGGAATTAGCACGTAAATCATAGCGGGTCTTCGCCCGATCAGTGTTTGCTGCTAATTTCGTTCTCGTGGCCTTTTGTTCACCTCTAGGGTTACGAAATTTGAGGCCGCTAAGTAAACGCATCTCCCTTCCGAATATGACCTTAGCTGGGATTTGCTCAGTAGTGTTATGAATGGCTGATCTATAAGCCATTAGGAATATGTCGATCCCAATCGCGTTGATGATAATCAACTACTTTCTTTAGATGCTCGATCAATGTTCTGTTGAAGCGCTCTACCATGCCGTCAGATTGTGGGTGTAGAGGAGTTGTTCTGATGTTTCTTATTCCCAACATTTGACACATCTCCTGGAAAGGCCGTGATTCGAAGAACATTGTACATGACGTTAAGACCGTATATATGGGTGGGTTTGAGGGGTTCAAACCCCTCCATCGTAGTATCCTATACTTTTGTTAATCCGATAAGCCAAATTTTTACCCAATTCTTTATATGTAGCGGCTCACAACAAAAGCGTGTGCAAAATAAAGAAAGAAAATAAGCTTGTATGTATACATATCAGTAGTTGGTAGCTTACTTTGATACACCGCAGCTTAATTGCAGTGGTATTTTAAATTTTGATTACATTTTAAAAGAAATATTAATTATTAAATCTAAATCTAAATTATTTTTCGTCGTTAAAACAACAACTTTTGTTGTAACTAATTATAATATGGTAACTAATATTTTCCATGTTCACCCCATGGTTTTATTTAAAAAGCTTAACATATTATTTCTTTACTTTTTAGAGCATTTTAGATAATTAATTACATAGTTATATCTAAAACTCCATAAAAAGTAAAATGTTTTTTTTATTAATTATTTTTTAATTGGTTTTCTGGCCTAGCCAATAAAATCTCTCTGCTAAGCGTTCATCGAAATGTTAAAACTAAAGTGAATGAAGTACTTTCCCACTTCACTGCAAAAAAGAAAAGACTAAACTTAATCTGTAATTTTTTTTTTTTTTATAAAAAAAGGCACTTTGTATTTTTTTCTCTTGGGCACTGCACTTATCAAACTCGTAAATCATGAGGGCAAAACCGTGGAGTGTAGAGCCATTCTGGACTCCGGATCGCAGCTAAATTTCGTGACAGAGAAATTAGTTAAAGAACTTGGATTAAACGAAACGTCTGAGCTCATGCAAATTCAAGGTATTGGACAAAGCAAGCAACACACACAAAAACGAGTCAATATTCTATTACAGTCAAGAACAAATGGATTTTGTAGCAGACTGGAAGCCTTTGTTTTACCCAGGATCACCTCTCATCAACCAACGCAATTAGTAGACACTACAGATTGGCCGATTCCCTGCAATGTGTCAATGGCCGATCCGCAATTCCACCGACCAAGTCGAGTCGATTTCCTGATCGGAGCAGAAATATATTGTCTTGTGTGAATTTCTAATAGCCAACCATAAGTAATTCACACAAGATAATAAAATTCTGCTGAAACTTTGTTTTTCCATAGATCTAATTACGAGCACACAATTTTTACCTGCAAAAGTTCTTGTTATCGGAGCCGTTTGATTCGCGGTGAGAAAATTTCTGCATTAAAAACAATAAATGCTTACGCAGGTGAAAATTTGTGCTCGGTCGTAAAAATATGAATTAAAATGTGAAAATATTATATAATTTCCTGTTTGTTTCCCAACTCCATTTGGAGTGTGGGAATATGGTCATCATACCTGTGTGATGGCTATATAATTTATATAAATAATAAATTGAACCTCCATGGGGACATAATGGTTTAATAATTCAAAGTGAAAACTGCGTTTGTTATTTTTCCCTACATTGATTTAGCTGGATGCATAGGTATTGTACCTAAGCATCAATTTCATCAGTGTCACGGTATTGTACCCTGACAAATCAACACCCACAGCGGCTGATAAAAGAATCGGTCGCTTAATAAACACTTTGGTGACCCCGGCGTGATCCAGGCGACACGCTTGTGATACCTTCACTCAATAGCATCAAGACTTCAATCGTTTCACGCTGAAGAGACGTGATCCAGGCGATACGCTTGTGATACGTAAATCTAATCAACGATTATTGCACAAAAGGTCCAATCCTCGCAACTAAGGAGGCGCGATCTAGGCAAGTTGGTTATCATCACTGTGCTGAATTTACAATAGAGTCAATTGCCGTCACAATGGAGAAATTGCCCGCTCAACAAGAGCAAATTGGAAAGCAAATCCAGGCAATCATCGAAAGTTACAGAAATGATCCTCCCAGTTTCAAGACTTCTGCGTATTACCAGCAGAAGCTAGGGCTGTTGGAACAAGCCTGGAATTCCTTCGAGGAAACAGACAGCGACATCAGACAGCAATACGGAGATCAACTCCAGCATGCTTATTTCACCAAAGACTACTACGAAGCCATAAGAGTAATTTTTGAAAGGTACTCGAATCAATTTAAGGAGAAACTATCCGAACTTCATGAAGAAGCTACTACAACAGATAAATTAGTGGCAACCCAAGGCAGCATAGAAAAGGCCATTCAGCAGCTTTTCGAAAATTTCGGAAAAGAAAAGATAGCTCGTAGAACATCTGAAGTCACAAACAAATATAAGCGGAATCTGGGTGAGCAATGGACCCAGTTTGTCAAGAACGACACTCAACTCAGCGAATTGCAAGCTGAGAACAAGGATAATCCCTACTTCGCTAAAAATTACTTTGAGAAGGTTCAAGCACAATATCTAACGTTCTTAAGAAAAATAATGGAACGATTAGAGAAATGTCCAGAATCTGGTGGCAGTTCACAAACCACGAAGGTGCACAAAACGGGGGAAGAAAACAATGCCGAATCTCAACCATCTCAAAATAATATAATGCAGCAGAAGATGTAGCCAAGGTGGTAAGGAAGCAGAAAGCAATAATCGAATCTCTGCGTCGACTTTTAACAAGGCTCAGCGAAGATAATCAGCACATCTCGAAGCAGGCATGCGAAGCAAAAATATCAACTATTACGCGCTATTGGAATCAAATTGAGACGTTTCATCAAAGTATGTGCGTGCTCACCGATGATCCAACTAGTCACGGCTTTAATTCTGCTGATTACTTTAACTTGGAGGAACTTGTACAAGAAACGCTAATACAACTTTCAGAAAAGTTATCCATGTTGTCCTCGGCTACTTCGAATACCGCGACGTTATCCAGTTCAATAATGAAACTACCAAAGATAATCTTGCCCAACTTCGATGGGGACTATTTAAAATGGCGGCAATTCTATGACCTTTTTAATCAAATGGTCCATAATCAAGCCATAGGGGCTTGTCAAAAAATGTGGTATTTGAAATCACATTTAACCGGGGAAGCTTAGAAACTTGTTCGCCATCTAAGCTTGTCTGATGAGAAATACGTCGCTGCCTGGACAATGTTAAAAAACCGCTATGACAACCATAGACTGTTAGTCACGGCATTATTGAATAAACTACTGTCTCAACAGAATATAATGTCCGAAAGTTCAGCTGCAATCAAATCACTTCATGACACCACCCAAGAATGCCTATTGGGATTAGAAAACCTTGGAATCAATACCACCAATTGGGATCCTTTGCTGTTTTATCTGTTATCTAGAAAGCTGGATAAAACCACTCATGGATTATATGAGCAGTCATTGTCCCATCCAAAAAGGCTGCAGCCCACAAGAGTTTCTAGATTTTTTGGAAACACGATTTCAATCACTAGAGGCTTTGGGAAGTAAAGCCAGAAGCCCCGAAAAGTATCAAGGGAGACTTTCAGCGAAATCACTTACTTCTATCGCCAAGGTTACTCAACAATGTATGTTTTGCAAGGGGAATCATCCGCTGTTCGCGTGTCAAGAATTTCGACGAATACAGCCACACCGTCGACTGACCTTCCTTAGAAAGACAAACTTGTGCACGAACTGTCTCAAGCCTGGACATTGTGCATCGCAATGTACTTCAAGAGGATGTTCTAAGTGCTCAAAAATGCATAACACTTTGGTGCACCTAGAGAAGGTGTCAACTCCAGTTCCTAAGAAGAGCCAGCCATTATACACAAATACACAATTGAAGGTCAAGGAAGAACTCGTCAATTCGCCTCAAGAGACTGTGCCCATATTGAAAGAGAATGCAACCACACTCTCAATACACGGCACTCGCCAAAAGAGAGGTTACGTCATCTTGGGCACTGCACTTATCAAACTCGTAAATCATGAGGGCAAAACCGTGGAGTGTAGAGCCATTCTGGACTCCGGATCGCAGCTAAATTTCGTGACAGAGAAATTAGTTAAAGAACTTGGATTAAACGAAACGTCTGAGCTCATGCAAATTCATGGTGTTGGACAAAGCAAGCAACACACACAAAAACGAGTCAATGTTCTATTACAGTCAAGAACAAATGGATTTTGTAGCAGACTGGAAGCCTTTGTTTTACCCAGGATCACCTCTCATCAACCAACGCAATTAGTAGACACTACAGATTGGCCGATTTCCTGCAATGTGTCACTGGCCGATCCGCAATTCCACCGACCAAGTCGAGTCGATTTCCTGATCGGAGCAGAAATATATTGTCAAATCATGTCAATTGGTCAAATAAGGTTGTCAGACAACTTACCAACCTTACAGAATACAGTGTTTGGATGGGTGGTAACTGGAAAGGTTGACGGAAAATCCCCACATACTTTAACATGTGGCATTTGTAGTGAGGATGAAAGGACTGAACAACAAATAGAAAAATTCTGGAAATTGGAAGAAGTTGATATGAAGAAAACAACATTACAATTTCAGAACAGCGATGCGTAAATCATTTTAAGCAAAATATGAAGAGAAACCAAGAAGGAAGGTTCATAGTAAGGCTGCCCTTCTCACAGAATCCCAAGTCATTGGGGGAATCAAAAACCACTGCACTTAATAGATTCTTATCATTGGAACGGAAACTTGGCAGGCAACCTATCCTCAAGGCACAGTATACTGACTTTATTCGGGAATACTTCAGGCTAGACCACATGGACTAAGTCGATCCACTTGAAATAAGCAAGCCACAATATTTCCTGCCGCATCTTTGTGTCAAAAAACCGGATAGCAGTACCACTCAGCTCCGAGTAGTATTCGACGCATCCGCGAAAACGTCATCAAACATTTCACTGAACGACATCCTGTACAAGGGGCCTACTATCCAGGACGAATTGTTCTCCATTCTGTTACGATTCAGGCTGCCGAGATTCGTTTTTACTGCCAATATAGAGAAAATGTGTCGGCAAGTTTGTTTAGATGATAAAGATCAAATATTCCAACTCATTTTATGGAGGGAAGATCCAAATAAACCCATAAATTATTACAAACTTCGAACTGTGACATACGGGACGACAGCTGCTCCTTTCCTAGCAACAAAGTGCTTAGAATCCCTAGCGGAAGCAGAAAAGGCAAGATTCCCACTAGGATCAGCAACTCTCAGAAGAGATTTTTAGGTTGATGACGTGATGACTGGTTCCAATAGTTTATCTGAAGCAAAGGAAATTCAAAGGCAGCTAAAAGAACTTCTTCAATCAGGAGGTTTCAACCTCCGGAAGTGGTGCGCGAACCACCCGCAATTACTGCAAGGAATTCCGGAAGAAGATATCGAGCTACAACTGGACTTCACTGAAGCAACTGAAGGTCATATAAAGACTCTCGGTTTAACTTGGCTTCCGAAATCTGATGTATTTTCCATAAACACAACATGGAGTGACAGTAAAAGGGTTACAAAACGATCAGTATTATCGGACACTGCTCACATTTTTGATCCCCTCGGATTGGTAAATCCTGTTACAGTGACTGCAAAATTGTTCATACAAAAGCTGTGGACACTTAAATTGGACTGGGACGCAGCCTTACCATTAGAAATGCACGCTAACTGGCTCATATTTCGTGAAGGACTCAAGGCGCTTAACGATATCAAAGTTCCGCGACATGTATTTTCAAATCAACAGCCGCGGTCCACACAGATCCATGCATTTTCCGACTCATCTGAAAAGGCATATGGCTCCGCGATCTACATCAGGTCGATATCTGAAGATGGTGTTGTAATTGTACGACTATTATGCGCAAGGTCCAAGGTAGCACCCATCAAAACTGTAACACTTCCTCGGCTGGAATTATGTGCGGCAAAATTAGCTGCTCAGTTAGTTCAACGGGTTACAAGAGACCTAAGACTGCACAACATACCAACATACTTCTGGACAGACTCAGAAATTGTGCTTGCTTAGATCTATTCTGAGTCTTCATCTTACAACACTTTTGTGGCTAACAGGGTCGCCAGCATTCAAAGGTTATCGGATATAGAGCAATGGCGTCATGTTAAGTCCAGTGATAATCCTGCCGACATTGTGTTCAGAAAAATTAGCAAATTGCAGTATGTGGTTCTATGGCCCTCCGTTCCTGCATGGATCAGAGGGATATTGGCCCCCCAAATATTCGAAAGTGAGTGTTGACTTAGAGAGAAAAAGGTCCAAAGTAGTACTCACTGCAAGCAACATATGGTCATCACTCATTAGCACCATCAATCATGGTAATTCATTCAGCAGGCTCCAAAGGGTGATCGGATATACTCTGCGATTCGCTCATAATGCAAGAAAACGTGAGCGACAAACGAGACACACTGGCTCTTTAAGAACCGAAGATTTGAACAGAGCACTCATCTTCATTCTGAAGGAAATACAGCATGAAGGGTTCACAGAAGACCTGAGTCAATTGAATCAAACTGGAACCATCAATAATTAGCCCCTTAAGTAGGCTAACCCCATTTCTTGACGACGAAACCGGACTCATCAGAGTAGGGGGCAGATTAGAACACTCCAGTTTGTCGTACGATGCAAAACATCCCATGCTGCTGCCGTATTCTCATCATTTAACGAAGTTAATAATGACTGACATCCACATCGACAATCCACATGCTGGTCCACAAACATTACTGGCAATCACCCGACAAAGGTACTGGCCAGTCAAGGGAAAGACAATTGCTAGATCAATTGTACAGAATTGCATTCGCTGCAACAGAATGAAACCTAAGCTACTGACCCAGCTCATGGGAAATCTTCCCTCGGCCCGGGTACAACCCGCAAGACCGTTCATAAGATCTGGAGTAGATTTCTGTGGTCCAATTTGGACACATTATAAGTTAAGGGGAAAACATCCTCAAAAGACTTACTTGGCAGAGTTCTGTTGCTTTGCCACAAAGGCAACTCATCTGAAAGTTGTCAGTGACTTAACCACAGATGGTTTTCTTGGCGCACTTAAACGTTTCATCGCCAGACGAGGCTATTGCAAGGATCTGTACTGTGATAACGCCACCAAGCAAGAAACCGAATCGAGGAGCTCCAAGACATATTATATCCCAGTGAAGCTCAAGAAAAGATTTCGTCATTGTGTCACAAAAAAGGAATAGAGTTTCATTTTATTCCACCACGTGCCCCACATTTTGGTGGTCTGTGGGAAGCTGCAATAAAGTCAGCAAAGACACTGCTACAAAAATCTCTAGCATCAGCCTCTCTGACTTACGAGGAGTTGTCAACAGCAGCAACTGAAATAGAGGCAATTTTAAATTCAAGGCCAATCACTCCATTATCATCAGATCCTAACGATTTGACGGCATTAACACCAGGACATTTTCTAATCGGAGAGCCTCTAACAGCAATCGTCGACCCACATTCAAGCGAGCATAAAATGAGTTTAGTGCAAAGATGGAAGCTGGTCTCACACGTCAAACAAGAATTTTGGCGTAGATGGTCAAATGAGTACCTATGCGACTTGCAACACAGATATAAATGGAAGCGGCCATCCCAGAATGCTCATCCAGGAATGATGGTGTTAGTAAAAGAAGACAATTTACCACCTCTCAAATGGCAGATCGGAAGAATTACTCAGATTGTCAAGGGAAATGACGGCCTTGTGCGAGTTGCTGATGTTAAAACTACTTCTGGAATCATGAGAAGGCCAATACATAAATTGGCACCACTACTAATAGACACTGAGGATAATCAACAATCGAACCCGAGCACGGAAGAATCATCAAGACCGTCAAGAGACAATGAAAGAGATCAGCATTCTGAGTCCACTCCTGCCAAAAAAAGACGATCATCTCAGAACTCAGCACTGAGCGCATTTTTACTAACATGCCTTATTATGCCCATACTTGGAAATCCACCAGTACAAATAGTACCATTCGTATCGCAGCCGGGAATCTACTTCGAGAGTCTAGGATCAACCCATCTAATCTCCAACGAGTGGAACCTAGTGGTATATTATGACATGAAAGGCTATTGGAAGGAGTACCAATCCATAAAGGGCGGCATTCATAAGCTACACACCGCATGCGACCTTCTAGTAGATAAAATCTACTGCTCGGTGATCACAAGGCAGGCGACACTACTATAGGAGGAGCTTAGCAACAGCAATGAGCTATTAGTCGCAACACCTCGGAAAAGAATTGCACGAGCACCGTTAAATATTGTGGGTAATTTGGTTAGCTCTCTTTTCGGGGTGCTCGACTCCGAATATGCAGAAAAAATGGCTCTCACTATTGACAAGGTTAGAATTAATGAAGAACATCTCCTAAACTTAGTCAAAAATCAGACTTCCATAATTGAATCAACTACAAATATACTGAAAAGAGATGAGGACAATATCCAAAATCAATTTAAAGAAGTAGACGCTCATCTTGACCAAATAACAAACTATGTCCACAATACCACCGAAGCGCTACATCAGCAGAAATTATCCGAGCTTTTCACATCACTAGCTTTACAGATAACTTTAATGTCTTCAAGTTTTCGATACGCGCAGACTGCCATTGTTGATGTATTAATGGACACCCACCACGGAAAAATCAACCCTCAACTTCTTACTCCGAAGCAATTAAAAGAAGCTTTGGCTACGGTCAAAGATCACTTGCCATCCAGCCTCAGACCACCTGGACAAAGGGACAATCTGATTAAACTCTATAACCTGATGACAGTAGAAGGCCGGATGACTGCAAGATATGCTATATTTAGAATAAAATTACCTTTGTTCGCATTTGAACAATTCGAACTATTCCGCATCATTCCCGTTCCCGTAGCAGTAAACAACATCATGGTGGCTATCAAGCCTTCAACTGATTTTATAGTAGTTAATTTGCACCGTGATCAATACTACCCACTCAGCGAACAAGAACTGAATACTTGCGTAAGTTTTGGCGAAGCTTCCCACATATGCAAACAGAAACATCCAATCTACCGAAAGGGGGCAAATATCACATCCTGCGAAATGAGCTTCATGAATCATCTACCACCATCACCTAGCTGTCGAACAATGAATGCTGAAAATATCCCCAAGTGGATTCAACTATATAATCCTAATCAATGGATTTACGCAACAAAGGATAGAACCACCATAAACGTAGTCTGTGGAACAGATGTAATTCAACAAATCCTGGAAGATTCCGGAATTTTGAAAATTCAAGCCAACTGCGCAGTGAAGCAAGAACTTGTTACTCTCCAATCGCACAATGTCTATCCCAGCACACTTCGAGCCTCATTCATGCCAACTGTAAATATCACGGATTTCATATCATCCGATCAACTGGCAGACCTATCCTACACACCAATTCAATTTCAAAATCTTCAGGCCGAACTTACCCAGTTACAGCAAAGGATCACCGAACTAAAGGAGACCCAAAGGCTACCAAAGGACTTAAAAGCAATAGATATTCATCAATTTACCTTAAGATACGTAGCCTTAATTCTGGGAACCATTATTGGTATCAGCATACTTTACAGATGTGTGAAGAAAAGAATCAACCGCCATAAAGTAAACAGCCCAACTCCGAGACCGCGTCAAACACCCCCTCAGATGTTTACAGTCAGCATAAACGAAGACGATGGTTGAACTAATAGTCCAACGAGGGGGAGGATGTTCAAACTCATCATCAATAGCCATAGATATACCTTAAGATATCATAACATTTTTATTATGAATTATATTCATAACCTACACAGCAGAATTCATTGTAAATTTTGAAATTTAACTCTAAAATGAAACTAATTTCTAATAGCCAACCATAAGTAATTCACACAAGATAATAAAATTCTGCTGAAACTTTGTTTTTCCATAGATCTAATTACGAGCACACAATTTTTACCTGCAAAAGTTCTTGTTATCGGAGCCGTTTGATTCGCGGTGAGAAAATTTCTGCATTAAAAACAATAAATGCTTACGCAGGTGAAAATTTGTGCTCGGTCGTAAAAATATGAATTAAAATGTGAAAATATTATATAATTTCCTGTTTGTTTCCCAACTCGATTTGGAGTGTGGGAATATGGTCATCATACCTGTGTGATGGCTATATAATTTATATAAATAATAAATTGAACCCCCATGGGGACATAATGGTTTAATAATTCAAAGTGAAAACTGCGTTTGTTATTTTTCCCTACATCGATTTAGCTGGATGCATAGGTATTGTACCTAAGCATCAATTTCATCAGTGTCACGGTATTGTACCCTGACAAATCAACACCCACAGCGGCTGATAAAAGAATCGGTCGCTTAATAAACATATGTAATAAAAATATGGTTAAACGAGATGTTTTAAAACATAACTTGTTTATATTTCTGCAAACCCACGTAACATTAATTGAGTATTACCGTGATTTCAATTATCTAAATATTGCACTTATTCATTTTTCGATTCAATTCAATTAGCGAAATCTAGTGCTCTTCAGAAACTGCTCGATGTCTGAACTGATTCCTGCATTCTCCGAAAGTACCTATAGTATGTGCTATGAGATGACTATCTTGACAAAGAGTGTTATTTTGGGTTTGGGAAAATTTGCTCAGTACATTCACTATATTAGTAGCTTGCAGGCCTCAATTTTTACCAGACATGACGTTAGTGTTTATTCAATGTATCCAACATTAATTTGCGAGTCCTTGCGCATCTCTGGAGGTGGAACAATTCATAAAACATAGAAATCTTTCGACTATGTCGAGACCGTTCGCATATCTTATGATTACTGACAATTGTTCCTCTTTAAAGCAACTGGCCTCGTCCAAACTCAAAGAAAAAAAGGGACATGCTTTGATTCTTCAAGAATCCAGAGTGAGGTTTAATATCACTTCAATTATTTCATTCTGGATATCTAGACTGCAGTAGTTGTAGTGTTTTTCAAAGTGGAGTAAAAATTTGGCATCATATTTACAAAAAAAAAAAAAAAAAATACCAAATTTCAAAAAATTACCTCCTATTTTTAGAAGATGAGTCTCCCGGTGTCCTCTCAAAGGCCGGTGCCATTCCGTCTTCACTGGAAACCTACCTAGCTACGCGCATGCATAAAATATTCAATGCAAACGATGCATTTTATTTTGGAGGAAGACAGGTTAATAACTATACCCTACTCAATGTATTTTCCGAACTAGAGCTTATTGGACGCTTTAGAAAATAAAAATTTATCATTTTATATTAAAAAAAAAGCACTATGTTTTCGAGATGTATCAATTAAAATGTATTGTACATATCTGTATTTAAGTTATTTATATCTAAACTTACCATATCGTCTACAGTACAGCGCTAGAGTACAACACGTCCAAATCACTGGAGGGAATAATCTGAAATAAGAAAAAGTTAAAAAATATTTAAATTTCACTCTGGATACAACTCAATTAGGAAAATACATAAAGACTAACTATGTAGGTAAAAGCAACCAAAGGAATTTATGCTCAAATTGAATGCATCAAAGGTACAAGTGAATCTGTGTACAAAGTCAAATTCCATAGCAGAGATCTCATGAAAAAGTTTCATTTGCGAAGTCTTTAGCCTCTGAGCTTGTGAGTTTGTCTTTCACAACTTATAATACTTTAAGTATCTTTACTTCTTTGTCCAAGATGAAAATTGACGCTGTTTAGCAATTCCATTACCTTCGCTGAAAAGAAATGACAATAATACAGATTTTTTAGACGCTGGTCAAAGAAAATTCAAAATTCAAAACTCTTTTCGAGCTGAAGATAATGCCCTTCCAGTTCCTTTCAGACATCTTTCAGAACAGTTTGCACAGAAAGGAGACCTAACTCACTCATCTAACGTAGGGTAGTGTATTAACTCTTCATATATGTAGTTTTGGTCAGCACAGTACGTAGTATATACACAGGTATAACAAGTAATTATCAGCACAAATTTTCCCATGCTTATAAGAGTTGAACGCAAAAAGAAAATAATGTAATAGCTAATTCCATCCAAACCTTCCGGAGACATATATTTCCGCTGGTATTTTAACGTATTCTTACATAGAAAAAGGACAAACGACATCTACATTCTTCGCGTGGAATGACTAATTATGTACGAACATAAACCACTTTCGGAGAAACGTATCACAGAAAGGGTAAGAGAGGTTAGGAGTATCGATGTTTCGATAACGGAATATTCGGGAAGGCTCTAGGATAATTTATAAAGTATTAATGCAGCGCTTTTCACCGCCAGGAGGCGAGTTTTATTTCAGACAGTCAAGTGAACGAAGTAAACTCTTTGGATTGCGGTAATTAGAAGTACAGTACTAGCGATAACTAAAGTAGAGTTGATTTGATAATTGTTTGTGAATATTATAAAAGTGAATAGTATAGATAAATAAAGGACGAGCTTGTGAATAATATTTGAAATATTGTGTTTGAATAACGAACGCGCTCGAACAGTATGTTGTTATAATTTGCTAAATTTTCAAAACTTCAAAGGATTCGAATATTTGAAGCTTAGAAAGAGTTGAATATATAATTTTTTTATTACTCGAATACTTGAAGTCCTAAAATTCGAACGATTTAAATGTTTGGATTGTTTGACTAATCGAACATATTTTTAAAAATACCAAAGCTAGCAATACAGTGTACTTTTCATTTACCATTTTTCTTTCGTTGTATACTAGATTTTGATCTTATCTGGTTTTTAGTTGTATCGACTTTTGAGTGAATGACGTGCATTTAAAGTTTTAGCACTAGTAGTATGATTTTGTTGACTTTACTATGAAATTAGCATAACTCAAGATAGTTTTTAGATCACGTGCATATTTTGGACAGTATAGTTTCTTTGACGATTGTAAAATTTTTACAACGCACTGATTTTAATAGATAAAATACATTTTTAATTGTATTTAAATTAAATGTAAATGAAAATTTGTTATTTGATATTGTAGCTACCATTACTAAGGTAAGTGTGGCAAGTTTCAGCGCAATTTAGTAAATAGCTTTAGCACAGAGTTAATTTTTGTAAGCGAATGCAGGACATATCATATCAAACCATAAAATGTGGAATAAGTGCTAAACCGTTACGCACCATGCTCTGTCAGATCTTCTACGAATAGCGCTGACCATCAAACTCAATTCGCAGATGCCACCACCTTAGTAGACGTGAACGATTTCCAAGATAGATGACGACCCAGTATCAAGACAACCTTTACTCCAGCAGTAGGACTCCAACACACGCAGAAATATACTACAAATAGAACTCTTCACTAATTGCGTACAGAACATTATAGATTACTTCTCAAGAACTACTATGTAGCACCAAAAACTACTGCTATAAAAACCTTCCAATGAATCTCCAAAACCTTTATATAGGCTAAAACTACGGAAAATTCTAAACCGCATCTTCGTTTCGATATTATATTTTAACGAAAATTGAAATGTTGAAAGACAAAATGTCGAAAAGAGAATTTTTCGAAGAAAAAAAAAATGCGAAATGGAAATAATATATTTATTTGTACATAAATAATTTACAGGTTCTCTGCATTCCAGTTCTCCATTCCAGTGAAATTAACTTATTTATTAGAAGTTATCCAGTTATAAATAAGGCAATATTCTCATTATCCAAAAATCGGCATTGTTGCATTTTATTATTATATTAATATAACTTAAAATAAAGATATATTTATTGCTAGGCCACGCAGCGTGTCTTTCGGGGAAATTTCGTCTCTGTCACGCAGGATGTTAAGAATATTGTTTTCCTTTCGAACGTATTCTTTACGAATTTTTCTTCTTTCTCCTGCGATTGTTCGATTTAGTCGTGCTTTTATAGATATTTGCTCCTTCTGCAGGAGTTTTATTAAATAGTAAACGCCAGCATGCGATTTCTCACTCAATGTATTGAGCCGTCGATGCCAAGCTTCTACTGCGTTTTGTGTTCTGGGTAAATTATCTGCTAATAACTCACATACTGACCAAAATGACTTTTTGTAGTTATAAATGCGCTCATTTATCAATTCACCTTTATATTTTCTTTTGCGCGATACACCTTTCATTTAAATCAGACGTTTAATTATACAATAATTCACTTGAAAACGGCCAGAGCTTACCATAAATGTAGTTGTTTTCCAACCATGAAGATATTTTCTTGACATCGGCATCAAATGATTCTTTAATTGATTCGTAATACTTGTGTATTTCATCAGCAGGAAGAAAAGCCAAGCACTTCTGCATTCTTAATGTTAAACTGAAATCTAATCAAAAGATTACAATTAGAGTATTTGTTATCCACTTCATAATTCAAGTTAACTTCATCATTTGCATATCTGGTGACAAGTCTATGTTTTTGAATTTGCCTCGATAAAATTTTTCCAAAATGAAAAAAACAACCTTTGAAAACAGCAAACGGGAAGTCATCTCTTGCAGCCGTCACGCTTGCCTTTTCAAAGTCCGAAATTATGTATTTCGGGTTTAACTCAATATCATGACTATATGCAATCCCGCAAATTTCATAAAAGAGCTCCTTATATGTAGCAACACTTTTCGATGTCATTATACAAAATAGTAGCGGAAAAATTTCGTCATTAATTTTACCGTGGATGGTAAATAGTTGCCGCATTATTTTTGGTACGACCTTAAACGTACCATCCATTAACCATAAATCTGCTTTAGCTAGTAATTTTAAATTATTTATTGTTCCCAATAAAATAATTTTTTTATAATGCCCAAATTCCTTTTCACATAGAAGGAATTGCTCTCCATCTACAATTTTTAAACTGTCAGGAATATCAATTTCTTGAACACTTTGTGGCTCTAAAGGCAAGCTATTTCTTCTTATTCTTGGATTTTTTTTTTTTGTGCATTTGGCTTTGGTAAATAAATCCGACAATTCTCCGGGCAATTTGATTCAACTTCAGATACTATTATTGATGGAGCACAATAACTAGTACTTGCTTTCATTTTCAAAAGTGAATTGCTTTTGTAAACTTCATTTTTATAACAAGTTGGCTCATGGCAGTGATCTTTTGGGCTATTTTGGATCACATACTTATTGTCTATGTATTTTGCGTGGAAACGGGATTTACATGACGTTTTCGCTTTTTCTTCACAGGTCCAATAAGAGGTATTATTATACTCTTTTTCGAAATAATACGCATAGCCATTATTCACAAGTTTGATTCCACCTTTATTGCTTTTAACTGTTTCACATATATTTTCCATGGCAATAAACACAATTTACACAAATTATATGAAATTTGAGATTTTCAACTACTCAACTACTAACTCGTAACAAGAATACTAGCAGACTGCCGCATTATAATGAGGTAGCAAGACAACTGGATAATAATTAGCAAATCAGATAATTGAAATAACTGGAGTTTTATTGTCACACAGAGAGAGAGGTGGAGAAATTCAACTGCTCACACTGGAAAGACATTTCGATAGGATTTCTTATGCATGTTACTAACTGATTGTGAAAAATGTTGGAAATAAATTCATTGAATTTGCGCGCGCAAATTCAATGAATTTATTTCCAACATTTTTCACAATTTTTCGCAATTTTTTTTTTCAACATTGTGTCCCTTCAGAGTTTTTTTTTCGATATATTTTAATTCGATATTAATTGTTTTCGAAGTTTTATTTTTCGCAATTTTTTGCTTCACATAATTTTCTTCATAATTTTGTTTTTCAGCGTTTCGTGGTAGACCCAAATAAATCGTTTTGCGACGAACAGTTTAGAAAGAAACTTGAAATAATCAAGTCAGGCCCACTAGCTTTTGAACATATTAACAAAATCTATTCCACGAAACCAAAACTCCCTAAGGCCATAAAGAACAGTCATGCTTTCAAGACACTTTTAAAGACAACTCGATCCATAGCACTCCAGCTTTCTCATTGGAAGTAAACAGAAGTGTCAGTACTTTCCTGAATGCAAATGACTCCAGACCACAAACCTGCTTCTGTGTGGATAACCCAGCAATCTATACAGAACAGCAAAATATCTTCATCAACCCTCTGCATCTCTTCGTCTTAATCAAGACAATAAACTAAAAAAAATCAACTGGCCCCAACAAAATTTCAAATGCAGTTATTTAAAATCTACCACCGATAGCTCTTGACTTCCTAACAACCGCCTAAAATAGTTGCTGCTCCCCGGAAAAGTGGAAAATTTCACACATCTTCCCCATGCCCAAAAAGACCTCGTCGAAAGACATCACGGAGCCCAGGCCCATCTTATTAATCTCAAACTTCGAAAACTTTTCAAGAAATCATCAAGCAACAGGTTAAAAACACCTGTGAAGACTAAAATATTCTCTCGATTTGGTTGCAAAACACAATACTCTACTATTCATCCACTGCTGAAGTTCATACGAATGCAACCAGAGCCCTAAATAGGAATGCATGCATCGTAGGCTGCTTCCTTGACGCCTTGAAGCAATTAACTCAAATGGACAGCGGGGCTTCTTTTTAAGTTACACCAATTTGGTTTCCCCCATAAGTCAATATATTAATCCACAGTTTCCTAACTTCTAGGAAATTCTATGCGCAGCTCGAAGATCAAAAATCTGCACTTAAGACAAGAGAAGCTGGTGTCCCCCAATTTTCTTCAATCTTTATACTTCAGATTCAGACAAACCTTCAATCGACAATACCACAACACCTTTATAAACAGATGACTCCCTCATGTATGCCCAATCTCAGTCCAATAATAAACTTGGGGGACGGATTCTCAACTCAGACCAATCTTCTATTGTGCAAACAACTCATAAGACCCATCATCACTTACTGCTTCCCTATCTGGCACACGATTTTGCCACCTATATGAAAGGACTCAGCAAACTTGAAATGCAGATTGTTAGAGCTTGAACTGGACTTCATAGACGAGCCAACCTAAAATATTTTCCCAACAGAGTAGTTTACGAGGCAGCTAACATCTCTCGAATCCAGGAGTATATTTTCGAACTTGCGAATTAGCAAATCACCTATAATAAAACTCTTATAAATAGCCTGCCGGACCTTGTCTTACCGGTAAACTTTAAATACCTTTCACCTCTGCTCTTAACAAAGCTCGCGTCTAGAAATACGTAGAATAAGTTTTTACAGCCGCAATGGTGATTACAAGCGCGGGTAAGCACATTTTAGCGATTACTCAAAGAGTGTCTCTGAAGGAAACCAATTCGTTAGGAACCATCAATTTCTAAACTCTTTCAACTATGCACATCCTATCCACTCCTGCGCCCCCCGCCCTCCCGCGCTAACAACTAACTCCAAAGGCAAAGGAAGAATCACATGCAATACGATCCGTGTGTAACGCTTAGAAATAATGCTGGTATAGCAAAATGGATTGGAGCTCCATGCATAATATTAAGAGTTATTTTGATTTCTGCATGGCTTTCTATTGCTAAGTCCGACCGTCCTGTCCGGCTGTGCGTCTGTCCGTCTCTCCGTCTGTTGTCACGATAACTCAAGAATGTGTTTACTGAGAGAGTTGAAAGCTTGGACACGGCGTTTTAAAAAACTATTGTTGATTTAAGTTCAAAAATGTGACCAATCGGGTACCTCATTCGTAGGGTTGTCAAATAAAAATTCACGTCGACGACGTAAAGAGGTGAAATTTTGTACATGACGTTTTTATAAAAATTGTGAATACATGCTCAAAAATTAAATAAATCGGGCATCGCCTTCATGGTGTTGCCATACAAGAAATGAGGCTTGAATAGTTTGCTATTCGGTTTGTAACACACAGAAACATTTCTGGTAGAGCAAAATGAAATGGACACCCATGCATAATATTAACTGTTACTTGGATTTCTGTCTTTCTGTCTGTCCATCCTCAAGATAACTCGAGAACACATTTCTTTAGAGAGCTGAAACTTTTCACGCGAACTTTTTACAGGAAATGCAGATTTAAGTTCGGCAAAACAGGTAATTCCTTCGTAGGGTTGCCATACAAAATTTTCTTTGTTTGCCCTATATTTGGGCACTGCTTGAGAGCGTGTCGACAGAGAGAGCTGAAATTTTCCAGACGTGTTTTTTATAAAAATGTTAAATAGGGGTTCAAAACTAAATGGAGCAACCCTTTCTTGGTGTTGTAATACCAGAGTTCAGGTTCTTTAAGTATGATGTGAAAACCATAAGTTGTATGCGCTTATATTGACTAAAAAGTTCTTCACAATATAAAATGCTATGAAATTGATTATAATCATTTTTACTGTCCGGCAAACCGTTATAGAAATAGATGCGAAAAACAACTTTAATAATCAAATTTACACAAGGAACAGACTGTACTAAATTACATACGGATATTCATCGAAGGTATCGTAATAATTGGTTTTTGAACAATTCAATATTTCCTTTGTTTTTATTTTTATTTTTTTATTTGTTTGTTACAAGTGACAAGCGCTCTCCTTTTGTTCCAAGAAATATTCGAGAATTCTTCAAAATGAATTTCCTTTCTTCTCGAGTTATCTCGAAAGAGTGCCTGAATTTACATTTAAGACGCACAATATCACTAATGCACCCGACTAGTGGTTTCATTTAGCGACCCCCGAGGGGTGTGTTAAGAGCATCCTTTTGATTTTTGGAGAATCCCACGTATGGGTTGCCTTCGTCTATCAATATCTTGTTAATATTGCGTTTCCATTTGATCTGAAGATTTATATTTATGTACGAAAAACACATAAAATATTTTCAACTTATAATAAGCGTATAATTTGAAAATGTTTTATGTGTTTTCCATACCTAATACATCTAGGCAAGATTAAGCATAAATTGACTTTGACTAAATATATGCATAATTTCCAATTTTATTTGTTCTGATGGATTTTCTGATGTTTTAATAGACGTGGTATGCAGCAGTAGAAAATATTCAAAGCATCAATTTTAGATGTTTACATAAATTAACGAGAGCTACGTTGATTTGTTGGATATAAAAATTAAGAAAAAAATGCGAAACAGTCAATTTTCACGGAAATAATTCACATAAATATTTGTCATTCTGCGAAACCGAAAACAATTTTAAGTAAAAAATTTCAAAATTAAAAATAATAAAACTACCGGCACGAAACTAAATGACAAATTTTCAAAACGTGTTTAACGAATGAATTAACACCATGGAAATAATCATCGTTCATAATTTTTCACAAAATTTAATTAGGAAAAGAACACTTGGTAGAAAACTGTAATTTGGAAGTCAGTAGTGTGAAAATCGTGAAATAAAGCGGATATTAATTTTACGAAGAGTTTTTTGATTTGTCTACACGTATAAAACACATAACTTGCATACTGACATTTTTCGTTACTATATATTTCTGTAAGTGCCTTCGATCATCAAACTTCAATATATAAATAAAAAGTTCGACTCAAGCTAATTACCTTGGGACAGAACCAAATTAGGTAATTAACAATATTCCGGCATATTTTGCCGTTTAGAATAAGCAAAGCAAATATATTTCGGTGAAAGATCTCTGAATATACTAAACTAGAAGGACATTCATAAGTTGGAACATCTCCAAGGTAGAAATACATTTCTAAATATCTTGGACTCTAACGATTTGAATGGAGTTAACTTTGAGCTCTAATTTTTTAATATTAGCTTTTTCTGTTTTATACATTCTCATTGCAGATTATATTAACTGCAATGCTAGTTATATTAATTTAAAATATAAAGTAATTAATTGATAATGCGAATTCAAAAATTGTGAATATTAACAAACAATTGTTGACTGTATTTAGTTGTAGTACATATTCAATTCAATTCAACTCAAATCATTTAATAGTTTAAAAAAAAGTTATTTATGAAACTTAAAAGTACATAAATAAATAAGCTGCTCAAACTCAATGTGCGTTTATAAAATTTTTCACAAACCAACGTCGTTAAACAGCTTAAAATATATTGATGTGGCAGATACGGTTAAACTAATGGCAATACCCAAGAAGGTTCTACTGAAATCCAAAAGATGCGACAGTCACATTTGGTTCAACATTCAATGCAAGAAACGTAAAGTGTTCCCGAATTATATTCATATAAATTGCAGGAGTACAACAACAGGTGCAATTAAGGCATTACATGTAGCTAAGTGGGTTGGCTTCAAAGTGAGATAAGGAAATGGTTTACAATCAAACAAAACTTGTTGAGTGATTACGCAAAATCTATTCACCTAGACCTAACCTTCAAGCTACAACCGCACTGAAGTTTGAAATTTTAGATAATCAAGTGGGGGAATCATGCCACAATGAATCACGTAAATTAATGTTTAAAGAAATTCAGAAGTTACGGAACTTCTTTGTTTCTAAGGGAAGACAATAGAAAGAATTTAAGTAGCAGACAACTATACAACACACAGCAACCTTATTATAGTGACATAGAAGCTATAGCTTTTTTCCCAAGAGTTAAAAATATTAATTTAGCAGTGGATACTGAAATATGTACAAATAAATCTTATTTGTTGGGTAAAGCAGAATGTGCTAACACAATTAAAAATAATAGTAAAAGAACAATACTTAAATCATTAAAACAAAAAAAGGACTTGAATAAATTAATTACAACAAAAGCAGATAAAGGTAACACCTTAATAATTCTACAATAGACAGAGTATATAGAAAAAATGCATGAGTTCATTACAGAGACCATACATCGAAATTTCAACTAGTGATTGGAAATGCTAGTAAGAAAAGTAGTATTTTAGAAAATCAAAACCTTATTAACATGAATGCTAAACCACCGATAATAAATGGCCTATTAAAATTGCACAATGATAATTGGCCGATCCGTCCAGTAGGTTCTTATAAATCAGCACCAGCCTATAATAAATTGCATTAATAAATTGCTTGTAGAATTTACAGATTTTAGCTCTAAACATGCTATAACAAATAGAGTTGAATTGATAGAAAAAATTGAACAACTTGAAATCCCTAAGAACTATATTTTGGCGTCATTCGATATGAAAAGTCTAATCCCTTCGGTACCAATATCAGAGTTACGGGAAATAGTTATTGACATCAAAGAGAATGATAATACCATAACATGTGAATTGAAGCATATACAAGAAATAATAATAGACCAGATTCAGCAGTAAATATTATAAACTGGAATATGGATTATAATAAATAATAATAATAATAAACTGCAAAGAGAAAAATTATTTATTGATAAAATCAGGTATATACCAGATCAAATGTGACGTTTGTGAATGCATGTACATAGGTCAAACAGGACGTGAAATTAAAATAAGATTTCAAGAACATATGTCATCCTTTAAAAACAATTAAGAGGATTCAGCTATAGCCATATATTTAAGAGAACAAAATCATTACTGTAGTATGCTAAATGTTAAATTATTGCACCTTGAGAAAAAAGATAAAAGATTAGACCCAATAGAAAGTATAGAAATAGAAAGAACCAAAAATAAAAATAATATACATGCACTTAATGAGCAACTACAGTTTGCTCTGTCCCCCATATTGCGACAAGTCTGTTGACCTATGTAAATTAATTTGCATAATAGTATATTCAGTAGCTAGTAAGCATCCTCTGAAGATGGTCATTAAGACCGAAACAATTGCAGGAATTCAGAAAAAAAATTTATTTGTGAATATTAAAATTATACAAATAAATTAGCCACTCAAACTCATTGTGCGTTTTTAAAAATATCCAATAATTATGTTATGTTGTTTTTTAATGATGGCAAAAGTAGTTGGTGAGTTTCAGAAGCGAAATGCGAATATCATATTAAACTAACAAAAAAAAAAATAAGAAATTTGTATTTAAACAAGACAACAAAACTTATATTAAGGGCCGTATTCACCAAGTAAAATTAAAAAAGAAATACAAATAAATCTATTCAACAACCATACTTACCGAGTTGATTTAATGAAATTTTAATTTTAATTTAATTTTAAGTGAGGCCTTAACCTCTGTTAAATAAATCTAATTTCGTTATCAGATGATTGAAGTGTCATGTTGTTAAAAGATTGAAGAAGTGAGAATTTAACTACATATTTAGATAAATAACTATATCGTTGAACAGAATATATTTGAAGGCCAACCAAAAATCAAATGATTGTACCTAGTACATAAAATTCCTTTCCAGCTTTTCAATAATATTTAAATTTTATTAAATTGTTTATTTTATTAAGCGTGGTGAATAGCTTCAAATATTTAATTGCGGTGCCTCAATACTAATGGCTTGATGAATACGGTCCTAAATCTAGCAAATCCTTGAAAATTGAGAATAAGCAATATCAAAAACTAGCAGCACTACAGAGAGTGAAAGAGCAGACAAAATAGGAGGACATAGGTAATGGAAAAGAAAAGGCGAAAAAGAATAAAAATAAAATGAAAATATTAATTGAAACAAAAATAAAAGCGCAGTATGTAATTGTTTCGGAGTATGAGCGCATTGTCAGCCCGCAAGTCTTATACATATATATTTTCAAATTGAATTACACAACACTGAGTTTCTACTAAGAATTCTTTATTTTATAACTTAAGAACACATTTTAATCTATGCCACTTAAATTATTTAACCAACTATTAATTACTGATCGACATCGAAGTTTTAATACACACTGAAGACTCAAGACTTACCTAAAAATGTAAGAAAACTTCATCGGATGCTATTGCATTTAAGATCGCTGTCACAAAACTGATGGATTTTTAAGGGCTCGTCTCCTTTTTATAGTTTCTAAGCGGCCATTTTGTAATAAGTTCCACAACAAAAATGCGAATTTAGCATATTTTTCGTGTTATAGCGAGTTGTAGAATTTGCTCATATTATGCGCATGGATTTCAACTAATTTATATTTAATTACCCATGAATTTTCCAAAATTATTGAATTAGATATTCTAATTTTTCCATAAATTTACAATATGGCGGCCCCTGCCATATTATGTAATTTTTCGATGTGGAAAATAAATATTTCTCAATTTTCTTGCATCTCGTTCAAACATCTGTCTCTGTCCCACTCATTGTGAGAAATAATTTTTTTAATCTTTGCTTACATGATGAATTTCGCACCTTTTAAGCTTGCTTGACCTTTCAGCGGTATTTAAATCCGAAAGTGAGCAGCGAATCCATATATTTTGCATGTTCAAGCACCTCTGCAAGTTTTGCAAGAGTTTTTATGCGTAAAAATTGCAATGTTTATGTTTGCATGTTTTTTGTTGTTGTACTGCTAAGATATTCGTTTCTTGGCAATTTTTGCCTCTAATTTGTCGAATTTGTCGTTGTTTTGTTAATCAATTCTTATTTTAATTCAATCTGAACTAATTTATGAATTTTCTTCTATTTTCATATTAGTTCCTGACAGTGCAGGATGCCTTGAAGACTGGACCATGGGATATTAAGAGATATAAGACATTTCTCATATTTGAATATTTGTTATTGATTATTCTCAATTAGGGCTAATTTAATGCCTTTAGGGCCTTAAAATATTATGGAGTGCAGACTATTGTGACAATATTATTTAACATATTCTCAGATATGGTGGTCCTAACTTTTAGTAAAAAAGGATTATCCCTAGATCTTTTTAAAAAGTACTAGAGCATTAAATTCGGGGAAGTGGCATTTAATTAGTACCTACTCAAAACTTTTCTACCAAGAAATGGCGGTCTCAACTTAATTGACGTCCGGTCTAACCGAACTCACAGACTGCTTGATTTTCTATTTTATTTGGATAAATTTTTTTGTGACAATTTTCTTATTTCAAGTTTCAAATACGCTTTAATATTCATAATTCAAGTAAAGAATGCCAAATTTATTCGAAATTATTGTTTCCATATTTGCTATATTTTGAATACAGGTAACGTAATTTGCGTCACAATTTTCATACATATAATTTGATTTCAACAAATGTGTTGGGGGGGGGGGGGCTCAAAATGTGATCTAGAACAATTTGGAAAATCTAGCACAGAATAGAATTCCTTAGGTCCTCGGAAGTAGTTTGAGTACCCACATTCTCATACTCGGAGCATAAATAGGCATCCCCACACTCACTTTTTAGGGTTCCGTACCCAAAGGGTAAAAACGGGAACCCTATTACTAGGCCTCCGATGTCTGTCCGCCTGTCGGCGGTTACCGGGCATTATCTCATGAACCGAAATTTGTAGACTGTTGAAATGTTCACAGAGTGTGTAAATTAAATTCAAAATTAAAGGGGTACCCATACAGGTAACGTGATTTTTTCGGGGTTTTCCTCCTCGCATTATTCTCATTCATTATTATTATCATCATAAGTAGGCATTATTCTTCAAATGACAGCATTATTATCTTTTTTAAAATGACAGCATTATTTTTTCACATGACACCTACTCACATTTGAAAAAATAAATAAAAAGTACATAAAGTTAAATTTTGTTTTGTATTTCCCTCTTTTTTATTGGAACTGAATTACTAGATTTTTCGCACCTTAGATCGTCTCTAACTGGGTGGGGTTATTCGCCTTAGCTCATATATTAGAAGAAATTTTTTCTCCACATGCTAGGGTGGGGGTAGGAACCCCGGTGGGGGTGGCCGAGTACTCTCGGGCGGTGTACTTTTCTCCCGATTCAGAAAACTTTCTCGTTTTTGCCGGCAAACTCATGTTCACGCAAGTTAATTATTTTCGTAAAAAAAGAAAAAGAAATCGATTTTTAAATCACAACAAAAACTTGCACCTTATTCTAAACTTTATTCAAGAAATATTTCAACATTCGTTTTTTTATTTTACCGCCGTGCTGATTATAAGAGTCCCGATATTCAGTTAAAGCTTTTTCAGACGGATATTCTTTTGTTAAAAGTTTATTTTCTGGTCTTTCTACTTTCTGCAAACATCAGCGTTTTTACAAGCTCTGTGAAATTAAGTTGATATTTTTATTGTTATGATATGCTGTCGGTGCAGCGTAAAATGTGGGAACTTGTTATTTTTGAGAGTTCATACCTTACCAAACCATTGCCTTAGGTTTCTTTGGAATTTTATAAGTTTCCGGTAAATCATGGGAATTAATATATGTAACTCCTCCCCACTTTAAGTCAGAAGTCTCTGACTTCGGAGTTGTAATAGTTATATTATTTCTCTTAATCTTCAGTGTTATAAACAAGGCTAGACTCAGTAAACTTAATCATCACGATGGTCAAACTTACACTTGTTCTATACATAATATTTTTATGGTATTTTAATTCCTGTATTTCTTCCAGGTTTTGTATATTTCCCAACATAATTTTTTCGAAATATATGGGCTTTACAAACATTTTCTTTATTTCTTTCGACGGATAATAATATTTATTTAAAAATGTTATTTTCTTATTGTAAAATTTTTTATCTTTAATGCCTAAAGAACAATTATTAAAATTGATTAAAAAACTAACTGTAAGTTTCATTTTCCTCTTATCACGTTTTATTAAACTATTCTTAACTAAAACACTTTCATCATCTATTTCTTCTATGCTAGTTATATTACTATATCTTAATTTACAGTTATTTTGCACAATACATTTCTTGCTAAATTTTAAATCTTTCAATAATTTTTGTTCTTCATAATGATATATTTTATTATTTATTTCCACAATCGGTTCATCATCTTCATCGATTTCTAAATATTCAAATAAATAAATTATTTTGTAAATTACTATTATTAATTATTTATTCAGAAATTTAATTAATTTCCCAGAATTTTTTTCTTGGTCTATTAATGTTTTTTTTTTTTTGATAATATAGATGCTATTAATATGGAATTGGCTTAATTAACTGAAGCTCTTGAAGTACATAACTCTTAGGAATTTTAATTGCAAATACCAAAAGCTGATCATTATATCTCATAACACCTGCCTTTAAAAGTTTTAATTTATGAAAATCAATTTTATATGCATCTAGCTCCTCTAACGTTAACATACTAGGATGTATAATATTATGTTATTTTTTGTTATATTATCTAATATTTGATTTACTTTATTTTCAAAAAATCGAAGCTTGGTCTCTTGATTTAAAAATAAAACTTTGTAATTTAACTCCTGCATATTGTGGTTAGTTGTATTGAAAGAATCTAAAATTTTTGTTCGGTCGTTTTCAATTAGGATTTTCAAATCTGATAATATTTTGTTATTATGTTCATTTATTTTAATCTGTTTGTTTAAATTTTGAATAGCATTATGATTATTTGTCTCCACAACTCTAAGGTGTTCAGTAATTTTTGTTCTATCATCATCATCCATAGTGCCATATAACCATCTTTGTGCATTACCTACAGCATTTATTAAACCTCTCTTTTGTCTACTAGGACTTTGAATTGTTTTGAATTTACTCTTAATAAAATTTATTTCTGTACAAAGTGTTTCTCTATCTTCGACTTTAAATATTCTGTATTTCGTTCTAATTTACTTAAAATCATTAGCATTTCAGTTGGATCTATTACATGCAAAATTGTGTCGGTCTCGTTTGCTATCTCTACTGCCCTTATTCTGATTTTTCCGTACCCATTTTCTTCATTAATAGGATGAACCTGTAATAGCCCTTGCACTGGCGTTGTCATCATTAGAAATATTATAATTATCTGAAAATGTTGTTGGTTTTTTAATGTTAGACGGATGCACATTTTCTAAAAGATATTTTCTAAAATTAGGTTGATCTTTATACCAAAGTCTTTATAGTTCTTAATGTAGCCTTCCTTCCTATTTTCGTTATACTCTTCTCTACTTTTATTCAGTTTATTTATATATCCTCTTTTATTTTTATTAATCACTTCTATTAATGGAGTTGTGTCTGTTAGGTTACTGGCTTCTCTAGGAGTCACTTCAATTGTAGTATGGTACCTATCATTATAATTACCTATAGCTTTTTGAATTTTCTGTTCAACTGATATATCTCCCTCAATTGCTTGTACCTTCTCAATTATTGTTGAGTGTAATCTTTCTACATCAGCGTTGCCGGTATGACTGTTCGGTTTCGTCCAATGGACTCCTATACCTTGTTCCTATAGGAACCTTTTTAACTGTTCAGATTTAAGCTCATTATCCATTATAATAGTTCTAGGTTTACCAAATGTAACCAAATATCCCTCTAAAATAGCGATCTTCTTTACCCAATTCCTATCCGTTATTGGATAAACTACTGCGAATTTTGTTAGTTTGTCTATAATAGTTATGAATGCTTGTTTTTTATAATGAAATGTATCTAGATGAATAACGTCGTTTTTGTTTGAAGGTGTTTCTGTAATACTTAATTTTGGTTTAATTGGGTTCCTATCGTATTTGATCTCTTGGCACTTATCACAATTACTTATTATGAGTTGTACATGCTCTTGTAACTTAGGATAATAGTTTTTGTCTTTGAGGGTTTCGTAAGTTTCGTTGATACCACTATGTAGAGATTTTTTCGCATGGTATAATGAGAATGTGCAATAACAAGGTATAGACGTGTTTATTTGTGCTCCCGTCTTTCTCCGTTTTTAAGTAGTTTAAATTGGTTTTTCCTATAATTTTCTTTCACTGTTCTGGTGCTTGAGTGTTTTATTTATTTATTTTCTGTGTTTTATACTAGTCAGCATAAGGAGTAAATCATCAAAATTAATTTATTATTTCGTTAATTTTCCCACTTGACCTTACGGATTAAATTATCTTCGCTATGGGAGCAAGATCGGCTGACCTAACAAAAGAACTCTCTGGAGATCTAAGAGAAAGCAAAAGAGGCATTAATTTAAGTGCGCCTGCGCCTACGTCTCGCTCAACTAGAGCTACAATAAAGCTGGCACCGTCAGCTGCAAATTCCCCTACTGGATGTGATAGTGATTCAGCTTTAACATTGCATAAGTTTGAGGCTAGTCTGTTGGCTAAAATAAATCAGCTTCTGCTTGACTCGGAGAAGCGTATGACCGCCAAAATTGAGAAAGCGATCCGCATTTCAATGATCGATTCCATCAGATTGAGAGTTCTATCAGTTTATTCGCAGCTAGAATACAAACAGTGGAGGATTCTCTTAAAAGCATAAACTCTGAGTACTCAGCTCTTGCTGATAATGGTGAGGAGCTTTGTCGTTTGCAACGATCATCTGATGTGGTTATACGTGGTGTTCCATATAAGGCAAGCGAAATACCAAATGAAATTTTTCGCAAAATTTGTCTACGCATCAGTCACGCACCTTCTCCTTATATATCTGCCTTTCGTGTCAGACCCAGACAGAGTGCAAATGTCCTGGATGCTGCAAGATCTTCCACCAAGGATGGAAAACCCTACAAAATTATCAACTTGGATATGCTACTATCTCTTTGCGATGCTATACAGGGAGCCATGTGATGTATTGTGCAAGAATTTTTTCTGTTCTAATTAGTTTTTTTATTAATATGTTAAATATGTCTTTCTCATTTATTTTAGTTAATTGTTTTTATTTAAGTTTAATCTATTTCGTTGACTATTTAGATTTTATCATAGTGATACTATTATATATCGTTGAGTGCTTATATTGTTTATTTATTCAAATCTTGTTATATTTATTTTTTGTCAATCTGTTACCACAGAGTTTTAGACCACTTGTTTCGTCATGCTATATATATTTTCTAATTAATTAATTGTCAATTCACCAATTATAATTCTTGCATTTCATATACTACATATATATTGTATGCGATGTTAAATTTAATATTCTAAAATAGTGCTTAAGTTTCTATACTATTCTCTATTTGTTATACTGTACTAAAAATAGAGTTCAGTGAATATTTGGTACTACCCGCCAAATGATGAAACTGCAAGCTTTTTTGCAGTTTGTGTCGACGAAGAATAAAAAAAAATACCTTTCGTGCCAAGATGTTTAATGCTTGAGGTATAGAATGCAAGTGAAGTTACAAATTTTTACAATGACGGGTAGTACCAAATATTCACTGAACTCTATTTTTAGTACAGTATAACAAATAGAGAATAGTATAGAAACTTAAGCACTATTTTAGAATATTAAATTTAACATCGCATACAATATATATGTAGTATATGAAATGCAAGAATTATAATTGGTGAATTGACAATTAATTAATTAGAAAATATATGTAGCATGACGAAACATTCCGCCGCCGTTGAAAGTATCCGAGAGAGTTTCAATCTCTAATCCTCCATTGGAAGAGGTGCTAATTTATGTACGGCTCGTCGTATTATACCATGAGGAGTTTGTACTTCGACTACACGTATTTTGCCATCTGGACCCGGAAACGTTTTAAGTATGCGGCCCAATTTCCATTTATAAGAAGGAAGGTCATCCTGATGAACTAACACCATGCATCCAGGTTGAATGTTGACACCCTTGGATTGCCATTTACACCTTTGTTGCAGTTGGTGCAAATACTCCTTTGACCAGCGATGCCAGAAGTGTTGGTGAAGTGCGGACACACGCTGCCATCTACGGAAATATTTGATTTTATCAATTTCATACAATGGTTCAATGACAGGTTCTAGAGGGGCTTGTGTCAGGAAATGTGCAGGAGTTAATGCCTGAAAGTCGTTAGGATCAGAGGAAAGGGGGACTATAGGCCTTGAATTTAAGATGCCTTCAATTTGAATCATAACTGTGGTCAGCTCTTCAAAGGTTAACAGAGCATTCTGTAACGAGCGGTAAAGATGAGTCTTAGCGGACTTCACCGCTGCTTCCCAGAGACCGCCGAAGTGTGGCGATCTCGGGGGAATATGATGGAACTGAATTTCGTTGTTACTACACCAAGATGCGATGTCCTTTTGAGTGACTTCCTGGTAGAAGATATCCCTAAATTCCTCCAACAATCGACGAGCTCCAACGAAATTGGTTGCGTTATCGCAATACAGATGTCGGCATAAGTTCCTGCGACCGACAAATCTCTTAAGCGCAGCTATGAACGCTTCCGAGGTTAGGTCCGAAACAACTTCAATGTGAGTAGCTCGAGTAGCAAAGCAAATGAATATGGCGATGTAAGACTTGTAAAGAGCTTTTCCTCGAAGACGGTAAGTTGTTTTGATAGGTCCACAAAAATCCACCCCAGTATGTGTGAATGGCAGTGAAAAATTCACTCTGCTCTTTGGTAGAACTCCCATAATTTGCTGTGTTAAACGAGGACGGTATCGATTACAATGAATGCAACTGCGCACTATATTTCTGACATAATCACGAGCATTTATTATCCAGAATCTTTGGTGAATAATCGCAACTAACGCTTGTGGGCCTGCATGGAAATTCTTATTGTGTAAGTACCTTACATACGATTTAACAAAAGCGTTCTTTCGAGGCAATAGAATGGGAAAATGATAGTCAATAGGTGCATCAGCAAGTTCCAATCGTCCACCTACTCTTAACAATTGCAAGTTTAGCCCAGGCAATTTTTCTAGGAAGGGTGTAAGTTTTCGCAGACAACTTTTCTTGGATATCTCGCTTCCTTGCTCTAATGTTTGAATCTCTTCATAAAACTCATGTTGTTGAATAGCCCATACTAGGAACATGAAAGCATTGTCGATATCAGCTGCCGTCAATTCTCCGCTTTCAACGATGTCATTTGTACGTTTAGATTTTAGCTTACGAACATAGCGTAGTACATATGCGAAACGGCGACAATTTTTAATAAAATCACTAACTGAGTGAATAATTTGTAAAAAGTTCTCCGAGACAGAGCCCATTAGAACTGATTTAATCTTTTTTCGTTCAGGTAAGTCATCGGGGCTCATATGCCGTTTTTTCAAGGGAGGCCACTTGTCCTTTGAATGCCTTAAGAACTCTGGCCCAGAAAACCACATCGAATTGAGGAGATCATCAGCTGCAATACCTCTGGAAATAATATCAGCTGGATTTGCTTTAGAGTTGACATGCCTCCAGGTTGCTTTCTCGGTCAGCGTTTGAATCTCCGACACGCGATTCGAAACGTAGGTCTTCCAGTTAGATGCATGGCTGGCCAGCCAATCGAGCACAATCTCCGAATCTGTCCAGAGATACTGTTCACTTATAGACTTAGGAAAATTGTCACGAACTTTTACTAAGAGCTTCGAAAGCAGTAATGCTGCACAAAGCTCCAGGCAAGGTAATGATCTGCATATTCTTATTGGTGCAACTTTTGACTTTGCTGCTAGTAAGTTAACGAAAACGTTTCCAAGCTCATCGGAGGATTGAATATATATGCAGCAACCATAGGCCCTGCTTGATGCATCCGCAAATCCATGAAGTGTAATATTAGAAACCCTGCGTACACAAAGTACCAATCGCGGAATCCGTATACTACTGATTGCTTGCAATTGAGATTTGAACTGACACCAACGAGATTCTAAATCTTGGGGAACCGACTCGTCCCAATTTAGTTTCAGTAACCACAGTTCTTGTAAAAAAATCTTCGCGCGCACAACTACCGGATTTACGAGTCCTAGCGGGTCGAACAACCGAGCGACATCCGACAGAATTGTCCTTTTAGTGACTCCAGACGTAGAAACGATCGGTGGTTTATATTGAAACCGAAACTCATCAGCGATGGGCTCCCATATTATACCTAGCGTTTTAACGACATTGGTATCATTAATTCTTAATGTCTTCTCACGTTCAGCTTCCGGAATTTCTGATAAGAAATCCAAGTCATTCGAGTACCATTTCCTCAGAGAAAATTGGCCAGACCTTAAGATAGTATCAACATTACGACGAATTTCCATAAGTTCCTCACGAGTATCTGCACCAGTTAAAAGGTCGTCCATGTAGAAGTCCTGCGCCACTATTTTTGAAGCCTTTGGTAGCTTTGAGTGGTAGTCCTCTGATAATTGTTTCAAGCATCTCGTTGCAAGAAATGGAGCAGAGGCCGTACCATAAGTGACTGTTTTTAAACGAAAGACTTGTAAATCTTCTTTAGGACTATTTCGCCAGAGAATAAGTTGATAATTCCGATCCTCGGGATATACTAAAATTTGCCTGTACATGGCGGAAATATCCGCGGTTAGTGCTAATTGGTAACAACGAAATCTGCATATAATCGAAAAAAGATCATCTTGTATAGTGGGACCCACTATAAGTACATCGTTGAGTGCTTTGTTCGATGCCGTGCGACATGAAGCATCAAAGACAACACGAAGTTTCGTTGTCGAACTGTCTGGGCGCAAAACGCCACGATGTGGCATAAAGTAATGAGAATTCGGCACATTTTCCATAGCTAGTGCCTCCATATGACCTGCAGCAAGATACTCCTCTAGAAACTGAGAATAATTTATCTTGAGCTCCGGATCCTTCATTAGTTTTCTTTCCAGATAGTAGAAACGACGACGAGCAATTTCTAAAGAGTTTGTAAACGGAAATGATGAATCCTTAAAGGGCAGCTTAACCATAAATCGTCCATCAGGTAAACGACGTACTGTGTCGCGAAAGATAGCTTCGCATTCTGTATGCTTGGGATTCGTGATAGGTAGTGTCCCTTCAATAGTTTCCTCTTTCCAGAAGCGCTCCACTAATTCATTCAAGGATATATCCTCCGCAACAATCCCGTCAGCTTTCTCCTGACCATAAGCTATACAAGCCAAAGTGGGCGATAGAGGCAGCGGATTAACATATTTCCCTGAGACCACCCATCCAAAGAGAGTTTTCTGTAAAGTGGGTAAGTTCTTTTCCAATTTAATTTGACCCACACAAAGAAGTTCGAAGAAGACATCTGCACCAATTAGAATATCTACCTTCTGTGGCTTAAAAAACTCTGGGTCAGCTAATTGAATATTAGATGGGATATGCCAATCATCTACGGCTACACCTTTTTCCGGCTGTAGACCGGTTATGTGTGGGAGGACGTAAAATGATAAATTAGTTTCGAAATCACAGATTCTAGATTTAATAGCAGCTTGGGTAGACCAACGAACGTCCGAAGAAACATTTGCAATCCCGCTGATAGTTAGATCTGTTCTATGTTTCTTTAGTTTAAGCGTTTGAACAAGACTCTCCGAAATAAAATTAAGCTGAGAGGCTGAATCTAGTAATGTCCTAGCAAGATGATCTCGACCAGAACTATCCTTCACTTGGACAACAGCTGCGGCAAGGAAAACATGACCCTGGACATTATCCTTAGATAATAACGACGAACTTAAGTTAGAATTCTCCGCACCAGACGTTTGGGACCCCATGTTTGTACTGAAGTTGGTATGGTTTGCGCTTTCGACTGCTGGGACTGTATTCGCAGCGTATCTATGTAAAGATGTATGATGGGGCTTAGAGCAAACACTGCATTTCCTCGAAGTACATTTCTTTACGCTATGTCCTTTCGACAAACAATTGATACACAATGCTTTCTTCTTAACGTGTTCAAACCTGTGCAATACAGGGAGTTCGATAAACTTTGGGCAATAATTAATAGTATGACCAGAGTCATTGCAAAATAGACAACGAGATTTGGAAATTGTTAATGTTGTAGAATTCGAGTTAGATTTCTTTCCTTTACAGAAATTTGGTAGTCTTGTCGACGCCGCCGGCGACAAATCATTCCTTTGTTCAGCTTTGGTTTCTCTAGCTTCTAGTAACTGACAACGCTTGTTAAGAATTTTAGAACACTTGTCCCAGGTTGGCAGACTAGAGTGTTCCATTGATTCTTCCAATTTATTTTGTGATTCAGGATCTAATTTAGCGGTCACCAGATGAATTATTAACGCATTCGTAATGTCCGCTTCTGAGCCTAAACTCTTTAGTGCACTCAAATGAGCGTTGGTGCTATCTACCAAATATCGTAACTGATTGGCAGAATTTTTTGACACTTTGGGTAAATTAAACAAATCTAATACATGCTCTTGAAAAGTTAAGTACCTATTATCATATCTCTCCTTTAATTGAGTTAAAGCTTTAGAATAGTTATCTTCACTGATTTCGAACGCCTTAACTGTGCGTAATGCAGCACCAGTTAAGCATGAGAGTAAATGGTTAAACTTTTCTATTGCTGACAATGAATCATTTTTATCCACCAGCCTTGTAAATGATCCAATGAAATTAGGGAATTCTGAATATTTACCACTGAACTGTGGCAACTTAAGTTTCGGTAAATTATCCTTAACAATGGACGATGCCAACAATGAATGATCTTGAAAGGAACTTGAACCACGTTGGCCATTCATCAATGATAATAATTTAGATTTAGTGGCGCAATATAAGTCCTCCAGATCCCCCCTGATCTTTTGTTCATTAGCATCCTCTGGAGTTAGTTTTTCAATAGCTGATTGGAACGACAAGATCTGTTTAAAGTAGGACTCAAGGATGCCTAGCCGACATTCCAGTTCAGTGTTTGATAAGGAGCTTGCCTTGGACTCAATGATATTTTTTATCCGCGTGATACAACCCTTAGTAGATGCTCTTTGTAGTTTAAGATCGGCGAGTTCACTCATATTGAACGAAATATTTCTTATCTTCACGATATCACGAATTGTTTTTAAGATTTTTCAATTAGAAAGAAAGTTTACAATTAATTTTCAACCCCGCTATGGTCACACTGGCATTGCTGCCTTCACAAGCTTTTATATTCGAGAACGTTTTTAATAGGAAATATAATTTAATTAATTCGATAGCGATTATAACGCTAATCCAAAACCGAATGTTTCCTTAGGTACGACTGAGTAAATTTATGAAGATATTATATAAAAGTTCAGCGACCTAAAGGATAAAATCTCTATTCACAAGCACTGTTCTTATCTATTCTATGCATGTGTTCTAATGCCAGACAACTAATAATTTTATTCACGCACACAATTGCAGTAATAATCTATGCGTTCATATGTATAAGTCATTAAAAAATTTATATTCACACAATAGGCATAATAATAATGATCAAAATATGAAATTGAAAATATGTACCTTGCAATGTTCAAAATTATTTGTTCACGTGCCGCACGTACAAGGCCTTTACGCTAATTTACTTACGGCGCTTTCTAGAAAATAGTATGGTACTTGTGTAGGCGGCTTTGTTTCAATTGGAGCAATTTCCCTCGATGATTTGATCCAACGATGATTAAATCAGCAGCAATATTTTTAAGAATATCGTCCAACAAAATGGATGCACGTGTGCAGCGATCCCACGACGACAGACGATCAATGCTATGAATCCAGCGACGATATAATTATTTATTATATATTTTGTAGTCCACTCAGTTTTTATGGTGATAATGTCTTTTTTCATTGGTGCTGATCGTGTTTTTGTTTCCTTCACTTTGGTCAGTCGCAGCTCTTATGTTTATCATTATGAATGAAAACATCTTTACGCCGAACAGAGTAAGAACTCTAATCAATATTTTTTGTCAGCAGTCGGAAGGTCTTAATGTAATGAGCTTGAATGCCAGAAGCATTAGACCAAAATTTGATGAATTATGTGATATTTTTGTGGGTTCTGACATTTATGTGATTTTAGTGTGCGAGACATGGCTACATTCCCATATACCTTCTACTCTTGTTAGATTTCCTGGTTATAATCTTTTTAGAAATGACAGGTTGGGTCGAATTGGTGGTGGTGTGGCCATTTATGTCAGAGATTGTTTTGATTCACGAATCGTTTACTCTTCCGGAAGTTCCCCCTTAGAATTTTTCCGTGTGGAAGTAATCTTACGTGCTAATAAATGTTTGCTATCCTCCGTATATTGTCCGCCAAATTCTTTTTCCATTGATAACGCAGCAGAATTTCGTTCTGCTATCTCTGATCTAACACAAAGATATGCAAATGTTGTCTTGGGTGGTGATTTTAATGTCAATTTGTTGAGACATAATAGTGTGACGGAATCTTTCTTATTCTTTCTACAGTCTCTTCACCTTTGTGTCATTAACGATCTCCCAACTTATCTCAATACGGATAACCCATCCCTGCTTGACCTGCTTGTTACTGCTGATAATGATTCTGTTAGCTTTCAAAACCAGATTAGTTCGCCTTCCATCTTCGATCATGATTTTCTTTTTATGACTTATAGCATTGATATTGGAAACTGCATAAAGTACCGGGATATATCATATTGGAAATATGATGATATTGATCTATATCAATTGAGAGATGAGTGTGCCTCCCTGCCCTGGAATGACATCAGCCTATGTACCTCGGTGGATGAGAAAATTAATGGTTTTAACGTACTACTACATCATCTTCACGATAAATTTGCTCCAACTCATTCTCGCAGAATCAGGGAAAATGCTTGTCCTTGGTTTTCTGCAGTGATTCAGTCACTTATCGCTGAACGGAATTTTTTAATATCGCAGATATCTTAGACTAAAGACCACTGAAAGCCGTGCGCATTACAAACTGATTAGAAATTTGGTCAACTCTAGCCGATTCTCCATATTTCTAATACATGTCTTACCATGTCGATATTTCCGTCTAATTGGAAAGTCGCTACAGTTGTACCTGTGGCCAAAAAGACAACACACCTGAGGTTCCCGGTGATTTTCGACCGATTAGCCTTTTAGGATCTCTTGCTATGGTCCTGGAAAAGTTGATGGTACAACAAATATCTGAACACTTAGAAAACCTTGACTTATTAAGTCCTTTCCAGTCCGGTTTTCGGAGGTCTCGTAGTTGTGAGACAGTCCTTCTGAATGTCACGAGTGATATTCGCAGCTCACTTGATAGGGACCATCTGTGTGTTCTTGCCCTACTTGATTTCTCCAAAGCATTCGACATGGTCAATCATTCCTATTTGCTTATAAAGTTGGCCTCAGACTTCCAATTTCACTCTTCTGCTGTGTCCTTAATCCGCAGCTTTCTCTCTAATAGATTCCAGCGGGTTAAGGTAAAGGATCGTGTTTCCGGTGCTTTGCCTCTAAATTTCGGTGTCCCTCAAGGGTCTATTCTTGGCCCCTTGCTCTTCAGCCTGTATATTAATGACCTTCCTAATGTTGTTGAAGACTGCAAAGTTCACTTGTATGCCGATGATGTGCAGGTGTATCTCAGTCGACCAATAGGACTTGTGGAGGATTGTATCGCTAGGCTGAATTCCGACTTGCGCAATATTGCACGTTGGGCTAATCATAATCTTTTATTGCTTAATGCAGGAAAGTCGCAGTGCATAGTTTTCTATCGCAGAGCAATTGAGGTATCTGACCTTCCACCTGTAGTTTTAAATAACACGGTGCTGCAATTTTCCAATCGCGTAAAAAATCTTGGAATCTACCTCAATTCTAGAATGCTAGGCTGTGACCATGTTAACGATATGACAGGGAGGATTTATGGTGGGCTTCGTCGGCTGTGGTTGTCTTCGGGAACTTTGTCTACGAATATGCGTTCGATGCTGGTTAAATCTTTGATTCTGCTGTACTTTTCTTATGGCTGTCTCCTTTTTCCTCACTTGTGTTCTTCCTGTTCCGACAAACTAAATGTGGCTTTCAATGACTGCACAAGATTTGTTTTCTGCCTTAGGAGATTCGATCATGTTTCGCAACATCGTAACCATCTACTTGGTTGCTCCTTAAAGCAATACCGTCTACGTAGGCTTCTGGCATTTCTACATAACCTCATATATTCCAAAAAACCTAGTTATTTATTTAATAAATTAGAATTTTTGGGCTCCACAAGGCGTTTCGATTTGCTGATACCAAACTTTCATTATTCAGTAATGGAAAACTCTTACTTTGTTCGTGCTGTTCGAGCTTGGAATAACTTACCATCTAGTATTCAGCGTACGAGCTCGACTTCTGGGTTTATGGAGCAGATAGCGCGCTGTAGCACCATTTTGGAATAGGCATTTGGTTTTGTTTTAGATGGTCTTGACTTTGTGTTTTATAGATTTAAGCTGTTATATATTGGTATTTTTTATTTCGTTTATTTTATTTATTTATTTATTTTAATTATTATTTTATGTTTTAAGTATTATTTGCTCATTTTATTTATTTTACAATTTTTCAAACTTAACTTTTAATTTAATTTGCTTATTTTTTTAAATTTATATTATTAGTCGCTTACCGATTTAATTTTAATTTCCGCCTTCTTTTCGTACTAAATAAAAGATATTTATATTCTTGTAGTACATAGCCCTAAGTAAATAATTCTATTCTATTCTATTCTATTTGTTTGTGAGATTCTTCTTCGTCTTTCAATTCTTGAGCTCTCTTTGTAACCTTTATAAATTTGATATTTGAATTTCCAGAGAACAACTTTATTACACATTGCTGTACTTTATTATAATCGCTATCCTGAACTTCAGAATATATTCCTATATGTCTGGGTGTAATGTACTTCCTCAATATTTCGTTAATTTATTTCTTCTTCGTACTGAGGGTTAATTTCTATTATTCTTCTACCAAATACTATATCTCATTCTTTATTTGGATTGTATGTTAGTATTAGTTGTGTCTTAAACTTGTTTATGATTACTTCTTTTACCTATATGATATAATAGTTGTTCATTTACTGAGTGTGCAGTATCAGACAGGTCCATATTAGATTCACTGCACTGCTGTTCTGCTCATTTATTTGTGGACTGCTCTCAATTCTACTGAGAAAATCAGCCACTTTGTGTTCTTTGCCTTGTAAATATTCGATATCAAAGTTAGACCATTGTGTATATATTATATAGTGGTCGCAACTTTAAGTAGTCACTTCCACGCTAGATGGCCGCAGTTGTACCAGTTTGAGAATGTTGAGCTTTGTTATACAACTTTGTTATAAAACTTTTATACGTAGAGCAAATCAGGTTAGTTGAGTTGAGTTTCTTTAAAGCTTTGATGACGTAACATATTTGGTCGTTGCATATATATACCTCGGTGGCGAATGCATAATGATCACCTATCTATTCTTCAAATATCATAAGTTTCTAAATTATTTTATAATATTATTGAGAACAAAATGGCTATAATTATAGTGTGCATATTCTACGATTTAATTTTGATTTTTCTTCTGTTATGTTAATTTAAATAAATCATTCTGATTTGGTTGTAGGATTTTATTGACTAGCTTTGGATTTGGGTTTGACGTCAGCATCTTGAAATCTTTTTTTATCCTAGAATCTAGATGTTGAATCATCATAGGGTATACTAATGACTCGACTACAATAGTCGTAAAGACGTTGCGGATTTCAACGAGACTAAGGTTTACTTACGAAAAATTGAAAATATTAACTGTGACGATAATAAATAACCCTTACGGAATGTGATAAAAATGACAATTTTTCGTTATTAAAGCTCAGTCTCGTTGAAATCCGTAACGTCTTTACGGCTATTGTAGTTGTAGTTTAAGTTTGTCATTCAGTTTGTAGGGCATAGAAATAATGATGGTAGAGCAAAATGGATTGGACACCCACACATAATATTAAATGTTATTTTGATTTTTGTATTTTCATCTGTCCTGTCTGTCCGTCCGCACAATAACTTGAGAACGCGTTTACTTAACTGAAGGGTTTTACGTATACACGTATACTGTGTATATTGAGCAGAGTATATAAATTTTATATGGTTGATGGAACATGCTGGAATGGACCACAGCATTTGAACAACAGTTGAAATTTTGTACATGGCGTTTTCATAAAAATAGTCAAGAAAATTTTAAAACTTGACTAAACAGGTCAACCCGTTCTTGGTCTTGCCATACAAAAATTTAGTTTTTTTATGTATCCAATGATTTTGGTCATTATCATTTTTACTTTCCGACGAGCTGTTCTAGAAATATATACGAAAAACCACTTCAAAAATCAACGTTGCGCATGTTAAATACGGGCATTCATCTAGGGTATCATAAGAATTGGTGTTATTGTTAGACCAATTCTAGCGTTTTTACTTGTTAAAATTAATGGATGGATAGAAAAGATGGCCGACTACACGGGAGAAATGGATGGATGGAATGTAATGAATAAATTATATTGACTAGAGTTGGAATGCCATTAATTATGGAGTGTAAAGACCGCTACACACGCTCAAGCAAATCATACGACTGGGTCATGCAAGTCGCAAGATTTGCTTGAGCGTGTGTACCTGCCTTTATAGATATCTCCTCATTCCGGTGTACGGGTTTTCTGTGATCCGCATGGCATGAGTATCGTATATAAAATCGACCTGATTTAAGGAAGCCCTCAATTTTTGCTTCAGTAAATTTCTACTGAACAGAATTTTTATTATGCATATTGCTTAGAGTGCTAACAAGTTTTATGAGCTAGACGCGTAGATAAGCAATAAGCATTTTTTTTTTTTTTAAATTAGAAAATAGTTTGGCAGGATTGTGATTTACTCTTGGTGACCACTAACAATACGACTAGAATTAATTACGCGAAATTGCTTGTCACCATACTGCTATATATTCTGAGAACGATATAGATACAGTAAAGGAAATGATTCTGTAGAAATTACGTGTAGGATCTTTTAGTGCAGTTTAACGGACATTTAGTTGCCTATCAACTTTTCGCCCAAGCAAACGTGTGTGAATCTTAGAATTTTCTGGAAAGTTTGCATTAAAATTTGAAATTGAAATTAATCAAATATTTTAATTTTCTAATATTTTGTGTGTGTTTTGTTTGGAGGTTTGGTTTTTGTATTCTTGGATTACTTTATTAGTATTAATTTTGATTTTTGCTTTTGGATTTTATTTTTCTCATTTATAGATTTTTAAAATTAGGATTTTCACTGTGGTCTTGCATTTCAATTTTCTGATATTTTATTGATAATTTGACGGTGTGTTTGAATTCGTTGATTGGAATTTTCTTCTGGTTTTTTATTTTGATTATTAATATTTCGACATTGGATGTATAGGTATTTGGACTTTGTTTGGACTTCATTAAACTTGAATAATTTAATTAGATTTTCCTTCTGTTTTGTTAATTTAGTAATTAGATTTTATTAAATAGCTTTGGATTTGTCTTTGACGTCTGAATTTTGACCTCCTTTTTATTATATTTTAATATACAATTAATACAATTAATATGGTTCGATATTGCTTTTATGTCAATTGTAACAGTTGTGATCCTTTTGGATCACAAATTAGTTATTTTAAACTACCTTGCGATGAAAGGCGCGATATGTGGATATTACATTGTGGTAGTTTAGCATTTAACACCAAAATTGAAAATATTGTGCAGGTTCTTATATGTGAAAAGCATTTTCGTTCTGAAGACATCATCCACAATGGAACGAAGTCCAGCTTGCTAACAAATGCCATACCCTTGCCGTATGAATCATCTTTTTGCAAATGTGATCAATATAGTATTGATACTTTATGTAATATTAAATAGCTTTGGATTTGTCTTTGACGTCTGAATTTTGACCTCCTTTTTATTATATTTTAATATACAATTAATACAATTAATATGGTTCGATATTGCTTTTATGTCAATTGTAACAGTTGTGATCATTTTGGATCACAAACTAGTTATTTTAAACTACCTTGTGATGAAAGGCGCGATATGTGGATATTACATTGTGGTAGTTTAGCATTTAAATCCAAAATTGAGAATATTGTGCAGGTTTTTATATGTGAAAAGCATTTTCGTTCTGAAGACATCATCTACAATGGAACGAAGTCCAGCTTGCTAACAAATGCCATACCCTTACCGTATGAATCATATTTTGCAAATGTGATCAATATAGTATTGATACTTTACGTAGGCCAAATGTCGGTTGGAAATCTAGGATAGCACGTAAAAGAAGCTATCCTCTAACAACACAAGATTTTTCATGTACAATGCCTGCTGTAACTGAGTCTTACTCACCTCCTTCACCAGATTTGGAAGTTAACCGAAGTGTTAACGTGAGGTCATATATACGTGACTATAAAATACCATTAATACCTGAGACAAATATTGCATCCCTTTCTCAGTTCTTAGAGCCACATATAAGGAAGTCTCCATCCCTACCTTCCTTTTCAAAATCGTTTGAAGTGGAAGAGCTTCAGACCACAAGCAAAAATACAAGAAACGACAATGAATGTGTCAGAGAGTTGCTCGAAACTAAAACTAAAGATGTAAAAGCATTTTTGCGTACACAATTGTTTCACAAAGTTGGCCCTGGAAAAGGATGGTCCTCTGAAGAAAAAGATAAATCTACGGCCTCTTACAAAGCGATGCAAAATATGGGGTTTTCAATGCCACACATTAAAACGATAATGGTTTGGCAAAGTAAGATAATTTTATCTCCAGGAATTAACCAAACCATTCTTGCTTATTAGAATATAAATGCGAGAACTGGAGCATGTTAGAAAAAAAAATACATTTTATTGTTCGATGAAATGGCTATTAAGAATGAGTTAGAGGATGATTCCCGAGAAGACATTATTTACGGGTTCACAGATTTTGGAAATGGAGATCGCAAAGATTCTGTAGCGTCTTCAGCTTTGTTATATATGGTTTGAGGTCTTAATCTAAACTGGAAGCAATCTATCGCATATTATGTGGGGGGCTGTTGATGCGGAAAAATTAAGAGTAATTATTTTAGAAATTCTTGAAGCTCTACATAATATCGGCCTTGATGTAATTGAAATTACTTGTGATGAAGGTCCCGTTAATCGAAAAGCGTATGCCTTATTGGGATGTACAGTGGATAGACTTCAGATAGAAATTTCAAATAGAGAGATTGTTCTTTTGCATGATCCTGTGCACTTAATAAAAAGTATTAGAAACTGTATATTAACAGCTGATATAGAATGTAAAGGTAAGCATATGTCTTGGAAAATTGTTGAAAAAATTTTCCGGCAGGAGGTAAACGATACCATAAAATCTTGTTATAAGTTGACGGAAAAACATATTTATCCTGACAGCTTCGATAAAATGAATGTTAAACTTGCTACACAAGTACTAAGTAGATAAGTTTCAATAGGCATTCAACTATGTAGGTATTCTCTTATATATATTTCCAACTGACCAAATAAAAACCGCTACTTATACTGCAGAATCTTTTCAAAAATTAAACGATCTTGACGATTACTTTAATAGCGTCACTAGATTTTCTGCAAATCCACATAGATGTGCTCTATCAGACGACAAAAATCAGCAAGATGTAACTAAAACCTTAAATGAATGTCGAGCCTGGATTAGTGAATGGAAACATTTAGGCCGAATGAAGAGGCCATCTTGCTTTGATGGTATGACACAAACAATTAATGGCATTCTTCATATATGGCAAAATATAAAAAATTCTCAGGATTATATAATAACATCTCATATAAACCAGGATCCATTGGAAAATAGTATCTGTATCTTGAGTAGATGTAAAGAAAGCTATGAGCGAAATCCATCAGTACTTAGATTGTCACGAAATCTAAGGCAAATTGCTTTCCAAAACCTTGCTCCTATTGTCAACACTAGCTACAATATTTCAACAGATGAGACTCTCTTGAGTGAGTCCTCAACTTCAAGCATCCAAGAAGGTAATCTTATAGAGATTGAAGAAGTTCTTGATGACTCACAATCTAAAGATATTGACCATTTCATTCCCCTCGCATCAAGCCCACGCCAAGCTACTGATCAGTAGGGATATGCCTAATCTATGCATGTTTTTTGTTAAGTTTGCAGTGTCCAGATAAGCTTTTTTCGGAATATGTATGTAAATACCTATGCATATATTAGATTCTTCCCGACAAATCTGACAGAAGGTAAGATTTGTTTTTTGATTTATTTTTTATTTATTTTTATTATTTTTAACATAAGGAATTTGAAAAAATTGCTAACGCAATTTTCTTCTTCTTTTAAGCATGAAGACTTATTGAATATATTTATTTATTTATGCTCCATTTGGGAATATTTTACGTATATAACAAGTTCATGCAATCCTCTTTGTGAACGGGGAAGACTTTGTCTTCAATGATTAAAAAAGAAATATTAATTAATCACATTCACCACCTCAGAAAGACGGGGAGAAAGAAGGATTGGAGAAAACTTAATTTGAATCTGATGTTCCATTTAAATGGCAATATCTCTGTTTTTCTGACGAATTTATCCTCATTATTCTTTAAATTATAATGCAAACGTTAGCCAACTTCCCCACTCATTTTCCATACCGTGCTCAATAAGTAGCGAACCAATTTGAAGAAAAGACGGCGTAGGCAGCGGCTTAAACTAGTTAAAATTTCGCTTTTATTCGGTAATTTCGGTAACCGTGAGGTAATTGTGATGCGCTTAGGGAAACCATATTTTAAGTCGGACAAAAATATTTCAGAGGAGATCAAAAAATAAAATAATTGAAAAATCTAATAATGAAACATTATAACAAATTATTGAAATCATAGGAGCACACAGTCACAATTGCTTAACTTTCCCACGCACTCGCAGTGACCTAAAAACCATAAAAACAAATCGAATGTGCAAAACTGCAATCATAATAAACTAAAAACAAAAAATTCGCAGGAAAAAAATCTCAAATCTTTATCTTCTCTTTTTGCCAAGCGGCAGGCAAGCAACCAAACAATCCAAGTTCTAAGAAAAATGTCTCGGAAAACAAATGCCTATCGCTAGATGGAAAAAAAACATGAAATGAATGCAGAGGCAGACCATTACCAAACCAATGCGTTTGCGTCTCTTACACCTCTCTATGTAAGATCAGTTGTCTACTACGCCATAACCTATGCGACGCATGGGCACTAGGCAGACCTACCTCGCCAGGCTTGATGAGTTAGATTGGCTCTGATTTTGGCATTTGTAAATAGCATGTGGTTCTACACTTCTTTTTTTTTCATAAAACTTTTATAGCTTTTATTCTAAGCACAATAGAAAAGCTTTGCGTCTTTGATATGAATCCCTGCTGTGAAATGTATATCAGTTCGAGATATTTACTGCAGCGCCGCGAGTGAGAAGAAGACTCAACAGCTCTAAAGTGAAGTTGCGACTCCTATATAATATATACACAATGGTTATACTCTTGCAATTTCAATATCCAGCTTTGATTGCTCTTGGAAAATTCTTTGCCTTTTTATTTCGAATGCAAATATTTTATTGGAACATGATCAGTGATAATTCTGAATTTTCTACCGTACAAATAAGTTCTGAAATAAATTACAGAATAAACTATAGTCAGAAATTCTTTATCTGTTACGCTATAACTTTTCCTCATGATTATTTAGCGATCTAGAGACATATGTAACGTCGGGCGAATTGTGGATGCGACGGATAGTCAGGAGTCGCCCAGGGCAAGGTTCCACGACGTTGAAATAATATATTTAGAACACTGTCAACTCACTTCAATAGTCATTTATTTCCTTAACTACTAGGGTACAAAGTCTTATATCTACTTCCATACTAGCTCAATTCTCGATATTCATTACACTTATGGTATTTTGTCACTAATATTACGATTGCATTTTATTTATTTAACTCTGTAAGTCCATTCTTGATATTCATTACATTTATGTTATTTTCTCACTAATATTACTATTGCAGTTTATTCATTTAACTCTGCAAGTCCATATCATGTGTTTTAGTAGGCCACTGATATTATAAATCTTATTATACTAGTAGGTTCAACTATTTAAACGTATTACTTATACTTTAGCACTCACTTTATTAATACTACTACACTGGTGTATTCAGCCATTGTAATTCACTATTTGCACGGAAGTCCGTTACTTATATTCTTAGCACTAGTATGTTTAACCACTGAGAGATGTATCGTGCGAAATGTCATCACCTACGGCCAATACGAATAACGTACGGATGCTGTAGTTATAACCAACACGGATAGAAGCGGGTTGGATAATGCGTGTGAATGTTATCATTACGGCCAATACGAATAACGTACGGATGCTGTAGCTATAACCAACACGGATAGAAGCGGCTGAGTAATGCGTGTGCACGTTATCACTACGGCCAATACGAATAACGTATGTATGCTGTAGCTATAACCAACACGGATAGAAGCGGCACATAGCAGACCGGATGACCGTCTTGCGAGAGAATTGCTCCGATTGCGTATTCACTTGCATCGGTAGTTAGGCCGTTTGCACATCGAAAAACGAAAACGAACGAATAAGCAGTTCCACACCGAAAATTCGTTTATGCTTGCACATCAAAAACGAACGAATAAAAGTTGGGTTGGGTTTGTATCAAATGTAAATAAACGGGAATGAGGTTATGTACGACCGAAAAGAATATTCGTTCGTGTGTGGAACGTAGTATGGAACGAAAATATACTTGACAGTTCGGAACGAAAATTTGTTTCTCGTACGAATAAACATAAAAATGTATTTTAATTGAAATAAAGCTTTAAATATGGATATTTTTTTATTGAAACTGTAATTAGAATAAATATGCAATATTTTTTTTTTGATGTATTGCGGCAAATGTGTGTTAGTTTAGGACAATATTTGTGTTTTTCGGATTAGTGTTTTCGTTTTCGTTATTCGATGTGCAAACGGCCTTACTGTAAACTCTTTTTCATAATCCGGGAATTTCAGAATCGGATGTGACATAATTAAAAGTTTCAGTTTTCAAATGCTTCAGCATTTTATGGGTCATTTGTATTTATTTTGGCATTTTTCTTTAAGTACTTTATTAGAGGTTGAGCTACTTTGGCATAGTCTTTCATAAACTTTTTATAGAATCCTGTCATTCCTAAAAAAATCTTTAACTTTTTTCGGTTTTAGGCAATTTGACTTTCTGTATATCCTCTATTTTATCAGGGTTTGGTAGAATACCTTCTTTAGTTAGAACATGCCTAACAAATTGAGTTTCCCTTTTTACGAAACTACATTTATCGGCTTGAATTTTTAAAGATTTTTTCTAATGATACAAGATGTTCTGCCAAAGTGGTAGAAAATATTAAAATATCATCCAAATATAGCACACATATTTGGTTGATATAATTTCGCAATATTTCATTGATAAAACGTTGGAAAGTAGCAGGAGCATTTTTCAAACCCAATGGCATCCTGACATACTCGTATTCGTATAGACCACAGGGTGTCACAAAAGTGGTCTTTTCAATGTCTTTTCGAGCTACTAGAATCTGATGGTAACCTTTTGCAAGATCCAATGAACTGAAGTATTGGGCTTTACCCAATTTTTCTAGTATGCTATCAGTATTTGGTAAGGGATATTTGTCGTCTATTGTAATTGAATTTAGTTTTCCATAGTCTACAACAATTCTATATTTTTGAATCCCCGAATTGTCTTCTTTCTTGGGTATCACGATAATGGGTGAACTATATTTACTCTTACTTTTTCTCAGGATACCTTGAGTTTCAATTTTGCTAATCTGTTTTCTCACTTCCTCTTCATGTTGTGGTGGACATCTGTACAATTTAGCATTTATTTGCTCCGAAGTACTGGTGTTAATTTCATGTACAATACTTGTGGTATTTGTTAATTTATCCCCTTCTTTATAGAATAGCATTTTATATTTCTCCAGTAATTGTTTTACCCTTTCCTTCTCTTCATTGTTCAAATGATCTAGCGTTATATTTCCCAATCTACTATCTTCTAATATAATTACTTCTTTAACAGTTTTATTTAAGAATGGTAGCTTTACCCCATTTTTTAATATAACTGCCCTATTTTCAATATCAATTAATTTTACATTATTTTGATCCCAATCCATTCCTATTAAAAGATTATATGTTTTCTCTAAATTAATTTTAACCATTTTCATTCTGGCGTTATATGGTTGTTGGAATTCAATAGGACATTTTGTTTTCACATACTCTGTGTCTTTCTGTATTTCTCCTTCTATTGTACTAATACTTATCTTTTCACCTAACATCACTTCAAAAATTTCATTCGGAAATTTTTCGAATTTAATAAACTTATAGTAGAGCCAGTATCTAATAAAGCGATAAGCTCTCGATCATTGATTGTTAGGGTAATAAATATTTTTTTTCATGTCCGAGGCTAGTTTATAAAAAACTCGTTTTGCTCGGCCTGATTAATATTTTGTCTAGCACTAATTTCATCAACTTCCATCGGTTGGATATTAGCATTATTATGGTTATTATTATTTTGATGTGAGTTTCTCCACTAAGCACTATTATTGGGAAAGAAGTTTCTTCTAGGATAACCAGAATTATTATTTCGAAACTGACCAGAATTATTAGCATTGCGATTATGAAATCGATCGGAACCATTACTAAATTTAAAATTTCTTGCTTGTCTGTGATTATTAAAATTTCGTTGAACGTCACTATTATTATGGCTTTGTATTGGCCTATGGTTATATGTTTCTTTTAGTTTACAAAATTTTAAATTAAATTGATCTTGACCAGTATATTTATTCAGAACTGTTCTAATTTCTTCTAATCTAAATAAATAAGCACCAGCTCTTATCTCTTTTATTTTCAACACCAATACACTGCTTAATTGATTAACTATTTCACCTTGGTAATCACTAAAAACTGCACATTCTGATATATCGTTAACAAATGTTGAAATTTTATCTAGTAAATCTAAAATCGTACTTACTTTGTTCTTTTGATGGTTCATAATGTAATTTAAGTTTCCTCTTACATCTGCTGCTGAAGTTTCCAAGTAATTCTTGCTGAACCCAATATCTTCTCATTATAGATGACTGTGTACACTTGGTATGCTTGTTCTGGATATTCCAAATATTCTCTATCGACAGCTGATATAAATGATGGTAAAGTTCCTGGTTTCCTTCAATAGGAGTTAAGTACCTGATTTCTTTCTAAATTCTGCTTCTAAGGGATGGTTGTTGAGCCTGCCTGCCTAGGATCTCTGTCAATGCAACTAAACATGGCTCCATTATATTTGGTTGAGGTTTCTATGATTTTTTCTCTCCAGTATGGTGTTAATTTAGTGGTCTATTCTTCGTGATCTAGTATATTTTGCTTTGAGTCACTGCGTTTCACACTTTATTATTTTAACACAATGAAAACAAACTAATATTATAAATTTTCATTTATGTTCACTATAATCTTTCGATAAGCTCGAATCACTGGATCCTTGTTCTACAGAAAAGGATCCTACCGACTGCGCCAGTTAATTATTTTCGTATTCTTCCGCAAAGAAAAAGAAATCGATTTTTAAATCACAACAAAAACTTGCACTTTATTCTAAACTTTATTCAAGAAATATTTCAACATTCGTTTTTTATTTTACCGCCGTGCTGATTATAAGAGTCCCGACATTCAGTTAAAGCTTTTTCAGACTGATCTTCTTTTGTTAAAAGTTCATTTTCTGGTCTTTCCACTTTCTGCAAACATCAGCGTTTTTACAAGCTGTGAAATTAATTTGATATCTTTATTGTTATGATATGCTCTCCTGCTGCGTAAAATGTGGGAACTTGTTATTTTTGAGGGTTTATACCTTACCAAGCAATTGGCTTAGGTTTTTTTGGAATTTTATAAGTTTCCGGTAAATCATGGGAATTAAAAATATATGTAACTCGCACTTGGGTCACATACACTCCAGTTACTATATTTCGCATATATTTTTGCAGTTCTTTCTTCCATGGTCAATAGTGCTATGTAGTGAACAATTTTCTTATAAAAAGTCATTTTCTACCACGTACCAATTCCACAAAATCACGAGAAGTAGAAAAGTCCAAATTTTTACCCAAGAAAGTTTCTTAAGCTACATTCGATCGCCAAGGCTTTCCCCCATATATGTATGCTCAGAGTATCATAATGCATTAAGCCATCTCTCTTGTCTGGACGTGTCGAGCCTAAAGTTGGTATGTATGAAAAGTGGGCATTCCCCTTTAAGAAAGCACTTAAGAGGAAATCATGCTAACTTTAATTAATGCATTCACTTCTATTTGAATATATTTTTATGTTTTTTTCATCATAAAATTCTCACTAAAACTGGTATTTAACCAAATTGAACGTCTGAGCATCCTCCAAAGACTAATACATTCGAACAACTTGGCGAAGATAGCATAAAATACTTGCTTATACAAAGGCTTAGCAGATAGTATAATGTGAATTTAGTCCATTTGGGTGCCGTTATAATGGAATAACGTTACTCAATGAGTTCAGTATGACAGAGAAAGAGAAGTTATGATAAATTTGTATTAAAAATTAAATTTTCCAAAGAATTGAGATAAGATATATGTAGGTATATATTGCCAACTGACATGAGAATGTTGAAAATTATTGTTAGATAGTTTTGTTACTTAGATGGAATGAGTTAAGGTTTCTGGAATATCAACCACCAATATTGCATACCTGTTCTCATAAATGGTAACCATGCTTTTTTTTATATATATACCTATACACAGTAAAAAAATCGGCGTAAATTTACCCCGTCTGCTGGATAACATGAATTTTGAGACTTGTTTTCCAGTGGTGTTCTATCTAGGGGAAAACTTCGAAAAGATTTATTTTAAAACTCCGTTCGGTGTAACTTAAACAGGTTATATCGTGTTTAGAAAAATTTATGAAATATTCTCATTCGTAATTTCATATTTGTAGAAACAAGTGTTTTACAAGTGCAAGTTGCAAATGTCAAGATAGTATTTAGTTTTAATTTTTTTTTTTTTTTACACGCTAAACGTCTTTGAAACTTTCTTTGGAGCGGGTTGCACAAAAGTAAGGCACATTTCTTCTTTGATAATAATCTAAAAATATTTTAATTTTAGATCATATCCAAAACTATTCCTTTTCGATGCAGTAAAGAGCTTTGGATATTATCTAAAATCGAAATATTTTTATTTTTCAATTTTCAATAACGCATGCCTATTCAGTAATTCATGCCCGAAGGAAAAATCACATTTTCACACGATTCTGTGTAAAATTACACAAAATTGGGTTTTCGAGTGCAATTTCGATCGGGGCATACATCATACTTATGCAGAAGTTCTATATATTCACCGTAAACAGTAATAATTATCCTATGCCGGAGCTTAGTAAAATTATATTTATGAGAAATAATAACTAGACCGCTTTAAAGGAACAAAAATGTGAACATCTTTTCGGTGTTCATGGAACTTCAATTTTTTATTGCGTAATGCCAGTATGTAAATGGACTAGACCTTTTATTTTACCTCTGACCTCCCTGGGATTTTTCGTCATTTACATTTTCGACTCGGTTCTTTTTTAATTCAATTAGGAGACATCCGACCCAAAATGTCACCGATTAGATGGGCATTGACCATCTCAAGGGTTCATTACTACCGGGTGCTTCCAACAACCAGTGTTATTGCATATTTCCAATTCCTTCTTCTCCTTAAATCCCTGTTCGTTCACGAGGACGATACGATACCGTGCGATATTTTGGTGACGTCCTACTCTTCCTATAGATCTATATCTGCTCGCGATTGGTTTTTATCTCGCGATACATTCAGAAGGTTGACAGCGGCTACAACTTAATTTGTTTTGTTTTTCGGTGGCAAGAAAATATTATTGTGAAATTTACACATATTTATATTTTTATTATTGATATATTTACATATTTAAGTGAATTTCAACAGCACTGCGGAACTTTAGCGTCCGATTACAAATGAAAGCAAATATAAATGTTAAGGTTAAGGTGAAAATCGCACCAAACTCAGAGCATTGCTGCGATAAATTTTTTTATCGCACGAATCGTAAAAAGAGTAAGCATGTTTAGTGACAACCACATTTCATTTCATTCATTTTATTTACGTAACGCTGACAAACTTTTACTAAACTTAACGAAACCCAAATTAGCCTCATTTTTAATAGATACATATTACCACAATCATTGTAAGCTGGGCCAGAGAGACATTTAAGCAATCAGTGGAAAGCCTGGAGTATCTTCTATTGTAAATGATTGGGATGGTAAAATAAAATAAATATTGCAACTAAATAAATAAAAGGAAGAAAAAATATAACAATCTTGGAATGGTTATTAAGAGAATTTTATTAATTGGTAAAAATAACGCATACTTGACTCGAACGGTTTTACAAGAATATTCAATTTCAGATTAATTTCGATAAAGCAAAAAAATTTACATTCCGATTATGGCCGATTAATAACGTATCATTTAAAGACATTCGATTGGATATGTTTGCGAAGCATCAAAAACAATTCTTGTCTTTGTTGTATTACTATCCAATTTGGATACAGCGTGGTGTGGCAAGAAATAACGTGGAGATTGATCATCATTATCAAATTATTCTCATGCGTCCTAGCGCTTCGTATTTCTGCATAAATTTTACAATTACATATCCACTTTTAACTCGGAATCGGTTTGAAATTTCTGTTCTATCATTAGGAAACGCTTAATTGGCATATTTTTCGAATCGCCTAGCCTTGGTATATTAGGAAAAGATACGATTTTCCATCATTAGTACGTCTATGTGTAGTAGCAAAAATAAATGTTCTCACATAGATCTTCCTCAAGTGTTCGAATTTTGTTCGCCTCATTATGTTCGACTTCGCAAAATCTTTTGATTTACATTTCTATCACCTTGAGCGCTTATCAGAAATGAAGCTTTGACATGTTGCTCAATTGGACCTTACAATATCCATTCTGTAGTGGTTTTCTGTGCCAATGGTATTCCTAAAGGACCACGAATTTGTTCTATATCAGTGAGAGTAGTATATACATATATCAGCACTTAGCATGATGTCTATTTCTCCAGGGTGCAGATATATCGGGTCAACTAATTGCAGATTTTGAATATGATTCCAGTTTGATCCTCTTTCCAAATTTTTGGGGTAGAAAGAGTCCAGTTATGGTTTTAATTGTGTATGCTTTTACCTTTTAGGAATCAAATGAGATGTTTGATATTGCATATTGGTCAGATATTGTGTTTGCTTTGTTTTGGTACTACCAATGCCTGTGACAACTGCATTTGTTGGCCTGTGTCTTATTGATAATAATTGTGCAGCCTTTTCAGTTATAAAGGATATATATTTATTAGCAGTTGCTAATAAAACAACTCTTGCTGCAGATGATTGAGTATCCAGGTTACTTATCTCTGGGTGGAAATTGGAAATTAATTCACTATTTGGGATTTGGTTTGCTACGTAACATGGCTGTAAATTTTGGTAAGAATTTGTAGCAGTTGGGATTGTCATTTTATTGTAAGGATATAATGTATTGTCGTGTTCGAAATATAATATGGTATTGTGGCGATTATTACATTTTCTGCCGCTAAATTGTTGAAAACAATCGTTGGTGTTATGTTTGGATGAAAGCAATTAATGCAGCGATGATCCTGCTTAATTAACTCATACTTAGCCTTGGGACTCATTGCAATAAATTTACTACATTCCTTTATATTATGATTTTCTTTACAAACAGATCATGCATGGATATATGAATTATTTCGATTGTATTTAAAATAGCTATTTTGATAGCTTGACTTTTTTATCATGCTATGGGCCACATGGGAATCAACTTTACGGGTATTATTTCCACCTTTTACACCATATATTGCATCTAATGTTCTAAATAAATAATTTTATTGTCGGTTATTCAGTTGCATTATCTCGCGAGCTTAATCTGGCTCTTTAAAAAATTTTACAATTAAAATATGGATTAATAAGGGATCCCAGGAATACCTTTAGTTCTTTAAGTGCTTCTAGAACTACATTTACTTTATCAACCATTCGTCTTATAAGAATCGAGGTTTCTATTGTATAAGAGGTCAATAAATTTAGAATTTGTATTTGAGTATGATTATGGTAACGATTCTTCAACATATGCCATGCAGCAAAGTAATTGGCATCAAATAGCTGAATGTGTTTTTTCAGTTGTGAAGCTTCACTATTTAAACTAGTTTTTAAATAATACAGCTTACTGATTTGCGTATTTTTATACACAATTGCTTCGAAAGGATCGTGAAAAGATGACCAAGATTCATAGCTTCCAGAGAAAAGAGCAATTTTAATGTGCGGTAATTTTATTTCATTAGAGTGCTCACAAATCGTGGTATTATTTTGTAATACACTTATTTTACTGATCTTAGGTTGAAGATTTTGCAATTGGTCTGTCATTAGATTGGTTATTGTGTCACGTGCAGAAAATTCGTGAGACAACGTAGTGACCACGCAAGTATGAGGCCTATCGCCACTATTATAACCCCATCAGTAGCGCCGCAAAGTTGTTATACATCGCCACTTTTACCGGTAAAATTTGACACCGGTCCATCAACCAGTAAGGTCTATTTAAATTCAGAAAAGCCTGATTGGAGCCAACGGAAGCAGAATAAATCTTAACCAAAAATAAATAAACAAACATAGTAACATTTTATCGTCAGCGAAGTTCATCTATAATTCTATAAGTAATTTTATCTAAGGAAATAGGCATAAAGTATTTATATTATTTCTCTCTTATATAAAAATTTCTGTAAAATAAGATAAGAGTAACTGAGCCACGTACAACATTTAAATTTCTAGCAGTTTTCATGTAGGTAATTTCGTAGGCTAAAATTTAATAAGATATCTATATAAAAAAAGAAGGAAAATGTAATAAATAAGTCCGGCAGTTAACGTTTAAATGCTGAAAAAAAATATATTATTGTAAAAACGAGTAAGCTCACATAAGTGTAAATATGAGCTCAATTCTGTGCTGGGTTACGTTTTTTGGAGGACGGTGTAAAAATCTTCTCGGATATTCGCTTTTGTATGTATCTGGCAGTTCCAGATGTAAAGGGAGAATTGCACGAAATCGAAAAGAACTAAGAATATGTCCAAATAAGGCGCGAGGTTGAATAGAAGAAATTAAACAAAAAAAACGGGAAGGGATGGTGCTAGGTGACGGACGGAATGATAGTTTTTGGTTTGAGAAAGAGTTTGTTAATATCAGGACACAGATCGGATGGTCCGTAAGTTTGTTTGGTTCGAGTTGTGAAATCGAAGTGTAAAAAAAAATATTGACATAAAAGGAATACGAGTGGTGATCCTGTAAAGAAAATAAAATAAAATAAAATAAAACAAAAAGGATAAGAGCTGTGATCCTGTGAAGCAAAATATAAACAAAATAAAAGGATACGAGTTGGGATCCTATTGGAAAAGTAAAAGAAAAGTGAAGTTCGAAATCACCTGGGAGCACCTGCTTTGTTAAAGAAAAAAAAAACAAGTTTAGTATTTTGGGTAGTAGTTTTGTAGTTTTGTATGTTGTAAAAGGAATCTGCATTTTCCTCCAGAGAGCGAGACCTTGTGTAATTGAATTGTGAGTGGCATTTTAGCCCTTTTGAAATTATTTTCTCTCATTAATATTTCTAGATATAGTACAATCAAATTGTGAGTGGCATTTTAGCCCTTTTGGAATTATTTTCTCTCATTAATATTTCTAGATATAGTACAATCAAATTGTGAGTGGCATTTTAGCCCTTTTGGAATTATTTTCACTCATTAATATTTCTAGATATAGTACGATCAATTGTGAGTGGCATCTTAGCCCTTTTGGAATATTTTCTTTCATTAATATTTCTAGTTATAGATTTAGTATAGTTGTCAAACAAATTGGGTGGCACCTCAGCCCGGCTTTTTTTGTGTTTTCCATATAATAAATCGTTCAAGTATACAAACAAAATTTTTAAATTTGATTTCCTTATTATTTTTCTTGGGATATATAAACATTGCTTGAACCAGATTTCACAGTTTCCGGGTTTGAGCAATTTAATAAGGAAACTGTGTGGCGCCCAAATCTAGGTGTGAAATTGATACTCACCATAGTGGAAATTTTTCTTGGTTTTCCTTATATTTTTTTGTGTTTGTTGGTAAAACGGGAACCCCCCCCCCCTTCTACGGAGCTTAGTCGGCAAACAGGAGGAGAGAAAAAGGGGGCGACCTCCTCTTCAAAATATACGTGCTTTTCAAATGTACTGGAGTACCCATTAAGAATTAATCTGTGTGATGTACAACAATTTCTCCGCAAGTCATCTAAAAAGTTTGTTTCTTTTTAATAAATTCTACATTTAACCGATCTTCACTAGTTTTTCTCTAGTTTCTACAGAGCCGTTCAATCTTAAATTTAACGCTTCTAACGCTTCTTCAACGGCTACATTGATAGCTTGAGTTTCATTTGTAGCATTTGGCATGGCAATATATTATTTAATATGTCTTAATAATGAACACTAAAATTATATAAGACAGCTCTCATTTACATTCGTATACCAGAAAAGGGTCAGTATCGATTTATTTTGGCTTTTAAGTACGCCTATTTAGGCATTTCTCTTGCTTTCCTTTCACAGTCACAAATAATTACTGATTTGTTGATATGTACACTGATTTTACTATTTAATTTAATTTATTCATCACTGTAAAATACAAACAGTATTTTTTTTATCGTGCTCACACTATTTATATATATTTTCGCTATAAACTGCAGAAGTAAGTAACTTCGGAGAAACGATAAAAAATTCGAAAATATACGTAATATCTGCAACAGTCATGAATTAAGAGCAAGTCGTTATTCGGTGTAGTGCCACCATACGAGAGATGTATTCAAGGTCCTTAAGGAAAGAAACGTCTCCAACGCCGCAGGTCATAACGGATTTTCACCCCTATTAATAGCTTTGCGTCATCCTTTGCTAAACCTTAGCGAAAACTATTCTACTTGTCTTTTTCGTTAGGAAAATTTCCAACTATTTGAAAACTAGCTCACGTTTAGCCCATTTCCAAAAGAGAGGGTAATGATCCCTCAAATTATCGATTAATTTTAATCACTTCAATTCTTTCATTAACTCCAAATTAATAAAGTATCTAGAAACTAATAAAATCATCAACGATCGCCAACATATGGCTTCCGAGCTACATGCTTATCTGGAGACTTGCTGACTTTTCTTACGGGACGTTGGAACCATAGTCTTTACAATTTTAGTGAATCTATTATAAATTGAAAGATTTCTATCTAGTCGCCAAACATGTGCAGTATTAGATGGCGTTACATCTGCATCGCATGCCATATATGCCGGCGTGCCTTAGGGCTCTGTTATCCCTAGGTCTCTCTTTTTACTTTCATTAAAGATTTGCTTTAATTCCTGTAACTGCTACTTACTTTTAATGCCATCCGTAATTTCGCTGATGACAGTACCCTTGATTTCACTTACTCCTTTGACACCCTTGCGAACTCCAAGGGGAATGCCGCATGTTTTAAATGAGATTGCATGATTAGATCAATGAATAATAACATAACAAAGCAAATCACGTCTACTTCAATGCATCTAAGACCCAAAGCTGTCTAATCTCATTAAAACAAGACCATTCCTTAACTTCTTGGCTTTAATATATCCAGTAACCTAAGCTGGACAGATCACATCGTCTCTGTTGGCAAAGAAGCATCGAAATGTCTTGGATTTCTGATAAGGTGTAAAAAATATTTCAGCCCGTCAAACCTAGCGCTCCTCTACAACTCCTGCATTAGACCTAGAATGGAATACAATTCCCATATATGGGCTGGGGCTGGTCGCCCAGCCTTAGATTCATTAGATATTATCCAGAACAGAGTTTAGAGTTGGAAGTTAAATGCAAAAAATATACTCGAAAACTGTTTTCGTTAATTCATTTATTGACTTGGTCAATATACTTAAAAAGTTACTACAATACTTTATATCTACTTATTAGGTTAAGATAAACTTCAGTGTTTTATATTCTTAAGGATGGGCCATCGTACCGGCAGGAGAGTGTGATTGAACTGAACTCTTTTACGAGCTGAAACATTGAGTGTGTTTGATAGATGCTGGGATTGGGAAATCTTGTTTAGAGGGCTTTATATCGTGTTTATTGATTTTATGACTTAAGAAATCTAGCTCTTCTATGCTAAAGACGCTTTTTGACGGATTGATTTTAATGTCTGTTATATCCTTAGTAGTTTATTGGGAATAAAAAGTAATACTCCGATTATAAGATATTTAAAAAGATGTAACTTTATTATTAATTTAATTCTTGTTTTACAAAAACTTGTTGCTCGTGCGACTAACCACTTAAGAGAATCAGACAGAACAGAAATAGAATGGCGGATGTCACTTGTGTCTCTATCTAACATCTGTACATCTAAGCAATTATTGCTAACTTAATATCGTACTAAACTTATGTGGTACTGCCCTATACAAGTTATAGTACTATTTGATTTTTATTATAAACATATAAAATAATTCATACTATTAATTCAACGATACAATAATTATCATAATATTGATTCTTAATATAAAATTCTATAATTCCTAATTTCGTAAATTGTATGTGATCGGTACGTCACATCACTCCCCCTTTTGAAAAAAAAATATATATATATTTCTATTATTATTAATATTAATATTCTCATTATTCATAGGTGGAATCTTACTCCCTCTTTTAGGTGTAATCTCGTTTGGTTTGAGATTTGAAAGATATCTGTATTCAGTATATATGCCGGTTTTAGTCTGTCAATTGAAATTACAGACTCTCTAGCTACATCGGAGGTGATCGCAGTTGATGGTTGTTCGTTGGCTATCATTTCGCTCGGTAGACGTAAAGCTTCTCCGTATAGGAGCTGTGCGGGTGAAAACCCAATATCTTCTTTTATTGCTGATCGGATACCTAGTAAGACACATGGTAAATTTTTGTACCAATTTTTCGGTTGCTCACAGATGCGTAATGATGTTTTTAAATGCCTGTGAAACTTTTCAACTAGACCATTAGATTGGGGATGGTAAGTAGTGGTACGAATAGTATTAGAACCTAAGGTTTTTGAAAGTTCTTCAAATAATTTTGATTGAAATTGGGTGCCTTAATCTGTCGTGATTGTTCTAGGGATGCCATACCTGGATACCCAGTGGTGAATAAAAGCTTGTGCTACGGTTGATGCTTCTATATTTCGCAAGGGAATGGCTTCAGGCCAAAAGGAAAAGCGGTCTTTTATTGTAAAAATGTAAGTGTAGCCATTTGATTGCGGTAATGGGCCTACAATATCCATGTGTATATGTTCAAAACGACTAGTTGGCGTTTCGAAAATTCCATTTGGAGACTTTGTGTGCCTGGTTACCTTGGCTTTTTGGCAAGCTATACAACATTTAGACCAATTAGTTATTTCTCGATTCATTTTAGGCCAGAAATATTTGGCTGTAATTAGTTTTTTTGTAGCTCTTGCACTTGGATGCGATAGACCATGCATTGTGTTGAAAATGGTACGTCTGAATATCGATGGTACGTAAGGACGGTTTACCGATGTTGTAGTTTCACACCAAATTTCCGTATCCTCAACTGGTATGTAGATTTTTTTTTAAATTAAAGAAAAACTTGTTCTGATTCTTTTGAAAATTCTCTAGCTCTTCATCTTTATTTTGTTCTGAGCTGAGAGCTTTAATATCAAGTTTTTCTATGTCAACTAAGTCGACGTGTGCTCTAGATAAACTGTCGGCCACAACGTTTTTGGAACCGTTTATATAGCGTATATCGGTGGTGAATTGAGCTATAAAGTCTAAGTGCCTAGCTTGTCTAGGTGATTTTTCGGTCTTTGAGCAAATGGCGCTTGTCAGAGGCTTGTGGTCAGTGAAAACTGTGAAATCCCTGCCCTCCAGAGCATATCGAAAGTGTTTGATTGCTTGGTATATTGCAAGCAGTTCTCTGTCAAATGTAGAGTATTTTACTTCAGAGGTAGAAAGTTTTTTTGAGTAAAAGCTTAGGGGCTCCCATTTGTTATTACTATATTGCTGAAGGACAGCTCCTATGGCAGAGTTGGAAGCATCAACCATGAGGCTCAACTTTGCGTCTGGATTTGGATGCATTAGGAGTGTACACTTTTGTAAATCCGTTTTCAGTTTCTTGAATGCTTCGTCACATTCTGCTGACCACGAAAAAGTTTTCTTTTTTATCGCTTGGGGAAGATTCTTGAGTAGCTAATATAGAGGAATTGACGTATGACCGATATTGGGAATAAACCGATGGTAAAAGTTTACCATTCCTAGAAAACGCTGCAATTGATTAATTGACGTAGGTGTAGGGTATTCTGTAATCGCCTTAACTCTTGTGGTCAAAGGGGAAATCCCTTCTCTAGTTATCTTATAACCAAGAAAATCTAATTCAGAAACGCCTAAAACACATTTGGTTGGATTGATGTTCATCCCAAATTCATTTAATTTGTTAAATAATGTCTTGAGATGTACCTTGTGTTCATCTGCTGATTTGCTTCCAACTAGAATGTCATCAACGTAGATGAAAATGAAATCTAAAGTCGATAGTATCTCGTTTATGAAGCGTTGGAAACTTTGAGCACCGTTCTTGATGCCGAAAGGCATGCGAAGGAATTCGTATAACCCAAAAAGTGTTGTCAACGCTGTCTTGAAAATGTCCTTAAGAGCAATCGGGATCTGATGATAAGCTCGGACTAAGTCTATCTTCGAGAAAATATTACATCCGTGTAACTTTATAGAACAATCCTGCATGTTGGGCAGTGGATACTTGTCAAACTGTGTGACTGCGTTTAATTGTCTATAGTCTCCACACGGTCGCCAATCAGGTGAATCCTTTCTTGGGACCATGTTAAGTGGAGAAGCCACAAAAGAAGAAGATGGTCGTATTATACCTAATTTAAGCATTTGCTGGAATTCGTCCCGGGCTATTTGAAATTTTTTAGGATGTAGTCCTCGAGGTCGGCAAGATGGCAATTGTCCGTGGGTTACAATATTATGGACAACGTTGTGTTTAATAGGCATATTGCAATTGGGCGGAGACTTTAAGTCTGGAAATTGATCTAGTATTAATCCGAATTCACCTTTGATAGACAACAGTTTCGGTGAACATGAGTCCACGTGTCGTATATGAGCTTGTGCCGAAAGATTTGTTTCTTGATCTCTAATTTTTCTACTTCGAATATCGACTGACAGATTGTGCTTATATAAGAAGTCTGGTCCGATGATTGCATGTTCGAATGAAGGTATGTTGGAAATCGCGTCTCAGATTGAGATTGATGGTGAGAGTTTTGTAACCGTAGGTACTTATTCTAGAGTCGTTTGCTGCAGCTAACAGAAATTCGGATTTGTTGTGATGTTTTGGGAACATTTTCTTTGGAAGAATGGAGACCTCCGTTCCAGTATCAATTAGAAAATTGATTTTTGTACGTTTATCAAAAATAAATAACCGGCAAGGAAGTTTACTAGGCCTCGGTGCCGTTGACGAGGCCGTGCTAATTAGTTTTTTGTGACCGGGGTATTTTTAGGAGTGAAATCACAAGGAGGCATACATTTTTGTGCTCTCGATTTGAAGCGTCGATGATAATAGCAAAATTTAGGAACTGATTTGTCGCGATTATATCTAAATTTGTTCTGAGACGTTGATCGACTTCTATTATTATTGAAGGATTTACCACTATTTTGTTTTAATTCCAAATTGTGTATTCGTTGAGATAGGTTTTCGATGGCAGTGGTAATTGGATCAGATCTAGCATGATGTTCGCTGTGAGATACTGCGTTTACGCTGGCTCTCGACATTGAATCATATTTTTATCTGCGATCGTGTATATTTGATCCTTTGAATGTGTGCCTTCGATTGCAATTAGGCAAGCTTGGAGGGATTGTGGTAATTTATTTAACCAAAGTTTATCGAGCAACGATTTATTTACTAAGCTATTGGTACCAGCTACTGATTCCATCTGATGAAACAACTCCGATGGTCTCGCGTCACCTAATTTTACTTTGTGCAGAAGTGTATCTAATCTTCGTTCCTCAGAATCTTGACTACGAGTTAGCAGCCTAGATTTTAAAGTGTCATATTTATTTTCTGTAGGCGGTGTCAAAAGTGCGTCTGCAACTAGTTCTAGTGTCTCCGGAGTTAGAGACGAGACTAGGTAATCATACTTGGTGTTAGACGCAGTGATATTTTTGAGCCTGAATTGTGTTTCTACTTGTAGGAACCACAGTTCAGATCTATTGCTCCAGAAGGGAGCAATTTTTAGAGAAACGAAAGAGGTCTCTGCACTAATGTTGTTATTATCTCGCTCGTTCTGTGGTGTTATGCGTTCATTTTCGGAAATCTGACCGTTATTTTCAGGTTCTTTATTCATTTTTTTTTTTTTTTAAACAAATAATAGTAATGAAAATGAAGAGAAATGTATAAGCACTTCAAAATTAAATGAATAAGTGAAGTGTTGTATTTCTGAATGTAAAGGAGCTATGATGTTATGTAATTACTTTCATAACTAGGTTAAAACAATGCTACTCCGATACGAAATCTGTTTGTTCGATGTACTAACTGGAATTTTTATTATTATGTTGCATTTAAGCTTTTAAATTTTTGAAGTCGACAATATTGAAAGAGAAATGCAACGTTTTTGTAGTTACAGTTCAATCCGTTAATTAATTAATTATGCGTACACTGAGATATAAGTAATATACTAAACACAGATATCTTTTGTTCCACAAAGCCACATAAAATCGTTTATTATGTATAGAAGAAAGAAAATGTTTTACTTCGCTTATATTTGTGCGTTTTATAAATCTTTTTAGTCGAGAAGTATTGAGAAAACTTTTTGTTTTGTTTTTATAATGTCATATTCTGCTAATCGTTTAAAAAGCTCCTCCAAGTGTTCTTGATGTTCGACTGGATTTCGACTTGCTACCAGAATATCATCTATGTAAACGAATACAAATGCTAAACCTCTAGTGACCTCGTTCATAAATCTTTGGAACGTTTGTGCTGCCTTCCGAAGACCAAATGGCATGCGTGTGAATTCAAAAATGCCGAATGGTGTGGTAATTGCTGTTTTAAAAACATCTTCCTCAGCTACTGGAATATGATAGTAGGCTTTTATGAGGTCGATTTTTAAAATACCTGACATCCTTGAGCTTGTAAGGAGAAATTATGTAGATGCGGTATTGGGTAACGACCAGGTTGTGTGACAGCGTTTAAACGTCTGTAATCCTCGCATGGACGCCAATCGTTAGTGTCCTTCTTTGGAACCATGTGTAGAGGGGATGATGTTGGAGTTGTTGATGGTTTGCAAATACCCAGTTGTTGCATGTGTTCGAATTCCGCATTTGCCATTTTGTGTTTGAGAGGGTCTAGACCGGATGTGAGAATGTGGTGTACTACATTATGCTTCACAGGTCGCGAGTATTCAGGGGTGCTTTTTAAGGAGGGATATTTCTTTAGAATACTTCCATACGTGTTGTCGATGATGATCATTTTTGGGCTTATCGTATTTGTACTTAAAATAGTTCCAGTGGCTGATATATTTGTTAGCGGGTCTACTAATTGTTTTTTTTTAGATCGACCAAGAGTCCGTGTTTGTGCAAAAAATCAGCACCAATAATAGATCTGCTTACTGTTCCCATAAGAAATGGAAACGGGAAAAATCGCCGGAGTCCAAGGTCAATCTTCAACAATTGTGTCCCATACGTTTTGATTTTTGTACCGTTTGCCGCTGTGGGATCTGGCCCAGTATATTTGTGACTTGCAGTTGGGAAGGAAGAAAAGGGTATTACCGACACATCAGCGCCGGTGTCAATTAAAAATGTGAACTTTGTATTGTTGCACTGTATAAAGAGGCGGCGAGTTTGAAACAGCCGATTGCTAGCCGCTACAGCTTTCGGAATGTTTAGTTTATCGTACTCGAAGCTTGATATTTTGACTTAAATGTGCATGGAGGCTTGCAGTTTTTAGCCTCTTGATCATATTTCTGGTGGTACCAACAGTTTGTCGTTCGAACTTGACTTTTTGGTTTGAATTGATACCTTTTATATTGGTGGTGATGTGGAGATTTGCTTAGCCCGCGAGAAATTATTTGTAGAGATTTCTCTATCTCTTTTATTTCAGCGCGTGTTTCTTCAAGTTGCTGTTCTAAGCTATGGAAATTCTTGTGAATCACAGGGGATGCGGTCGTGGTATGATGGATCGTAGATATTGTTGGAGTATGAGTTACTTCCCATACCTTATCTGTGAGCTCCAATTTTTTATTAAAATCTTGGTTATCAGCTACTGCGAGAGGGATGGTTACTGAGGATGGAAGCTTTCGCTTCCATAAAGTCTGAATAAGAGTTTCACCTATTGTTGAAATATTGCCTGCTAAACTTTGCATATGCCTGAACAGTTCGGATGGCGACCGGTCGCCCAAGTCTTCCCTAGCTAATAATTGTTCTAAGCGATGTTGTTCTGATAATGAATATCTCTTTATTAGATTATCTTTTATATTTTGATACCTATCCTTGAATATCGACCACTGTATTTATAGCCTCCACTGGAAGGGACGATATAACGTGTGCGTACTTGTCGTCGTCTTTGTTAACTTCTTTTACGCTGAACTGTGCTTCAGCTGCTATGAACCACGCAGCGGGAGCAGATTCCCAAAAAATTGGTAACTTTATACTAAAGAGCTCGGCTCTGGATTCGTTCTCCGCGTTTATCTCACTTCCCTTCGTTTCCTTATCATCAAGATTCGTCATGTTAAAATAAAAATAAAAATCTGTGTTTTATTGTCGATTCTTTGTAGTCAGTGAAGGGAACCGAATTTTAAAATTATCCGCGTATCACACAAACTATTCAAATTTTCAATAAAATCTGCTCTCCTGAAGGTTTATCGAACACAGGCCATTTTATCAAAATTCTTAACTAAACAATTTGAAGCAAGTTATATTTAAGTTAAATTTTGAATAAATGTTATTTCTCGTTATGACTTATAGATGAATCTAATTATTTATCGCTACACTGGAAAAAAATGTTTATTTTCTTGGAAAAATTTGTATGCTATATACATATATATAATAATATTTAATGAATATATATAATACTATATTTAATGAATAAATAATTCTTTGATGAAAATAATACACTGGAGATAACAAAAACCATTAAATTATTAAATATTGCCGAATTCTTTGCTGATCTGTTGATCTTAGGAATAAAAAGATAAACTGTCAAAAGCTTACACTTGTGTTATGTCACGCGAAAAGAGACAAGAATATATAAATAAAAATTCAGAAATTACGCATGTACAAAGTTACTTAGCCGTAGATATAGGCAAATGTCTAAAATAGATCACTTCATGTTATATTTCGTTTGTTACTTGTGTAATTCCTCGCTGTCCAATATAGTTTTGTACTGCTCACTCGTCTAATATGTGCATTAGAACGCTAGTAGAATGTTGGTGTCCAATTTGAACTAAGCTGATAAGCTGATGTACTTTGTGCGACGCTTTGCGTTGCGATGTTTTCTTTTCTTCGCAGCGATGAATAATTATGTTGTGATATACGTGTGTGTGTGTACTTGCGGTTGCAGTACATACAGTTGTATTACGGTGTCTCAATGTACATGGAATATTTTAAATAAATTCCACTTTTTGAATCCTTGCCGGAATTTCTTTATTGCGGAGAAAGCGTGCCTGTACGTTTGGTTGGCCTTTGGAATTTTAATGTTCTCTCGAACTTTCTTCGATGTTCGGGGTAACCATTTTTGGGTTGGAGGTTAAATGCAAAAAATATACTCGAACACTATTTTAGTTAATTCATTTATTGACTTCGTCAATATACTTAAAAGTTACTACAATACTTTATATCTACTTATTAGGTTAAGATAAACTTCAGTGTTTTATATTCTTAAAGATGGGCCACCGTATCGGCAGGAGAGTGTGATTGAACTGAACCAAAACCCTCGAGAATACTTCCCAAGCGATGAAACAGAAATCTATATGTGTGCGTGCTTAGTCCGTTTTCTAAAATGTTCTATATTGATACTTATGGAAAAGTGCTAAACATTGGTTTTATATATGCTATAGAGCCTAAACTACTATCCATAAAGGAAAATAGTCTTCTAGTAATTTAAAGCTTGGTTCCTTACCTTCCAAAAGGCTACACTTACTATATACCTTACTTAACAAAATAATAAAATAGTTTTGATTACAAAGTAACCTTACCATTTTACGCTCAATACTACTCAGCTGAGGGATAATTGCATGTGTGTATGTGCAGCCGGAATCCGAATCTGTAGGCAGCTACATTCGATATCATCAGCCCACGGCATGCCATGACGGCACAGCGACATTACAATGATTACTCAGCGGAGAATTTTTGTTTGAGGAATCGTAGTCATTTGGTTTAGATAGTTTTTTTTAAATAATTTTGTTAGGAAAGGTATGAAAATTTTATTACGGTTCGGAAGATAAGAAAGCAATCTTAAGATTAACACAACGCCATTTTTCTGTATGAATAGTAGTTTAGGGTGGAGAACCTTTTGTCACTTTTACATTAGAACACTGCAAATATTTTAAAATGTAAGGACTACGTTGGGCCTCGCATGTGGTAGGGAGGGAGTCTGTTTCATGGCTTGTGAAGTATTCTCGAGGGTTTTGACTGAACCCTTTTACGAGCTGAACTTATACGTGCGTTAGAACTTGGAAGCTAGGAACGTTGATGACATAAAGAGTGAGGGAGTTGCCAATTGTATACAGTTCTTTTATTTTAAGACATTACAAATGCACTACAAGAGCATTCAAGCTCATTGGAGATGTCGCCATAACCTGTCATATCAACTCAGTCGAGCACCGCCGCAATGTTGGATGTCTTTCGCTCATTTATCGTTCATACATGCGCAAGATTCTGATAAAATATCTAGTGTGATCCCTTGTAGAGTAATTCCTGCACGCAATACTCGCACTGCAAATCGCGTACATCCTATTATATTACCCTTCAAATTGTTTTCGGCCGTACAATAAAACTCCGTGATGCTTTTTTATCCCGATCTGTGCGAATGGGGTACAGTTTACCATCTCTTGTCTTGCCTCCCATGCTGTGCTTTGCATCATAGGGGTATCCCCTGAGCTTTAGTTAATAATATAAAAAAAACACACACAAAAATCTTAAAGTATAGTTATTTCGAATAGTACGAATTAAATCGAAAAATGCTCACTAGGTTTTTTGAAGTATATTATACAGAAATATTGTGGTATATAGCTTTATCTGGGACATCCTTCATATACAAGTTCTATGTGTACAAGAACTTCAGAGAACGTTTCTATATCCGCAAAGCTTAAGTTTACACAGGTGTGGTACTAATCAATTAAGAACCAAATTAGGTTTCCTTGCGTTTTTGGTCCTAAATATTTTCCTGCGCATAATTCTCTTCACCAGTAATTTCTCGGCATTTGTAAAACCATCGCTAAAATTTGCAAAGTCGTATTAAGAACTATTTCAATCGTTCGTTTCTGATTTAAACTATTTTCTCAAGTATAAAAACTTACAAACAATTAGTTTCCTCCAAGGGATCTTATGTTAGTTAACTATATAAAAGGAAATATAAATAAAGTAGAATTGAGGAAATTACTTTGGCGTTTAAACACATTTATCTGGAATACCTGCAAACAACCGCAGATTGAATCAAACCGGCACAATGTACAAAATTGATGGAATAATCATTTTAACTGAACCTAATAAAATCATGAGATAACGCTTACCGCATAAATTCGCGAATGTAATGTACATATCAAGTTAAAGTTTGGAAGAACGATCGTGTCAACAAATTGAGCGTAATATGTTTTGATTGGAGATATGAAACATGAAATCAGTGTAGCGACATTCGACGCCTATTATTCAATTTAACTATGGGTCAGTGTAGGAGGAATGTTATGGGTCTGAGTATAGCAAACAGAACGAGTCCACTAATTACAAGGGAGCCATATAAAAATTATGTTCGAGCCTCCTGCGGCCACCCTGACAAAAGACCGCAGAATTACACACAGAAGCGCTCGATCGAATTAGTTCATAATACATACATACATACAGCGGGAGTGTAAAAATTATTGCAAATAAATTGAAATATTACCTGAAAGGCAACGGGATTTAGTCATGCATTTTACCGAGGTTTGAGAGAATTTGCGACAAGTGGATATATGGGGGTGTAAGTTACATGAATTGTTTTGCTATATAAATATTCTATATTAATTGTAACTTTATTGGATACATACATAGGCAATAAGCTCTTAGATACATATTAAGTTTCCCCGGAAAATAAACATCAAATGCATACTTAAGTACATTATTTCGAGTAAAGTTTGTTTTCCGAAGAAATTTACTTGTTATACGTATAACCATGTAACAGTTATAGCACTTAGCTAATTTTGTTGGGCTGCTTTCTAGTATCGAATACCTTTACAAAATAATATAAATAAATAAGTAACATTTAGATTACAAACTGTATAACACACAAGTAGCGTTGCGCTTCCAGTTCGTTCCACTACGGTCTTTGTAACGCATCTAGAATAATGTCAACATTTTAAGAAGAAATTTAGTTATTCCCCGAATAAGACATATAACGTCCGGTAAGGTAAGTATATTACAGTTCAGAATAGCAAAAGTTGTGTAAAGTCACAAGGATAGAGTGTGGTTTGATTGATTATAGAAAGAGGTTATAAAATATGGTGTAGTTTATTTGCAAAAGTATTTTGAATATGTAAAAAAGTTAGATTTGGAATAAAACCAAATCTGATGATAGCCTAGATAAGATGAATGTCCGTATGTAATACCGGAGACAGACTTGCAATTTCAACATTGATATTCCAATTATGTCAATTGCAATATAAAATGTCAGAGACACACTTGCGACTTACAATACTGAGAAATTAATTAGAAAACTTACATTTGATTTATCACTTGGTTTGTCATTTGACATAAGAAAGTTCCGCGCACGTACAAAACCCGAGCAAATATTGTAAAATTACTTGTCTATATGGGAAATAAAAACGAAATACACACTTCAAGTTGACTAGTGTTATATATTAAATGTCAGAAAAAGTTGCAGCTAACATTGCAGTATAAAATTCGATTCTAAAAGGTTCGTGTTTTAAATGATTATGGTTTATAACTAGGGTCATATTGCAATAAACTCGTATACAACGTACATTTTTCGAAATTTCAATATTGAGTTCCAATGTAGTACATACTGAGTGTACACTGAGCGTATACTGAGCTGTTTCTCAGTATATAAGGACAGACTTGCGGTTTAGCGCCCAATATTGAAATTGCAAGTCTGTCTCCGGTAAAACTTCGAATAGTCACCCTTCTGTGCAAGTGTGATTGTTAAAGCAACTTTTCCCATCTATTTCTAGAACGGTTCCTCTGACGGTAAAAATGATTATAACTTATTTCATAACATTTTTTATTCCGAAGAACTTTTCAGTACACTCCAAAATATCTACGACTGATTGTTTCGACAGTATACGTAAAAAATTCCAATATTTCATGGCAACAACAATAAACTGTTGTCCGAATTAGTCAATTTTTATAACCTAGATGAAATAATAGGGTATTCTAAGTGCTGAACGCACCTGAAATAAAAGAAAATCATTAAAACACTGTAATGCAATTACGTATTACTTCCCTATATGTATCCTCCAGTACAGCATCTGTAGGCGCATACATTCAGGAACTATCTGAAAGAAGAAAAATATACATAAATTAGTTTAGATTAAACTAAGTAAGGAACAGGTAAACAAAATTTTTGTTGCTTTTATAACCTTCATGCAATACTACCAAGAAAACGAGTTTCTTAGCAGTACAAGAACAAAAGCATGCAAAAGATAAACATTGAAATTTCAATTTGAAAGTCATATCTCCTGAATAATAAGCATTTGTAAAACTTGCAATTATGTTTAAATATGCAAAGAATACGTATAAAATATTTAATAAATTTCTACATTTGCACCATGATTGACAAGCACTTTGCACAATTTGCATATTTCTTGCAAATTCTTCATGTTGAATACATAACTAAACATATAAAGAAACGTAAAACAACACTATTTGTCACTTACCTGGGTAATTAATTCACCATTTGTTGACAAAAACACAACACTAATATGACACTTAGACCCTGTTTAGACGGGTCAGTATGCTGCCTCTACCTCGCGAAAACATCTTGGTAATAAAGCATCACCCTACCTGCAGATTTCGTGCCGCAGAGTCAGCACACTGACCTGTCAAAACGGGGTTATACAAACTGAAAAACTATCACTATTGTCAAATTGACGCGGTAAAAAGTCAATTTAACTAAGTTGACCGCGCGCAACCTGTTGGTAATGCTTAAAAGGTGCGGAATTCACCAGGCAAGCCAATATTCATGAAAAAAGTAAAAATTAATTCCCATAATGAGTGGGAAAGAGAAAGATGTGGGAACGAGACAGAGGAAAATGTAGAAAAATTTACGTTCCAGTTCGGAAAATGTTATAATATGGCAGGGCGGCGCCATATTGATATGTTTTAGCAGAAACGAGTATTTCATTAAACAAACGATGAGATTTCATGGATAATCAAAAATAAATTATTTGATGCAATTTAGCATCATTAGAAAAAGTTACCCAAGTCAGTCGAAACCGCAAAATATGCTAAATTGCAATTTTCTTGTGGAACTTATGACAAAATGGCTGCTCAGATCCTATAAAAACGAGGTTTTCCCTCCTTCTTTTTTTTTGACAGTGATCTGACATGTAACTTCGTATAAGATCAGCAGCTAGGAATTTTATATTTTTTTGGAAAGTAGAAAATAGCATTAACATCAAATAAAAGGTATATCGATACATTATTCATATGTTAGAAGTATCAATCCTTCGTAGGATTGCCAAACAAAACTTTGGTTTTCACTATATAGTTTTAAACTGCCTGAAAAAATAAAAATAAAAATAATATCAAAAATGAAATAAATCGTGCAACCCCTGGTTATGTTAGGGAACATTGTTGTTGAAAGTGGTGTTAAGATTAAGATAAGCCTTGTATGTTTAATTGACGAATAACTTACTATTTGAGATTGGTGGTAGAATTTTCTAGATTTAGGTTTGTCCGCATAACAATTGAATACATGCTAGCACAGCATTCTAATGCTATATGCGGGAGTAACAAATTTTTTAAGTTATTATTAAGTGTGGTTACCATAAAAAGTGAATTTTGAATAAACAGTGAATTTTAGAAGTAAAAAACTGAATACATCAAAGTTAAATACATGACACGAATCGGCATAGTAACTGTATATGCAATCAGACAGATTTATTAAGTTTGCATAAGAATATAGTGAATTATCTAACATTAGGAAAAAACGCCATAAAATTCAAGCGGAGCAAACGGATCATATGCAAATAGGCATTCGCTTACTTGCTCACAATTGTATACAAGACTCAGAATCAAGGTTGTAATTGAAGAATTATTCTAAAATTAACGTAATAGTGAACACGAGCACAAATTTTTTATTTCTTCAATACCGCTACACTATCCCATCTAAAATGCCGCAATATAGCTGTAACATTTCCAGTGCAGTTATATTACAAAGCATTTAGTTTGTCATTCCGTTTGTAACACACATAAATAATGGTTGTAGAGCAAAATGGATTGGACACCCACGCATAATATTAAAAGTTTTTTTTGATTTTTGCATATCCATCTGTCCGTTCCTCCGTCCGTCTGTCTGTCCGTCATCACGATAACTCGAAAACGCGATCACTTAGGGTGCTGAGTTCCTGTGTTTGACTTACGGATCCATGTAAATGAAAAAATAAAAAAATTATAAAGCATCAACCGGCTAATGATTGAGTGTTAATATGAGTTGAATGCAAGATGGAAAAGAGAAAAATCGTTTAATTGCTTTGATAAGAATGGCTTGTTTAATTTCGATACCATGTGGGTAGATTTGGAAGAAAATTTTTGGTTTATTATGTTGCGGGGGCCTGTTTGATACTTTGTTTTGATACAACGTTTGTGTAGCACATAGGTAGGTTGTAAATTTCGTTAATTCGGTCAGTTCCTTCATGATTTTTGCATTGGCTATTTCGCAAAATTCTTACACGGCTCCTTCGGGCTACAGTGATCGATGGGGTTCATGTTGAGTCGGTTAGGGCCCAATGGCGGGGGCCAAACTGGCTCAACTTCTTCCCGCGCCGGGACACGATGACTCTTTGAGCAGCTCAGCCTAGTGCCATGCATGATATGGCATTGTCGGCGTTGGTTAAGTCATTGAGATTAATTAATTTTTCTTTAGTTATTAACTTTTTTTATTTTTTCTATCTCCTTTAGAGGCCAACCTTGTATTGATTGGTAGGTCATACTACTGTCCTACCCCGAGTAGCATGGACGGTCATCCTCCTTTGATGCGTCCCGAGCTCTGCGCTGAGTGATCCGCAAAAGCAAAAAATGATTATATATTTGTTCAGTTCAATTTATTCTCCTTTTCCTCTGACAATATTTGGTCAGTTTCATAATACCGATTGAAAATAAACAATAAATAATAACCGGCCAAGTGCGAGTCGGACTCGCGCACGAGGGGTTCCGTACCATCGTACAAAATTTAACACTATGTACTTTTTATTTATTTTTTCAAATGAGAATAGGCGTCATGTGAAAAAATAATGCTGTCATTTGAAAAAATAATAATATTGCTGTCATTTTAAAAAAATGCCTACTTATGATAATAATAACGAATGAGAATAAAACGAGGGAAAAAAAACACCGAAAAAATCACGTTTCTTATATTGGGGCCCCTTTTAATTTTATTCAATTTTTCTTATTTGTTGTAATATCGCCAATAGAAATACACAGTCTGTGAAAATTTCAACTGTCTACCTATTACGGTTCATGAGATACAACCTGGTGACAGACGGACGGACAGCGAAATCTTAGTAATAATGTTCCCGTTGTTACCTTTTCGGTACGGAACCCTAAAAAGCAGGTTCGTTAGAAAAAAAATTTTGTTGTTGATTTATTCTACCGTTTCACTTCTATGGTCCCCTATTCGTGTTGGATATTCGAGTATTTGTCGGTACCTGGTTTCTTCTTTTGTTCTTATCTCAAGGTTTTTTTTGTGTCCATACACATGAGCAGTTATGACGAATGTCTCAATTGACTTTTATTCGAATCAAAAAATAAATTTTATTATAGATGGTATTCAGTCCACCGATAAGCATAATTTTCCGATGACTTGATGTAAATAATCATTAATGGTCCTCTGACACATCTCCAAGCCACTGATCCCTCGAAGTAAACTTTTCCTAAAAATATAAGAAAAGTGAACCACAAAGTAACATGTTTTAGATTAATCATCACAGAATACTCATCTAAAAATTTCGATCCGACATTTCCACAATTCAGAATTCGGGTACGTTTGTTGGAATTTCTGCTAATCCACCCGAATATTCTATATTTACAAACTGCACCAGGCACCTATTCACCACAACTCGGTTGTCTAAAACATAAATCAAAATTCATCGATAAAATAAAACAAATTATATAAAAATTGCATCAAAGCATATCTATGTACCTCCTGATATATACACTTTTTACTGACAGCAAGTGACATTACATTTAGAGATCGAAATAAACGTTGCTAGGGCAACACCAAAAGGCGAGAACTCATAACTGGATACAGCGGCTATATAAAGCCGACGAGCAGCAGCAGAAAATTATTAGATTCTCAAGATTCATCAACGTCAGGAAGTGACGACAGCTATAAAGTCGTCGAGAATAAAAGGAGAGCAAAGAGTCAGCTGTTGAACAACAAGCCAGCTACAACAGGAGCGTAGAGAGCATCAAAGTCTAAGGCAACAATAAGACCGATGCAGCGCCAACTGAGAGAAAAACTGCAAAGCTACCACCAATCATCTGCTATAACTAAAAGATAGCAATATTCTTCGAGAAGCTCGAGAAGATGGAGACGCGCCCTAAGTTCTTCTTAAAAAATAACAATAAGACGAAGTCAACATTGAAGGCAGCCACCGAAGAGGACCATCAGGTTATCTTTAACGTACTTAAGGCAATCAAGGTAGATTGCTTCACATTCACGCCCAAGAACAACAGAAAGTTGACCTTGCTACTTAGAGGGATCCAATGCAGCTTCGACCCAAAAGTGGTAGCAACAGCGTTGGAGAAGGAGCTGCCAGGAATAAAGGTGTCTATGGTGTCACACCTCGTGACTTCCACTATTAGGAAAAGTGGACGCCATGTAGACTCCTATGTGGTAAATTTCGACGCTGAAACGGGTGTCAACCGGGTTATTAAAGTTGACAGAATTCTTGATCAAGCCGGCCACTGGGAGCGGTTCCAGAGCAGTGGTATTTTGCAGTGAAAGAACTGTCAGATATACGGTCATGTAGCCAGTAACTGCGGTACTGCAGACAGGTGCGTAAAATGCAATGTCAGCCATGGACCAGGAGCCTGCACCAGAGACGCGTCGAAAGGTAAGCCCTATTGCAAGACGTGCAAGCAGGAGGGACACCCAGCAAACTACAGAGGCTGCCCAAAGTATAAGGAGCTTGTTGAGAGGAAGAAAGCATCAGTCCAGACAAAAAAGCAGAGGGAAGAATTCATCAGGGAGTCTGCACGGAACTTTGTACAGCCTGGTAAGTCTTTTGCCCAAATGCTTTCCTCTAATATTTCAGGTTCACACAACGGAACAAAGATCCACGAAGCCACCCCCAGGCCCGAATATACAATCAAGCTAAGACCCTCCACACCCAATATTATGGGAGATGCATTCTGCAATCAGGAAGTAAAGTTACTCTTCGGTTGTGACCTCTTCGGCCTTATGGCCAAAATCAATGCCTTTCTACCTAGCTGTAGGAAGCTGACCTCCATTCCGGAGAAACAAAGCGCTTATCTGCAATTCGCCTTTGCACTATGCGGAGGCAGAAATTAAGCGAATTGAAGGCGATTGTCCTCAGTGTCAAATCCCTTGTTTCTCACGGGAAACGAGTCTCCCTAAACCTGTTTCTGGAGAAACATCGTCCTCATTTCATGTTTCTTTCAGAGACAAATTTTAAAGCAAGACACATAGAGTCTTTGGAAAAATATTCTCTGCTCAGAAATGACGCAGGTGAGGGTAAGCGGGGCACCGCTATTCACATTAAGAAAAATCTTCACTTCGAGCCTACTCAGATCAACTTCTCTAACTTCGAGAGTACATCTCTAAAAGTAAATCTTGACTCCGGCGAAACTCTACTTCTGGTTTCACTGTATATTCCGTGCCATACCCCAGCCCAACGAGTACGTAGCGATCTGAATGTGTTAAACGCCTTTTCCCAAGAATTCACATATATGCTTGTTGGAGGCGACTTTAACGCTAAACATACCCTGTAGATCGATCCCTCGACCAACTTAGTTAGAACAACCATGGCTAGATGGTTGTAGGATAATCTCCACAACCACAAGTTCGTCACTGTCTCCCAGGATATTCCAACCTTTCCCAGACGTAACTCCATTTTAGATATCTTCCTCGTATCAGACAACCTCATAAACATTCTCCCCCAAATTAGAAATTTTACCTGCCGGACCCATATCTCTGATTCTGACCATTTGACAGTAAAATTAAAAATAGCTCTACAGAGAGAATTCTCTGCGAGCATACTAATTGCTCCAGCAATTTCGTCAATAACCAATGTCGACTGGCCACAGTTTCAGGATAGACTGAATAACCTACTCCCCAATTTCCTACCAGATCAGCATAGAAATCTGTGTAATACAGAAATAGACTTCTATGTGTAATTGCTGACAACTGCTCTTCAGAACAACATAGCGTTTTTTTTGGTGTCTGTCGACAATCATTGACGAGCAAATCCGTAACATCATCGATGAATAATATTGCGAGAGGTTGAAGCCGGGTCCGCGAGCTTTTAGCGAAATCAACAAAGTATGTAGCAAGAAAGCCCAAGTCCCGGAAAAACTACTCGAAGGCAACAACTGCTTAAATTCTCCTGAAGAGAAAGGCAGTGCCTTCGCCAACTACTTTGAGTCAACCTTCAAAAGCTCGTCTCCAAGTCATCTCCCTGACTTTCATAGGCAAGTCCTAACTGAAGTGGAAAATTTTTAGACACAAAATACCTCACGAATGGCAGAATTTAGACTGGGTTTTCACAGCTGAAAATCCAAATGGCCAGCAAATATACACTAGTTCGCTTCATCTTGCCGCACTTATTCGGTCACTTAACAACAAAAAGTGGCCCAGATGGTATATCGAACTTCAAAATCCGGAAGTTACCACCGCTGCCAACAATAATCTTCAACAATTGTTACTTCCCCAACAGCTGGAAAGTGTTAAAGATAATACCAATTACGAAGAAGGCATCTTCTAAAAGCATCTTGAAATTCAGACCAATTTCACTAATCCCCAACTTGGGAAAACTTCTGGAGAGATTAGTAAAACAACACCTTGATGACACTTGCGTAGAAAAGAAGATGGAGCAGCATCAGCAATTTGGATTCAAGGTCATGCACTCCACTCTGCACCCACTATTAAAACTTCACACTGATGTGACCCAAGCCCTTAATAAAACGACACATACTGTGGCGTGCTTCCTTGATGTTGAGAATGCCTTCTACTCCATCTGGAGTGAAGGTCTATTTCCGCATAAGGACATAAAACGAGCGTCCTGCAAGGTTCAGCACTTAGGCCTTTTCTCTTCAATCTGTTCTCGTTTGACCAACCGCAGAATAATGGAGGAGTCACAATCCTTCTTTACGTAGATGACTCACTGACATATGCGCACTCCAAATCCCCCGACATAGAAAGTGGGTAACGTACTCGTTTCCTATATGGCATACCATATCGCCAACATATATGGAGATCCTTGCTAGATTCGAGAGAAAACCCGCTGTACGAGAAAGCTAGTATTTCTCGGATGCAAGACTACCTCGTTGAGGTAATGAAGAAGCAGGTAGCCAAAATTCCCAATCAACCAAATCCAATTGTCCAAGAACTAACAAATTTTCCTCACTTACCAACTAATAAATATTTATCTCCTTTTTGTATATCAAACTGTCATGGAAACTACTACCGCGAAGGAATTTTTACCTTTTTCAGGAAAACGGAGACAGCTACCGGGGCTAGGAGAGGATAACGGAAGGAGGACTGCAGCCTGCAGGACAGGATATATGCGACCTGCTTCCGACAATACTCGAAATAGGTAGACTAAGAACCGCCCCAGGAAGTGAAGGCAGTAGCACCTTGGAGTAATTTCTAAGTTATATAGCTAGTACTTAAGTTAGTTAAGTATTAGAATTACGTAATATTTTTAGTTAATTATAACTAGGTAGCGGTAGCCGTAGGTTAGTTAGAAATTCAGATATTTAGAAAGTAAGATAACTCAGGGCCAAAGAAAAGCCCGTAGGAATTATAATCAGGGATTAGGTTTAGATAAGAAAATAGTGTGAGGTTAAGTGTACAATTTCTTCAGCGGAAATAAAATACTTGAGCTTTGACTTGAACTTGCAGAAAATCATTCTTGGCTCAGAGTTCATCATTATTCTATATTTCAGAGACTAATCTGAAATTTCTATCGTTTCCTATACTCCTGCCCACATCTAAACAGAAGAATAATTCTGCGCAGAGATTAATCTGTAATTCTCCTGCCCAATATTTTTTTCATCTGCATTATTTTTTCACCCTTGTGCCCTTACGCTCGAGCAAAAGGTATTTTGCTATCCCTGTGCTCTCACGCACTAGCTAAAGGCATTTTCGACCCTTGTGCCCTAACGCACGAGCAAAATGCATTTTTCACCCTTGTGCCCGCACGAGCAAAAGGCATTTTGCTACCATTGTGCTCTCATGCACTAGCAAGGAGTAGTTTTACTCCCTGCTGCTCACACGCAATAGCAGCATCAACATTTTCCCCCTCATTCTGATGACAGATAATCAATTTTGGTTTTCTCTTTCGTTTTGCAGAACTGAAAGAACGACAGAGGCACCAGATTCAAACGTCATTAAGCTTTAATATGAATTTTTAATTTGTTATTTTATAGTCGTTGTCTTAAGTTTTAAATGAATTTTGTGATATTAGGCTAGGCATATTGAATTATATTGAAGTATTAATAAAATTTTATTTTTGAAATTCTAAACGACTGGGTTGTCCTTTATACTGGCAATCCTCCCTACTACGTTCGAGACTAGATCTCGCAGTTGGAGTTAATTGTATGTGAACTGTGTTATGGTCGTAGCATACTGCATGTAGTAATATGCTACACTGAGACGAGTTGCACGCATACAGCCGGCCCCGAGCCACATGAACGGCGAAGAAAGACGCGCTGAAGACCGACAAACAAAAACAAGAAGAAGTGGGTAGACATCTGTCTTGTGCTTGTATAGCGTATAAAATCAAGAATTTCCTTCTGGCATCGTGCTTGAAATTGGATATATTCAGCAATTGTGAATAAGACCTGATAAGCCGAACAAGGTGAAAGGTCAAGGTAATCATCGAAATAATTCAGGATACACAGCTCTTCAGTATGTTTCTAGAAGTGGTAATCTAGAAATTTGTCATTTACTAATAGAAAGAAGTGCTGATGTAAATCCGGAACAACTGCTTGGTGGTTTCAAGACGTCACTCAATTTTGCGACTGGTATATACATTCTTGGTTCAATAATAAATTTTACATTTTTACATCCAGAGAATTTTACGACTGGCACATCAATAACAAATTTTACATTTTCTACATCCAAATTACATCGAGAGTGTATATTATCGGACATCCAGTCATCACCATATCACCATGGATTACTGAGATCTGCGATACCCAGTAGTAGCTTATTTTTGTTGTTACGATAATAGAATTCACGTTAACTAGTAGTCGATAAACTTCAGGCGATTTGTTCTTGTGAGCCTTGACACCACATTGTACGTTCGTACTTTAAATAAGTTTTTTTTTGTATAATAGTCCGGCGGAACATCCATCTTCGTCTGTGGACTCCAGCAATAAAGTCATGTAAGTTTTCCTTTCTTTTTAACGTATTCATGCATACTGTGTTAATTAGCTTGCTCATATAGTTTTTTTGATATAAGTTGGCGATATAATGGGGCTGTCAAGGGGAAATGATAGCGAACGTTAGCTGTGAAAAAGTGTATATCGGCGGCAGGTTTTCGTGGAACCCGCCCCACACTCTCCGCCAATAGCCGAGGCGAGCTAGCGTGCCGCACTGCAGTCAACGTTGTCCACCGAGTGATCTGTCAGCTCATGCTGGCAGTCTGGACTTCACGTCCAAGTCAATCACTCTGACATAGTTCCATAACAACTGTCGGAATTTAATTTTTCATTTTGGGTTTGTTGCTGTTAGAGTTGAATTTCTGAAACGTCTTCCGGCGTTTTCCTTTTAAGTGCTGGAGTTATGTTGAGCGCTCTTTGTGCAGGGGTAGAAATATCTTTCAATTTTTGTATAGGAGGTTTATTTTTACATGCGCGAACTTTCTTTGATTCGTGTTTAACGTAGAGGGAGGCACCGAGAATAGATATTATTAAATTCACTGTTAAATATAATGGTTATTTAAGGGATTAAGAGGAATTTGTTCCTGATCCTTTTGGAAACGAATGAATTTTAAAGTTTCTCCAGATCCATGTTGCTTGTGAGTATTAAGTGTTTTGTTATCGTTACCATATTTGTTTTTATTGAGTACGACGTCATATTCCACACTACACTGGAAATGTTTCTTGTTAGTATGAAATGGGAGTTAAATTCAGCAACTTTACGTTATATCCGTGCAGGATGAATTCCTTGCTGCGCACATAACAACCGGGATATATATAGTATATTCTGTATATACCGTGAAGGATTTGTGATTTAATGGAGTCTTCACAAATGATATCTATATGGAGGTATTCTTTTAAAAAGAAAAACCAAGCGTTTTGTTGCGAAAATTTCGTCCAATGGTAATTCTGCTCTTAGGATAAAATGTCAAATTTGAAATTAATGGGTTCCTTTTTTTATTAGATTAATCTCACATTTATTTAACTTTGCATTTGTGTCAAGGATGGAGGATGAAATTTTGCAGTAAAAATGCATATGGTCCAACGTTGCGCCATTGTGGATATCTTGAAGTGTTAATGCGAGATTGTGTTCACGGTTGTAGTCTATTAGTATATTTTCCTTTGATGGGTTAATATATACGAATAATTCATTAAGGGTTTTGGTAATGGCATTGCTTTAAATATTTGATATGGTTCTTTAAATAAATGGGGATTCTGAGCTCTGTAATTATTTTATTGTTGAAGATATTCCCAGAAATTGTACTTAATTTGTAAATTTTTGTTATCAAATATCCTCTGGAATTTATTGGAAGCATCTTTGGGTTTGACAGTTCCTGCCTGATGTCTGATAAAATATTTTCTATTTTATTAGGTGATAAAGGTGTATGATGAAAGTGAAATCCTTGAAACAGTTAAAAGATTTATTACCTCTGTCTGGGTATTTTGATATCTAAATGCCATTAATTAGACTAGGGATTCATTTCTGCTAATATAAGGTTAATTTGTGACAAAGTACAGTTGTCTAAATTCTGGCAGATCGCTGTAATTTGCTGTGTCATGAATTAACTCGGCTTTGCAACGTTCCAGATAGTAGTAGGTGACGTTTTACCATTTGTTGGTGTAGAAATTGGGCCTGCAAATCTCTTCGAAGTAAATGCCTGCAATATCATTTAGCTAGTTTACCTCTATACCTATTCTGACCCGTACATTAGAGGGGTGCAAAGTAAGAAGAATGCTATTTCCTTCATTTTGAAAACCTAGAAGATGATATTGCGTTATGGATTGAAGAGAATGAAGCTGTTGACATTAATATTATATCTATGAAAAGTTTTACGTCATTATTATGACTCCATTTTTTCTATTGATCTTGATCTTGGAATTTTCAGGGCAATTTATCTCCATTATTTCATACGGGCCTGACCATAGTGGTGAAAACTTATTATCTTTTACTCTGATTTTTAATTCACCTACTATAAAAGATTTCTGGACGGAGTTCTTGTCATACTGAAATTTGGAGTTTTCAATATTTGTCATGGTGATGTCTTTAGCTATTTCGGGGTCTGTGTTGTAGACGCGCTTTCAGCTCGGTTGCATAATTGTCGTAATTATAGCAAACGGTTGGAGAAGATTTCCAGTTATTTGGCATTTCGGATGAGAATTCTGATAGGAGTTCGCGTGGAGTGTGATTAATACTTGAATGAGGAGTGGTATCATACATTATATGGCATATGGAATCCATGTATCCCAGTCTTGTGGATCTTTTGCTACATAAGATCGAAGATATACAGCTAAAGTTCTGTGGCTCCCCTCCAACGCACCGTTAGTCTGAGGGTGATATGGAGTAGTTTTGAGCATTTTAATCTTTTGTGGGAACCCTGATCTATTAGGATACTTTCTGGAATGCCATGTCGACAAACTATTGTTATGGCGAAGGCTTCTGCTAATGGAAATCCTTTAAGATCTGCTCGAGCTCATTGCTGTCGGATAAATATTTTATAGCATCTTGATGGAGTTTTACGTTTATTTGTTTATTAGCGAAGACCTTTGTAAAAATATTTTTAATGATAATGATGTTTAGTGTATCTAAACTTGGGAGGGACTATTTTATTGATTCAACTGATTTATTTCCGTGTATGAGCAGAAATCAGTTCAAATTTGTTCAAGGTCTGATCTACCTCTTGGGGTTCGGCAAGGTAAATTAATCTTCGAAATGATTATCTGAGTTTTTTCTTTTGAAGAAGTTCAGTTTATTTGCTAGAAATGATGATTTATCCGAAAATTTCAGCTTTGAACCTAGCACTCTTTCAAGTTCTGTATCTTGCTTTGTTTTGAATAATTACACTCTTGTTAGGAGCATTTGAATTCGCCTGAGCTCTGGCTTGATTCCTTGTTACCACATTTATGCAGGTGGTATGTTCTGAAAGATTTGTACTGTTTTCTGGAATAGCTCTACTGAGAGTGTCTGCATTTATGTTGAGCATATCTGATTAGTGGACTATTTTGTAGTTATATTCCTCAAGACGTATTCTCCATCGCATCAGTCTTGAGGAGTAATCTTTCAAATTCATGAGCCATACTAATGGTTTATGGTCAGTTATAATAGTAAATTGTCTACCATAAGCGTATGATCTGAATTGCTAAGCTGCGAAAACGATAACTAAAAGCTATTTTTCAATTGTTGAGTAGCGATTCTCTGCACCATTGAGTGCTCGACTCACATAGGCGATTGGATGATCTCCTTGATCATCAACTTCTGTTAGAGCTGCTCCGATGGCGTAGTCACTGGCATCGGAGGTGACAAAAAATTCTTTGTCGAAATCAGGACATGGTACAAATGGTGCTGAAATTAATTTATTGCGTAATTCGTAAAATGCTTCATCGCAGATTTCGTCGAACTTGAAAGAAATATCTTTCTTTAAAAGATTTGTAAGAGGTTTGATCATTTTGGAGAAATGGGGAATGAAGCAGCGATAATAGCAGCCGACGAAGCCAAGGAAGGCTTTAATATCTTTGTCCTTCTTGGGTCTGGGATAGGACTGAACTCATTTATTCTTTGCAGGATCTGGCTTGACTCCATTTGCTGTAATTATGTGCCCTAAATACACTGTAAAAAAGTAAGACTATTGCCTAAACTTAAGACTCCTAAAAATAAATGTAATTTTCTCTGCTAAAAAGGAAATTTCAGTTCAATTTCCAAAAAGCATTGGAACTTTCAATGAATATAGGTATTTGGTACCAGAAAACCTATTGTAATTAACTGCAAGATAAGCAGATGGGCTCTTGTCTCCGGCAGTATACCGATCACAGGTACCTAAGGTAAATATTCTTCCTGGAAGCAGATGCAGTGCAAGGTGTAAAGAAAGGTAAGAATCCTATGCTAAGAATTAAGGGTGAAACGATTGAAGTTTCCTGTTCTCACTGCCGCCTAGAATTGGGTTTTATGAGCCCATTGACATAGGGAAAGATAAGGATAAGACTTTTAAGAGTTGAACCAGGCAATCGATAGTTCAGAGCGGAAGGTAAAAGATCGTGCAGTGTATCCGAGTTGTAGATGCGGCAGTGAGTTGTAAAGAAAATAAGGAATTTCAAATCATTTTTCATAGTACTACATATAGTAGGTAAAATTCCTGAAATGTTAAGCTTTCTCGGATATAAGGAAGAGAACATTCACTAAATTAGGTATTATTCTACATTTTTCATGGAATATGTACTAACAAATATATTTTCGTTATATACCTCGCCATATGTTGCTTTACAATATTTTGCTTGAGCGTGCCCAGCGCACCAAATCTGCCGTTGGTACTACTTAGTAGTATAGCACATAAAAAATGAGCTGTTCAGCTCATTCTTAGGATTTTTAAAGGTGTGGTACTCGCACTATCACCCATTTTAAGAAAAAAAAAAACAAAATTTTAAAATTCCCTACATTTTAAGGAATGTTACCTTCATTTTAAGAAAAAAAAACAAATAAAACAAAATTTGAAAATACCCTACCTCCATTTTAGGGATAAAAACCTAATCTACGTTTTCCAAGGTGGAGCTTGCCCTAATGTTATCGAAAAATACCTCAGCTTTGTGGCATAAATTGTTGCCACTCACTTAAGAGAACATTTTTTATTGCGTACCCACATAATTTCCTTCTTTTAGGAAATGGCACGGGTTGAATTTCGAGTTAAAATTTTAGAGACGGCTAAATACTGCTATGAGTCTAGTATTGTGGCCTTTGAGATTGTATCCCTGGACTACGATTTCGTCCATGCATACGAAGCAATAGATGCCTTGACGGCCAGATAAAACGTTATTCATAGCGCGCGCGGGCGCCTTTTAAACCAAATGGCATACGATTGTATTCATGGTGGCCATAGGGTGTGCTAAAGGCAGTTTTCTCCCTATCCTTCGAGTCCATCTTTATCAGGTGCAATCCACTGGCTAAGTCGAGTGTGGTGAAATATTTCGACTTCCTCAACTGGTTTAATATATCAATGATATTAAGCAGTGCCTATGCGTCGCCTATAGTGACGTCGTTAATACGATTATTTATTCCCATTCTCATATGGTTTTTATGGAACCAGGAGGAGAGGTGAATTCCATGGGCTATGTGAGGGTCGAATAATATCTGACTCGAGCATTTCCTGTATTTGCCTGTTCGTGTCAGTTCGGTTTACTTTAGGAAGTCGATAAGGCTTGGTATAGATAGGCGGTTTATCTTGAATGGTCTCGATTTTGTTGGTAATCGCATAGCGAATAAAAGGAAATCCTTTAGGACTTTTGCCATACCGTTAAATGGTTCCACTATCTATTTTCCAAGAGACAAACCTGCCCTTATTTCCTCCTTGAAACAGACCGATGCGTTTTGAAGAGAAGGAGTTGGAATTTCAATGAAGAATTCTGATCGAGTCATAAATTTGACTAATTTTAATTGATCTGATTCTTTCGGATTTTTATTAGAAAGGAGGTCTGATTCCAACTTTCGTGGAATTTGCAAGATGTTATTAGATGATTCCGACTCGATTGATGGAGTCAGACATTTATTGAAATTTCTTGACTTCTTTTTTGATTTATTCTTAGATTTCACTTCCTGTGAATCTATTGAAGAAAGAGATAGAATTTTACTACAATTAGCCTTTTGTGCGGCTATTGATGGAGATACATTTTTATCTTTGTGCTTCATCTCTTGTGAAGCTGTCGATGGAGGTAGATTTCCTTTGTATGTTGGTTCCAGTTTAATTGAAACTAATGATGGAGAAAGTTGTCATTTTGGCTTCACTTCTTGTGAGGCTTTAGGTGGAGATAAAATATTATTGCTTTGTGAAGCAAGTGATGGAGATAAATTGTTATAATTTTTTCCACTTTAGAATGTTATCTCCGTATAAAATAAGCTTATTTTATGAGACCTGTTTTGGGTCTTCGATTTTCAAATAAACATATGGGTAATTAATGTAATATTGTTCATAAGGATAAGATGCTTCAGATTCATTTACCTCTAAAAATATAAATTTATTTTTGTAGTCGATACTCGCATCGTATCGAGATAAAAAGTCATGCCCAATCAGGCCATCGTATGAGAGGGTGGAGTTATTGCAAAGTTAATTTTGCAAATTCGAGTCGTTCTTTAGAAGTGGTATCTGTGAACAACGTATTGATATTACAGACAGCATCTCTGTAGCAGGTACTGTCTGGCTATAATGGATGGGGTTTAATTAAAGTGATCTCTGCTCCTGTATCAATTAAAAATGTAAGTTTTGAAGCAGAACATACGTCAGCAGGCAGAGAAAGAGTTAAAGAACCTGCAAATCAAAAATATTGTAAATTAATTTTAATTTCATTCCAATTGCATTTAAAAATTCATCCTCACATTATAATAAAATGCAATTTATCATCCTCTAAGTATTCTTTTTGGGGTACCCGGTTTTTGTTTTATATTAAAAACTTTTGTATTTTTATTTTTACTATTAGCAGTGCTTAGACTTCGCAGACTTTTATTTATTTGCTTACTATCTTTTGGCTGCCACCAGGATTATTATGTGTGTTTCAGAGTTTTTAATTTCAAGTTGGTAATGTTATATTTTATTAATTTTTTTTAATTTGATTTTATTAAGTTTCATTTTATATTTAAGGCACTGATTTCTTTAAAAATACAAAATTAATTGGTCTCTAAGTATTAACTAATCGAATAATTTTTTTTTTCTTTATTGAACTGATTGCTTAAAATAGCTGTAGGTACTCCCTCGTCCAAGCGCCAATACCAATTAGTTTCGCAGCAGCTTGTACACAATATACATACCTAAATATTATGTAAATCATTGAATCCTAAAAGTCTCAAGAAATTTTTGAAAGTTAACCTTAGAAAGCACGATAATCTCCTTACGAGATAGATTTATTTCAATCTTCCAACAGCTGGCACCTCCAGTGTCAATCGTATAATCCAAGTATCTCTTCAGGCATCCTTCAGTTAGGAAAATTCTTCGAGTTTAAAAATGCCTGCAAGCTGTAGACAAAGTGAATTCCTAAGCTTTTCTTCATAGTTTTGATGCTCGACATCAAATACTCAAAAAACGCTTTCAACTATACAACGACAGAGAACAAGAAGGCACCTTTGTGCCCCACCTGAACGAGAGTTTATGTGATGTGGGTTATTTACAAGTTAAACGAACAAGTACATGGAAATTAGGTCAGAGTTTCTATGTGATCTGCAATTCCCAGTGCGACTGTAATTTTGCTACTATGTATTTTGAAAACTCCTTGCCTAAATATTTTCATTAAAAGTTAGTATCGTTATCAATATGAATACTGCTGAATTTACAGATGAAAACACATACACTTAGAATCACAAATACACTAAGCCAGGAACATTTATCTGGAAAATGGGCGTGGTACATAAACTTTTCCATGTCATTGGTTTTCGTTGGACTTCTTTCGAGAGAAAAATCTGCACAAAGCTGCATTTCAGTGAAGGATTGCACTGAGACGTAACTAAGGATTTCTGAGTAACTTACGAAGTGGTAAAATCGCAAATTACCTTAAAACGGCCACTTTCAACGTAACTATCTGAAGGGACTGCGTAATTTCACTTTATTTTCGGTAATTTAATGACTTCTACCGTCTTTTTCTCAGCAAGTGGTTTAAAAGATTTTAAATCTAGCAACTACTACTGAGAAAATATGTACAACGAAATTATGAGAAAGAAATCAATACATTTTGTACTCAGGTAAGTTTGTGCTCGTGTTGTTCTTTATTTGTTGATGTGATGCTAAAAACATCAATTCTGAAATTTACTTAGTTATAAAAACAAAATTTGTCGATACATAGGTATTCGCAGGGCATACTACATAAAAGGTACAGACACTCTTCATAAGAATTTTATTTGTCAAAGTGCTTTGTTGGGCGCCCTTAATACACTGAACTTATTCCCTCTGCAATGCGATGCGCTTACACCAATGCGCTCGCTACTCCGTAAATACACAAAGAAGCCATAATTTGATAGCTTCAATAAGTCACTCCCTGAAAACACTAACTGCGTTCCATTCTCTGAAGTATAAACGATTTTCTTCTCATGCCTCCTTTGTCAAAACGATATAAGAAAAAGTCGTAGGGGTAGGTAGTAAGGGTAATAAATAATGCAAATGATATTCTTGTGGTCTAAGAAATCCATTAGATGCTATATTACGATGAACATTATTCTATTAATTTATTAATGTTTACTGAGGATATTAAGGCAACTTAGAAGAATTAATAATCTTCTTCAAAATTTTAATGTATTGATGATAGGTAATATTGAATGTAAGACTAGAGAACGGATATTTTTTTCTTAATGTGAAAAGTATTAACCACTGCAAGCGGACACAAGTTTTTAGGTTCAACAATATTTTCCAGTCTATACCCATTAGGAAAAAGTCAAGCGCATTCAGAACGATAAGCAGTTTTAAAGTGGCTTGGATTTCCTTAGAGACATATTAATTAAGTTTTTCTTGAGAAAGTATTAAATATACTGACATGATACAAAACGCGGGACTGACTAGACTACGTTCATAGAAGTTCTCTGTAGAAAATGGGCTAACATTTATAGAAATAAAATATCAATCAGTCCATGTTATATTATGAATATGTCAGTGGGCTCAATGCCAAATAAAGAAATTTCATCTTAAAAACCATAGGGAATTCAATTACTTACTAATAATAAAAAAGTTTTATAATTGGTATGACACCAATATATTATTATAATACTCAGGATGAAATGAACGACATAGATCTGTTATTGCTTCCAGTATGCAAACGCATTAAATTAGCAGTACAACAATACAAGCGCTTTTGCAATTGCGATTTCTGAAACAGATTGAATGATGCTTTCTGGAAGCAGTATGTAAGCGAATTAAGGAAGTGAAAACTGTTTTTAGTGGACATGGAAATGCATATGTTAAAACAGTCATTCCACAGGAATACCGATCATCTTGGAACCCGACCATCTCCGATTTCGATAAAACTTTCACAGTTTGTAGGGAATACCAAAATAACTCATTCATATAGTTTTGTTTACCCCTACCACGAAAGTAAAATTCGCGATGTGTTTATAGGCTTCCCTAGGAAAATACTCAAATTTTCAAATTTCCGCGGGACTTCTCGAGGTTAAATTGGCGCAGAGTTTGAACCAAAGCACCAAATTCATTCGGATAAAAAGCCCGCGATAAAGGAAATAAATGCAGATTGCTGACTCTATATGTGCCATGTGCGTGAGTTTTCAAAGACCGCCGGTAGATCGCGGAAAGAAGAGATGCAACATTTTTATAGTTTTTATTATTTTTAAATAGATAAATGTCATCTGATCTTCCTGAAATTTCGTATAGATAAAAAAAATAAAAAATTGGATTCGAAATGAGTTTTTCAGACAGAAATTTTGTCCGTCCAAAATTAAATTCCCAATGAATTTGGGAGGTGAGTGAAAATATGAATATATAAAAAAAGGAGGAATTTTGCAAATCGGAAAATATTTAGTCGAGGTTTTGGCTGGGGTTGGTTTGCTCCCATACAGGCTACTTTTGTTATGTGGTGATTTTAGAAATCCATTATATCAAAAACGAAGCCGAATGCCATCGCAATTTTTTGTATATACATAGCTAGATAAGGTTTCTAGTTTCATTGTGAATCATTTTTCTGTCAGGTCATGTTTTCGTTCGTGTCTGCATTTAATTTTAATTTATTTATTTATCCGTTATTCTGTGTATACCTATATATTTTGTGTTTATTCTGTGCATTTATTTAATGTTGACTGTTTTCTGTGTGTTTTGGTGGCCGTTCCGACTAATTTTCAGTGGTTTTGTTTATCCTCGGATTATGTTGTGTTTGTCTCCTCGATTTTTTCGACGGAAATAATTAATTACTTTCTGGGGTAATTTTTCTTTTTTTTCTGTGTATGCTGCATGCTGTGCATCTGCAAAGAATTTGCTTTTTAATAATTCCATTTAATTTTCATTGTCTCTTCTTCTCTGGGCAACAATCAGCCACGCACAATATTTTTTACATTTTGGACCGCAATTTGTTAAGCTTTGCTTTACACATATCTTGTACCGGAATCTTTGATTATTTGCTCTAATCAAGTGCCAAGGAATTTGCGGTAGATCTTTTCATCATGTTTGCGTGGGTTTCTCTAATTTTAGCCGGCTAAGTCACTGCTTGAGTTTTCAAATATATTTTCTTACTTTTGTTCCGAATGTAGGGAAATTTCACTATTACATATTTTAATGGCAGTAACATGTAATAATGGTGAATTGCCGGATTAACTAGGCAACCCTGTCAACCTGACCAATAATCTAAGTTCTTTAAAAGTGAAGCAAAGAGAAAAATCCTCCGACTTTTCATCTGTTTTTCAGGCTCTTGATGAGTTGTTTTGTAAAGTTGATAGACTGAGCGCAGCTTCATACAATTTGAACAGTTCTGGCTCTCTATATCATCAGCTGGATGCAACTGAAACGAAAGGGGACTATTTGCTCGATTGCTTAAATAATGACAAATCAAACTCTTTAGACCCTGATGGGTGTCTCCACACATTCCAGACACTACAAAGAGTTATCGTTAAGTTTAAAAAATCACTTGAACGACTTTAAGACGTATATAAATTTATTCCTGGCACTATTGAGAATTTGATTGGTTAGGAATCCGCTTCTTTCTCACTACATACAAAACTTGCCACTATTTCCGACGATCTCGCTGCTACAAGGGTGATAATGGGTGAAATTGCAGATGAAATCAGAGCACAATCTGATCTTCGCACAAGAGTTCCGGCTAATATCTTTAATCTGCCTTCTGCCTCTTCAAACTTAAGACACTAATCTTAGTAGCCAAAAATCCCTTACGACAACGACTTTCGCAGGTGGTCAGACGGAGTTCTCCCTTCCGTTGGCCAAATCTTTCGATACTTTGTACAAAAACGATAAGTGTTCGCAGACTAACATATCTGCTCCATTTTCTGACATTGCTGCAGCTGTTTCTTCCGTACTACTTGACTGGGGGTTTGAATAGAAATGCGAGTGTTCTAAGCCAATCCGTAAACAAAGCAGCCGTAATAACCGTTCCCGGAAGCGTGTAACTGCGATTGAATGGAGGGAGCCTTACACAGTAGCGAATTATACTTCATCTCTGTCCTCTTTAGGAAATGGTATTGTTGCCTTTCTGAGAATGGTTCCAAAACCTTCGAATGTCTTCGTCACCCGTCTCTGTCCAGAAACGATGTGTGAGGACATATTGAGATATTTGAAGTCCAAAAATACCGCGACTGATGGTATTTCTAGTAAAAAATCAGTAAAATCTCTACACTGGTTGCATTCTTTCTCCTAACTGTTTCAACAGATGTACAGGACAAGTTATTAGACAACTTATTTTGGCCTTCTGGTGCTTTTACTAAACTATTTTTACCTTCACAGCGCCAACCTGGAAATACTGCTAAAATAAGCAATATTATTCCAAAAAACTAAAGTCGCTTTCCCTTTGTTATCAAAATGTAAGGGGGATTCGGACAAAAATTGCACATATCTTCAAATCCTCTGTTGCGACTTGTTTCGATATAGTTGCTTTCACTGAAACTTGGTTGCATAAGAGGTAGATATACTGTTTTTGAAGCTCGTTGCGGTGGGGTACTCCTCGCCTGTAAAAATGAGTTTAATTGCAGCCAAATTGAGCTTCCAATTTTCTCCAACACTCTCGACATTGAGCTTATATCTCTTAAGCTGTCTCTCTTCAAATATGACTTACACATACTTTGTTGCTGTATTCCCCCAGACTCCATAAATATCGCCGATGACAAAGGTCAGAATATTTACGATCTACTTATTTCAACATCTAAATTTATCCATGATAAGATGGATCCTATTGACGAATTACTACTTATTAGTGATTTTAAGTTACCCAATATTCAACGGTTACTAAATGAAGATGACGGCACTATCTTATTGTTAATAACTTGACAACAAGGGAATCACTGCTCCTGGACGCTATTTCATCTCTTGGTCTCAGCCAAGTAATGTTAAGAATGACATGGGTAGGCAGTTGGACCTGGTATTTTCTACTGACGCGGATAACTTGTTAGTTGAACCTAACCCAGTTATAATGTCTATTCTTGACAAATACCGCCCACTCTACTAATTACATATTGCCATGAAACCGAAAACCTCGCAAATTGTGACGAAACACAATACTTTTTCAATTTAGAAAAGCTGATTTTTCGTTACCTCTATGGATTTCAACACATTGCTGTTTTGCAATATAAGTTTTAAATAATTTTTTTCGATTTATTCTCTTCTCATGTTCCCGTGAGCGCCAGCGGATCTCTAAAACATCTGTGCCATGGTTCAATAAATAACTGAAAGGTCTTATAAATAGAAAGAATAAATTATGGAAAGTTATATGAAGGACACAGACATTATAAGTCACAAAAACTTCCTCACATCCTATAATGAGTTCAAATAACTTTCGTCTTCACTCTAGTCACCCTTATACCTTTTTTAAGTTCATTAATATGAAGAAAAAACCGACAACTACCCCAATACCATGAGGTACAAAGATTCTGCCAGTGATGGTTCGTCGGAAAGTTGCAATACGTTTGCTTAATTTTTTGACAATGCGTTTTCCTCGTCAAATTTCCAACCTCGAAATAGCAACTTTGGTCATATGAACCAATCCCATAACGTTTCATTCACTATCCATACAATTACACATGAGGATATACTTGATCGTAGTAATGGGCTTCCAAATGACTTCATAACGGGTACCGATGGGATTCCTCCAGTCTTTTTTTAAGCATGTTGCCTCTCTCTGGCAGCCTCGCTGAGAATTATTTTCCAAAAATCGCTCGATAGTGGTTGTTTTCCGCAGCTGTGGAAAAATTCTTTCATCATACCTATCCACAAAAAAGGAAGTAAGAATGATATTTCTAACTATAGGCATCTTTCGAAATTATCTTGCATGCCCAAATTATTCGAATCTATTATTTACTCTCAATTATCAATTTCCTGCAAGAATTTGCTCTCTCCAAACGAACATTGGTTTATTTCGGGCAGATCTACAACCACCAGCTTATTGGAAGTCGCCTCGGATACCATTGGCGGGTTTACAAAAGGCTACCAGACAGATTGTATTTATAATGACTTTACTAAAGCTTTCGACAAGTTATCTTAATCCGTGATATATTTTAAAATGGAAAAGTATGGGTTTCCCATAACATTCCTAAAATGAACGGAGTCATATTTAAATAATAGAACGTACACAATTTGAGAAGGCTCCCTCTGCTGCATGTTCACTCCTCAAGGTATAACTTTAGCATTTACGAACCTCTTAATCTGGTAATAATATGGCTGAGCATTTATAAGAAAGTTTTATAATAACGTCTGTAAAATATTTAATCTTTTTTTAATGTTTGAGTTCCATGTTGCATTGCATGTAATTTGAACAGGTGTTTGGTTTATGTTTAACTTAACATACTTATACTAACACCGACTATGTGATAAAACGCAGGTATTGTTGACCGTTTATTTATTAAACGTGTCACTATCGAGCTTGTGTTAAGTTGGTTCTGAGAGTAAAAAAAAAAAGTGGTAGGAGCTCTCTCTAGAGAATAATACTACTTTTTTTAAATCCTATTATTAACGAACAAAGTGTTTCGTTCGGTACTGTTTTATTTTTTTATAAAAAATGTAAAGCTTTAAGCTTTTTTTGGCAATTGAATCAGAAAAATCGGTTGCTCCGTTTCGAGATATGATTTTTTGAAAATGACGTTTCATCGTAAAATCACGATCTTTCTAACCCCCTAGCGCGGATCGTCTTCGTATTTCGAATTATTGAGAGTTCTTCCCTTGATACTGATTTCAACGCTGACAAGAGTGCTATATTTTTTTATAACAATAACAAAGGTAACTAACAAATATCAGACAGCACGGATTATGTTATTTCTGTAGTTTGCAACAATAAATTATAGAACATTTTTTTTTTATTGGAATAAAACAAAATAGGCGTTATTTTAAAAATAAAATTGCTCCCGTCCCATATATGTAACTGATATAAAAATTCGTGGATACATGTTCATTATGGAATTAAATGATGAAATGATGATTTGAATTAAACAAAAAAAAACCTGAAGATGCTTCCAAAAGGTCGTAAGCGCTTGATGGCTTGTTAAAGGTGAAACATATTTTCCATATTTTCCAATCATTTGTAAAGGTAAAGATACACGGAGAGAGACTTTTGTTCTCTGGTCTCCGGTTTAGAGAGACTGAAATCTCAAAAATGCTTACACGGCAAGAAACTTTTGTCTCTGGAGATAAAAAACTAGGTCTCTGGAGAATAAGAGAAAAGAATCTCTAGAGAGGGAGACACGTCTCCGAAGTGCATATACGAAATTTGCGGTTTGATTTCTATAGATCTCCAGACATCTTTGTTAATTGCCAAGCAAGAGATTTTTACAAAGAATTATCCCTGTTTAATGAGGTGTGCTTCGGCATTTTAAAGATTAAATAACTGTGTGCCTTATATATATAGACCGCAATAATTTTATATTTATATCTTAAAATATTGTAAGTATAAGTTTGTTCACAAAGTCTACATAAGATAGCAATACTGACTGACTGGCAGTATGTTTTAAGATTCTGCAAAGTGGTGGAAAAAATGCTGTACTCGCAAGCATCATTTGAATTGTACTCCTTTATATTGAATTGTTGAAAATTGCCTGCTTTCATTGCGATGGTTTATTTCTCGACAAGGTATACAAACTGAGAAATACATAAACAGATGTCATGAGCAGCTAGAATACACAATCTCTCGACACACCAAGGATTCGAATGGCTATTTTTTTCTTAATGTGAAAAGTATTAACCACTGCAAGCGGACACAAGTTTTTAGGTTCAACAATATTTTCCAGTCTATACCCATTAGGAAAAAGTCAAGCGCATTCAGAACGATAAGCAGTTTTAAAGTGGCTTGGATTTCCTTAGAGACATATTAATTAAGTTTTTCTTGAGAAAGTATTAAATATACTGACATGATACAAAACGCGGGACTGACTAGACTACGTTCATAGAAGTTCTCTGTAGAAAATGGGCTAACATTTATAGAAATAAAATATCAATCAGTCCATGTTATATTATGAATATGTCAGTGGCTCAATGCCAAATAAAGAAATTTCATCTTAAAAACCATAGGGAATTCAATTACTTACTAATAATAAAAAAGTTTTATAATTGGTATGACACCAATATATTATTATAATACTCAGGATGAAATGAACGACATAGATCTGTTATTGCTTCCAGTATGCAAACGCATTAAATTAGCAGTACAACAATACAAGCGCTTTTGCAATTGCGATTTCTGAAACAGATTGAATGATGCTTTCTGGAAGCAGTATGTAAGCGAATTAAGGAAGTGAAAACTGTTTTTAGTGGACATGGAAATGCATATGTTAAAACAGTCATTCCACAGGAATACCGATCATCTTGGAACCCGACCATCTCCGATTTCGATAAAACTGTCACAGTTTGTAGGGAATACCAAAATAACTCATTCATATAGTTTTGTTTACCCCTACCACGAAAGTAAAATTCGCGATGTGTTTATAGGCTTCCCTAGGAAAATACTCAAATTTTCAAATTTCCGCGGGACTTCTCGAGGTTAAATTGGCGCAGAGTTTGAACCAAAGCACCAAATTCATTCGGATAAAAAGCCCGCGATAAAGGAAATAAATGCAGATTGCTGACTCTATATGTGCCATGTGCGTGAGTTTTCAAAGACCGCCGGTAGATCGCGGAAAGAAGAGATGCAACATTTTTATAGTTTTTATTATTTTTAAATAGATAAATGTCATCTGATCTTCCTGAAATTTCGTATAGATAAAAAAAATAAAAAATTGGATTCGAAATGAGTTTTTCAGACAGAAATTTTGTCCGTCCAAAATTAAATTCGCAATGAATTTGGGAGGTGAGTGAAAATATGAATATATAAAAAAAGGAGGAATTTTGCAAATCGGAAAATATTTAGTCGAGGTTTTGGCTGGGGTTGGTTTGCTCCCATACAGGCTACTTTTGTTATGTGGTGATTTTAGAAATCCATTATATCAAAAACGAAGCCGAATGCCATCGCAATTTTTTGTATATACATAGCTAGATAAGGTTTCTAGTTTCATTGTGAATCATTTTTCTGTCAGGTCATGTTTTCGTTCGTGTCTGCATTTAATTTTAATTTATTTATTTATCCGTTATTCTGTGTATACCTATATATTTTGTGTTTATTCTGTGCATTTATTTAATGTTGACTGTTTTCTGTGTGTTTTGGTGGCCGTTCCGACTAATTTTCAGTGGTTTTGTTTATCCTCGGATTATGTTGTGTTTGTCTCCTCGATTTTTTCGACGGAAATAATTAATTACTTTCTGGGGTAATTTTTCTTTTTTTTCTGTGTATGCTGCATGCTGTGCATCTGCAAAGAATTTGCTTTTTAATAATTCCATTTAATTTTCATTGTCTCTTCTTCTCTGGGCAACAATCAGCCACGCACAATATTTTTTACATTTTGGACCGCAATTTGTTAAGCTTTGCTTTACACATATCTTGTACCGGAATCTTTGATTATTTGCTCTAATCAAGTGCCAAGGAATTTGCGGTAGATCTTTTCATCATGTTTGCGTGGGTTTCTCTAATTTTAGCCGGCTAAGTCACTGCTTGAGTTTTCAAATATATTTTCTTACTTTTGTTCCGAATGTAGGGAAATTTCACTATTACATATTTTAATGGCAGTAACATGTAATAATGGTGAATTGCCGGATTAACTAGGCAACCCTGTCAACCTGACCAATAATCTAAGTTCTTTAAAAGTGAAGCAAAGAGAAAAATCCTCCGACTTTTCATCTGTTTTTCAGGCTCTTGATGAGTTGTTTTGTAAAGTTGATAGACTGAGCGCAGCTTCATACAATTTGAACAGTTCTGGCTCTCTATATCATCAGCTGGATGCAACTGAAACGAAAGGGGACTATTTGCTCGATTGCTTAAATAATGACAAATCAAACTCTTTAGACCCTGATGGGTGTCTCCACACATTCCAGACACTACAAAGAGTTATCGTTAAGTTTAAAAAATCACTTGAACGACTTTAAGACGTATATAAATTTATTCCTGGCACTATTGAGAATTTGATTGGTTAGGAATCCGCTTCTTTCTCACTACATACAAAACTTGCCACTATTTCCGACGATCTCGCTGCTACAAGGGTGATAATGGGTGAAATTGCAGATGAAATCAGAGCACAATCTGATCTTCGCACAAGAGTTCCGGCTAATATCTTTAATCTGCCTTCTGCCTCTTCAAACTTAAGACACTAATCTTAGTAGCCAAAAATCCCTTACGACAACGACTTTCGCAGGTGGTCAGACGGAGTTCTCCCTTCCGTTGGCCAAATCTTTCGATACTTTGTACAAAAACGATAAGTGTTCGCAGACTAACATATCTGCTCCATTTTCTGACATTGCTGCAGCTGTTTCTTCCGTACTACTTGACTGGGGGTTTGAATAGAAATGCGAGTGTTCTAAGCCAATCCGTAAACAAAGCAGCCGTAATAACCGTTCCCGGAAGCGTGTAACTGCGATTGAATGGAGGGAGCCTTACACAGTAGCGAATTATACTTCATCTCTGTCCTCTTTAGGAAATGGTATTGTTGCCTTTCTGAGAATGGTTCCAAAACCTTCGAATGTCTTCATCACCCGTCTCTGTCCAGAAACGATGTGTGAGGACATATTGAGATATTTGAAGTCCAAAAATACCGCGACTGATGGTATTTCTAGTAAAAAATCAGTAAAATCTCTACACTGGTTGCATTCTTTCTCCTAACTGTTTCAACAGATGTACAGGACAAGTTATTAGACAACTTATTTTGGCCTTCTGGTGCTTTTACTAAACTATTTTTACCTTCACAGCGCCAACCTGGAAATACTGCTAAAATAAGCAATATTATTCCAAAAAACTAAAGTCGCTTTCCCTTTGTTATCAAAATGTAAGGGGGATTCGGACAAAAATTGCACATATCTTCAAATCCTCTGTTGCGACTTGTTTCGATATAGTTGCTTTCACTGAAACTTGGTTGCATAAGAGGTAGATATACTGTTTTTGAAGCTCGTTGCGGTGGGGTACTCCTCGCCTGTAAAAATGAGTTTAATTGCAGCCAAATTGAGCTTCCAATTTTCTCCAACACTCTCGACATTGAGCTTATATCTCTTAAGCTGTCTCTCTTCAAATATGACTTACACATACTTTGTTGCTGTATTCCCCCAGACTCCATAAATATCGCCGATGACAAAGGTCAGAATATTTACGATCTACTTATTTCAACATCTAAATTTATCCATGATAAGATGGATCCTATTGACGAATTACTACTTATTAGTGATTTTAAGTTACCCAATATTCAACGGTTACTAAATGAAGATGACGGCACTATCTTATTGTTAATAACTTGACAACAAGGGAATCACTGCTCCTGGACGCTATTTCATCTCTTGGTCTCAGCCAAGTAATGTTAAGAATGACATGGGTAGGCAGTTGGACCTGGTATTTTCTACTGACGCGGATAACTTGTTAGTTGAACCTAACCCAGTTATAATGTCTATTCTTGACAAATACCGCCCACTCTACTAATTACATATTGCCATGAAACCGAAAACCTCGCAAATTGTGACGAAACACAATACTTTTTCAATTTAGAAAAGCTGATTTTTCGTTACCTCTATGGATTTCAACACATTGCTGTTTTGCAATATAAGTTTTAAATAATTTTTTCGATTTATTCTCTTCTCATGTTCCCGTGAGCGCCAGCGGATCTCTAAAACATCTGTGCCATGGTTCAATAAATAACTGAAAGGTCTTATAAATAGAAAGAATAAATTATGGAAAGTTATATGAAGGACACAGACATTATAAGTCACAAAAACTTCCTCACATCCTATAATGAGTTCAAATAACTTTCGTCTTCACTCTAGTCACCCTTATACCTTTTTTAAGTTCATTAATATGAAGAAAAAACCGACAACTACCCCAATACCATGAGGTACAAAGATTCTGCCAGTGATGGTTCGTCGGAAAGTTGCAATACGTTTGCTTAATTTTTTGACAATGCGTTTTCCTCGTCAAATTTCCAACCTCGAAATAGCAACTTTGGTCATATGAACCAATCCCATAACGTTTCATTCACTATCCATACAATTACACATGAGGATATACTTGATCGTAGTAATGGGCTTCCAAATGACTTCATAACGGGTACCGATGGGATTCCTCCAGTCTTTTTTTAAGCATGTTGCCTCTCTCTGGCAGCCTCGCTGAGAATTATTTTCCAAAAATCGCTCGATAGTGGTTGTTTTCCGCAGCTGTGGAAAAATTCTTTCATCATACCTATCCACAAAAAGGTAGTAAGAATGATATTTCTAACTATAGGCATCTTTCGAAATTATCTTGCATGCCCAAATTATTCGAATCTATTATTTACTCTCAATTATCAATTTCCTGCAAGAATTTGCTCTCTCCAAACGAACATTGGTTTATTTCGGGCAGATCTACAACCACCAGCTTATTGGAAGTCGCCTCGGATACCATTGGCGGGTTTACAAAAGGCTACCAGACAGATTGTATTTATAATGACTTTAGTAAAGCTTTCGACAAGTTATCTTAATCCGTGATATATTTTAAAATGGAAAAGTATGGGTTTCCCATAACATTCCTAAAATGAACGGAGTCATATTTAAATAATAGAACGTACACAATTTGAGAAGGCTCCCTCTGCTGCATGTTCACTCCTCAAGGTATAACTTTAGCATTTACGAACCTCTTAATCTGGTAATAATATGGCTGAGCATTTATAAGAAAGTTTTATAATAACGTCTATAAAATATTTAATCTTTTTTTAATGTTTGAGTTCCATGTTGCATTGCATGTAATTTGAACAGGTGTTTGGTTTATGTTTAACTTAACATACTTATACTAACACCGACTATGTGATAAAACGCAGGTATTGTTGACCGTTTATTTATTAAACGTGTCACTATCGAGCTTGTGTTAAGTTGGTTCTGATAGTAAAAAAAAAAAGTGGTAGGAGCTCTCTCTAGAGAATAATACTACTTTTTTTAAATCCTATTATTAACGAACAAAATGTTTCGTTCGGTACTGTTTTATTTTTTTATAAAAAATGTAAAGCTTTAAGCTTTTTTTGGCAATTGAATCAGAAAAATCGGTTGCTCCGTTTCGAGATATGATTTTTTGAAAATGACGTTTCATCGTAAAATCACGATCTTTCTAACCCCCTAGCGCGGATCGTCTTCGTATTTCGAATTATTGAGAGTTCTTCCCTTGATACTGATTTCAACGCTGACAAGAGTGCTATATTTTTTTATAACAATAACAAAGGTAACTAACAAATATCAGACAGCACGGATTATGTTATTTCTGTAGTTTGCAACAATAAATTATAGAACATTTTTTTTTATTGGAATAAAACAAAATAGGCGTTATTTTAAAAATAAAATTGCTCCCGTCCCATATATGTAACTGATATAAAAATTCGTGGATACATGTTCATTATGGAATTAAATGATGAAATGATGATTTGAATTAAACAAAAAAAAACCTGAAGATGCTTCCAAAAGGTCGTAAGCGCTTGATGGCTTGTTAAAGGTGAAACATATTTTCCATATTTTCCAATCATTTGTAAAGGTAAAGATACACGGAGAGAGACTTTTGTTCTCTGGTCTCCGGTTTAGAGAGATTGAAATCTCAAAAATGCTTACACGGCAAGAAACTTTTGTCTCTGGAGATAAAAAACTAGGTCTCTGGAGAATAAGAGAAAAGAATCTCTAGAGAGGGAGACACGTCTCCGAAGTGCATATACGAAATTTGCGGTTTGATTTCTATAGATCTCCAGACATCTTTGTTAATTGCCAAGCAAGAGATTTTTACAAAGAATTATCCCTGTTTAATGAGGTGTGCTTCGGCATTTTAAAGATTAAATAACTGTGTGCCTTATATATATAGACCGCAATAATTTTATATTTATATCTTAAAATATTGTAAGTATAAGTTTGTTCACAAAGTCTACATAAGATAGCAATACTGAATCCAAGGCAGTATGTTTTAAGATTCTGCAAAGTGGTGGAAAAAATGCTGTACTCGCAAGCATCATTTGAATTGTACTCCTTTATATTGAATTGTTGAAAATTGCCTGCTTTCATTGCGATGGTTTATTTCTCGACAAGGTATACAAACTGAGAAATACATAAACAGATGTCATGAGCAGCTAGAATACACAATCTCTCGACACACCAAGGATTCGAATGGCTATGCATTGTCAAAAGAACAGCTTGGTGGAGAGGTTTCTGGGAGCTTGAAAAATACATTGGAATTGACGATAAGCAAACAAAATTTATATTATGACCAGTTACTGATTAACGGGAATGTTGGCCACTTTAAATTCTCGTCCAAAGATAAAGATAATTTGCCCACGGCAATGAGGCCATCTGGGCGCTACAAGTGGTGGCTCATTTAATTAGGTTGTTTACATATTTGGTAGTTGCATGATCAGCATTATTAGATCCTTTTATAATGTTAGTTTTACATTGTGTGACTATAACCTAATAAAACGTTTTTCCTTTTATTACAAATTTCATAATTCTAGATACAGTCATCTGTGATTGGAGTTGAATGTCGTCTACGTGTCTGAGAGACTAGGTTTTCTTAATCTGGATACAACTGTCGAGGCCAATAACAAAGATAAGTATTCTTAATTGCTTTTAATAAAGTTAAGGGTACATTACGTGAATATAAACTGATTTGCTTTTCTTACAGATTTTATAATGTTTTACAGCTCATCTGTGCTTAAACTTAAAAGTGCTCTACTTGTCTGTATAACCAGGTTATTGAATGCAGGAAACTTAATGCTAGAACAAACTCATTTATGCTTAGAATAGAACGTAGAATTAGATTATCTACTGGAAGCTAACTTATCCGTTGTGTTTATCTTAGGTATATGAACTTATGAATGGAGGCATGGAAATTAGCTGGAATACACTTTTTTGTGATCGTACCATTAAAAAGGCCAATGTACATTTTTTTAAATATTTATTTTTAATATTTATTTCATGGCTTATGGCTACCTACTCCGAAATCTTATCTGGCACGTTTTCGTGTGTAATAACTAAGTGGCAGTCATAATGCTTTTCAATTTCAAAACGGCAATGTCTGTATTTCAAAGATCAAGATTGCGTTTTGTCTTATTCTGTAGTTTATGTCTTAAAGTAACATATCTAATGTCCTATTTGGTAAAAATATATATTTAGACTTAATAATTCCAACAATACAATAAAAATTAAATTTTTTTAGTATTAGAGCTAAATCTAATAATATCTTATCAATAATATCACCGTTCTTAGAATTCCGATACTTAACCCTAAAACAATGACTAACAAGCTTATGTTTAGTTTAACTCAGACAATTCAATTTAATACATATAATTTAAAATCTTAGATACTATACTTATGCTATCCTGTTTCGCGATAAATATTATAGATTCGATGTGTGGTTAAGCTTGAATTTCCTATCCTATGAGTGTGGTTCTGATTATAAGAGTAAGAGTTTTCATTTTGAAGTTCGTTAGTGAGAGTCTTGTCGTGAATCCGCTTGTATACGGAGAGAAAAATAAAAATTCATAACAAACGCACGTCGCGTTTAAAATTCATATTCGATTCATATTCATTCAACTACTTTTCTATCAAATTAAACGAAAACATATTGAAATTGAAAGATTTTCCAAAAACGCGTAAACGTCTGCGCGTTTAAAAAAGGCTTTCAATTTAACAATTCACTATGAAATGAGAAAATAATTGGTATTGAATACTTTGACGTTCAGTATGATAGCTAAATGCATTTGGATTTTCTTTACCCTGTCTGTTGTTCGTTTTGAAAGCAAAACGCCTTCACTTTTATCGACAACAGAGTTAAATTTAGTATTATTTTTATAGCTTTACTTCAGTTTGTCACACTTCGAGTCAGGAGTCTGCTTTTCGCAACTTAAAGGTTGTCTTTTAATTTTAGTATTTCGCCTATGTTCACTCATTTGAATACCTTTCTAGAAGCTGAATTTGGAATTGAGTACACACTGTCAACATTTTTCCCAGTTATCATAAGAATTATAGCAACATTTCAGGCAAATTAAAATTGTGGTAGAAAAAAATTTGGTTCAGTTGTGAGTATGTATGTGATTTTTTGGAACTTAGATATTAAATAATATTGTGTATTTCTTCGTCAAAAAATTACAGCCAGATGTTCGAACTGATGATACCAGGTGTGCCTCTGCCATTAGTTGATTTAATCAGTTTCCATCAACACCTCATCATTAACGTATTTTTAGTGAAATACTTGTAGAGAAGTATATAATGTACAAAGTTTGATAAGTGACATTTTTATCATAAATAAAGAAGTTTTCAATTAGAACTCGAAAATTTAATTTTTTTTTTAAAGTTTATATTGTTGAAATGAACGCAAGGTTGCTTGATGTGAATATTTTTAAAATCAGGATACATGCGTTCAATACGAACGTTTGCTAATTGTTAAAACAAACGTTAAGCGCCATTGGCGCCGTTTTAAACTCGAAATCGTTTGGTTTAAACAATGATTTCGTTCAATTTGACACATTCTTTTTTAGTTAGGTATTGTTTGAGCATTGGGATTAGTACGTTCGTTCATTTTCTGAAATAGGAGTTCAGTTAGTCTTGTCATAATGCCTTGTTCGTCACGTAGTCTGGGTAGCTACCCGCACTCATGGCAAATGCTTTGCGCAGTGACTGCTGCACCCTCGCAGTTGGGCCCGGTAGTTTTCTAAAAAGTTGCTGCTTCCTGGCTAGGAAATGTCCCAGCTTTATTCTCAATATCTCGGTCATTGCCCATCTGGGTAGATCAAGCATGTCTGACCGATTGATAGTATTGTGGTGGCTAGAAAGGAATACCTTCGAGCTGTTCCACATCAGTTGTTTGAAGGCTTCTCGAAGGCGTTTATATTGTAAGTAGGCCGTTTTGTAAGCTGGAGAATTGATGATGGTCCCCTCACTCTCAGCTGTCCTTATAGCCAGGCAGTGCGCTTTTCTTCGTTGCCTGGTATTTTGTCGATTTCAAATAGAGTGAGGCACTCCTTCTCAGTAAAACTTCGACTGCGGACATTTTTCCAAATATCGTAAATTGTGGAGTCCGAGATATGGTGATTACCGCAACAATCAGTTGTGCATTGTATGAGTTTATAAGGGCTAATTTTAAAATACATATTTATCACACAGAACTAATATTTAGATAATGAATCGCCTTGGAGAAAAATGAATTAAAAAATATTAACTTTTGTAAAAATGCTATTGGGAAGATATATGATAAAAAAAAATTGGCTATTGTAAACTAAAATTCTTTTGCTTTTATACATTGAATTTGACGCTATATCTGACATTTTATTAATTGATCTAAGTTTGGTTAGCGCACATTTGATCGGCTTACAGTAGCTAAAATTTGGTGTTTTGGTTATCTGTGAAGCGATTTGATATCCGGATATTACTGGATAATTCTGTAGGAAAGTGTTTCTGTTTAAATCAGTCAATCGCATATAATGGTTTTTGTTTAACATTTTCGTAGCTATTTCGAAAAAATTATTATACAGTAAAATTAATGATTCGTGTGCGATAAATTTACAAAATCATTAAATAGTTTCGAAAAGCTATCGGCTAGTTTTTTGTTATGAATCCTAAACCTATGAGCCCATTGAGTTACATTAAAGGAGGACTTATGAAGTAACATATCTAAATAAGAAACGGAAAGTGGTAATGAGTTTTTTTTATTTTTTCAAGACCCGTACAATATACGAGTCTACAGGCAAGGCAATTCTCAACCTACTTCATATGAGCAGAAAAAAATTAAAAGACAGGTACCGAAGTACTCTCAGTTTCTGGCCTAAAGCCGAAGGTCAAAAATTCAATAAAGAAATTTGTGAGAGTATATATATATGATGAGATCACCCTGGTAGGTACTGTGTGTAAGAGTTTCGATCAGCAGTAAACTGGCGATCTCATCAGGACAGCAATGAATCCTGAAACTGCCTGCTGTCTACACTACAGTGAATTCAGATGCCAATAAGTTCCTGGTGGATAAATATAGATTTATTTAAAAATCTATATGTGAATCATTTTAAGGAAAATTGGTTGTCTTCACAATTAAAATGATTTTTGGGCATCCCATTTTTAACTAATAAGTGGAAAGTGGCAATGAGGTTTTTACTCGTTCGAGACCCGTACAATATACGAGTCTGCAGGCAATTCTCAACCTACTGCATATGAGCAGAGAAAATTAAAAGACAAGTACCGAAGTACTGTCAGTTTCTGGCCTAAAGCCGAAGATCAAAAATTCCATAATGAAATTTTTTAGAGTATATATATATGATGAGATCACCCTGTTATTGCTGATCGAAACACTTACACACAGAACCTATACTCTCAAAAAATTCTTTATGGATTCTTTGATCTTCGGCTTTAGGCCAGAAACTGACAGTACTTCGGTACTTGTCTGCCAAATAAGAAACTTATGATTAATTTTACTGTACTGTAATCTATCTATCTATCTATCTTGAATGTAATCATAATGAAGCAATTTGCCGCTCTGAAGCTATTTCCATAAAAAGTTCGAGCAATATGCCCCCTATCCTTTGTAGTTCATTTCAATTTGAATTCCATTCTGGGAAATGTCAGAAATGTCTTACTTGACAATATATTACTATATAGACGGGGAATTCGCATGTTCGAAATGCACATAAATCTCCAGACCTACCCAAAAATTTCGAAGGTGTGAAAATATCAATTCCACCTGCATTAATAATGAAGTAATGTCATAAAAGCGATTTTCTCCTCGAAATCAATTTTCATCGAGTTTGTCCTGTTTTCATTGTGTCACTTTAATCTCCATTGATTATCTGTGTCGTCTGTACGATAGCAGCCATTAAAAAGAATTTCAAGATGTGTGTTACTGCAGTGGGTTGGCATACTTCTCGAAACAATCAACTGTGTAGGGTAGATACTAGAGTATTTTCCCCCAGCCCCTTTACACAAATAATTGATTCGTCGTCTGTGCTGAAATGACCCAGTTATGAGAAAATTTGCACTGCATTTTTTAACAGATCATCTGTACCAAATATACGAGCATGTTGGGGCTATAATTTGCAAAAGGTCATTGTTGAGATCACGAGCACGAGTGTTTTTGTCAGTATTCGGTGAAATACTCTTTTTGGCTTATTGGTTACAAGCAAACGATATTAAATCGATGCTTGTTTCGCCGTTTTACTTTTTTTACTTGCAAAGCAAGAGCAAAGGATGGAAGGATTTTTCATGAAAAAGTCGATATTATAATTCTGTGTGACCAAAAAGAATAAATATTTAACTGCATTTACAAATATTTATTCCTTTATAAGTTGAAGCAATCCCAACTATTACCTGCAAAAGGCATTTACATAAAAAAGGTTAAAAGCGGATAGTCTTTAAGTTACACTATGTTTCGAAAAAACTGGTGGAAAATATTACACATTTATTTCCGAACCGGTTAGAGTTGCTTTGTGACCCGTTATACTTTACTTGAATTTAAATTTAAAATATAGAAACTCGCGTTTTAATATGAATGTACAGCTATATGGCTCCAGTTTTTCAGTGCGATCATCTTTCTCTGTTTCTTAGTAAAAAAAAACGTAAAAGAGTACAGTAAAAAATATCTCCCAAGGTGTACACAGCAGCATAAATTCTTCTTTATTTTTCCCATATCGAATTATTTGATTTAACTAAACCAATCATCAATACCATTAGAAAACAAGTAAAAAAGCTAGAATTGGTCTAGGACTAATTCTTATGATACCCTAGATGAATGCCCTTATGAAATTTCCACGAAGGAGTTGCCCGATTTATCTCATTTTCGAACTTAATTTTATTTATTTTTTTTTAAAGTGCGTGTACAAAACTTCAGCTCTCTAAGTATACGCGCTCTCGAATTATCGTGCGCACGCACGGACGGACGGACGGACATGCAAAACTCAAAATAACTTTTAATATTATGCGTGGGTGTCCAATCCATTTTGCTCTACCATCATTATTTCGAGGTGTTACAAACGGAATGACAAACTTAGTATACCCTGTAGATTTCATCTAGGGTATAAAACGAACAGTCTTTGAGTATAACAAGTTTTAATGTACATTCAAATTCAAGATTTATTAGTAGAACTATTGTACAATCAAGACACAAATCTTTTTTATTTGTAAAAGAAAATCAAAACAAAACAATATGATCAAGTCATATGTACTTATAGAAGAAAGAAAGAAACTTGAAACAACTAGTGCTTGATTAAAACTAAAAAAAAATGGAAATTATAAAAAAATTACAATATAAAGTAAAACAATGCCAACTACTAGGATTGAAAAAATTATAAACACTACTTCTAATTGTAGTTAAAGTGTTGGTCTGGACCATGTCCTTTATCGATTGTGGTAAGTCATTCCATATTAAAATAGCATGACAAAAAAACAGGAGTTGGGTGATAAGGAAATTACACCGTGATAGTAACAAATCGAGTGTTCTGTTGAACCTAGAGAGTACCAGGTGTCGTAAGGATACCGAGAGCATTTACACATAATAGGTTTGTTCGATGAAAACACCGTGTAAAAACACCGTGCACAATTTCCCCTACAATTTTCCCCAAATTTACCCGGGGTTTTGTACATTCATCGAACAAGTTTTTAAAACACCGGGTAAATCTAATGTAATAATGACATTTCTCTGACAGTTCTCCTGAGCATAATTTAACTTCTAATTTCCAGTGATTTGTGAAAAATTATTTATAAAATATGTGAAATAATTAAAAATTTAAGAGTAAATAAATATTAAAATGCACAAAAAATATTTCTCAGTTTTTTCTTAATTACATATTCTTTTATTAGCTTTTTTACATCGATATTATCGCCTTTTCTGTAACTTTACTTTGAAAAAATGACAATTGGTTCATCTGTCACCACATATAGCTCCATCATTTCTGTAAGAAACTGCTGCACTATTTTCACTTTTATCATCAGATGTTTTGTCACTAGGTATAAAATTAATAGTTTGGATGATAAAAATCTACAGAAATGATTTTCTCTGTCCCGTTGGCTTCTTCTCGAGCCACTATTAAACCCTTTCCTGACATCTCATTTAAAAATTTTGAGAATTTCTTATATGTTGTTTGCTTCAAATCTATTTGCTTGGTAGCTGCAGGGATAACGTGAAGTCTATAAAAATTACTTGTTAATAATGGCAAAGAAACATTTTTACGATCAAATTTCTTACTAGAAAGGCAGATCTTAAGATTTCATCCATGTTCTTCGACCTTAATCGCCTCCTCAAATATCCCCTTATAATTTTCATTCGAATTTCCTTGTGCATATTATCGATGGGTATTGTGTCATCTAATTTGTTATCCAACTTCCTTATATAATCTGAATTTGGTATGAGCTCCACGATTTTTTCACTTTTATATACAGCACTCAACCGCAATTACCGAACAAATTTCATGTGACAGTTCACAAATGACAAATGTCAAACGTTTACCCCTAGAAATTTTTAGTGCAAGTTCGGGGCACGAAATCACAAGCACCGGGTTTTCACCGAACAAGTTTCCGTAACCCCGTGTAAGCCCAGGATTTTCAAAAAACAAGATAGTACAGCCCGGTGTAGCCCGGGGCTTACCCGGAGTTTTCATCGAACAAACTAATAATAATAGATTGTAAGGAATTAAGTCTTAGTTTACTATTACAGGAGTGCAACTTAATAGCCTCCAAATACTCATTTGCCCGAGAGATTGTGACTAAAACCAATGAGATGAAGTACAATAGATCTATACAATACAATTGAACATAAAGCGGCAGATTGGAAAACGTAACTTGAGTAAATATAACATTTATGAATATAAAAATTAACAAGGGCAAAGAATTAAATGAGATCTGTCAATTCCTATAATTGACTTTCGAATAAAATGCAATTATGAACGAGAATCCACGTATGCCGAAATAAAATATTCTGGTGGAGTGTAGCGGTTAAATAAAAAGAGGAAATTTGTCACTCAATTGCTCGCTCAATTATTTATTGCAACAAAAATATTAATTGACTAAACAAATATTAATCTTATGAGAAAATTAATTATTTGAATAAATTCTTTCAATATGCAAAATTTACTTCCCTCAACTTACACGTACACGCTTAGAAACTTCACTTGCAATTCAATGATTCACAATGTTCACGATAAATAATTGTTAGAAATTTCGATTTACTTGAGTGAAATAGTTAAATGGCTGAAAGGAAGAAATTAATAATAAAAAATTCAATCGTTCTTGTTAAATTCATACATGTGTATATGACCAACACCTGGCATGCAAACACAATGAAATTTAACCGAAATTGAAGAAAATGATTAATTCACAAGGTTACCTTTAATTGATTCAAAAACAAACAATTTGTCACTAATAAAATTTCACAAATAAAGTGATTGAAATTCCTTGTTATTTGTGACTTGCCTTGGAAAATTTGGTGTATCTGCTGTTAAAATGCTCTAAGTTTCGCTGACTTCTGTTCTGTTTCCTTTATTGCTGTATGAAAATTTGCAAATTGTGGGAGGAATGCTATCACATATGCTCACACTTTCACAACTTTGAAAATAAGAAGACAGAATGAAGAATGAACCCCCTTTTTACAGAAAATTTTGTTCCGATTTCATATCCATAAAAATGAATTTCTCGATTTTCTAACGAATTTATTTTTCCTTGATGTCAAATGACACGCTGCATTTTTTGACATATTTACCATAGGAATCCCTTTTAATTTCACGTAATTATGATAAGTTTTCCGAATCTGTGCCATAACTTATCGATACGCCATCTTTTAGTTCAATTTACCAAATTCCTCTCAGAATTCATTTTCGTTCATCTTTATTCGTGTCCCTTTCACACCTTTGTGTCTCTTTCGCACTTATTGGTGCAAAGGGAAATTTATAAAATCGCGAATTACCCGTAACATGTGAAAAATATCGCGACGCGAACGCGCCCAGCGGATTCTGCGTCTCTTTTTGCCCCGGGGTGACAGTTTAAGCGTCGCGAAAATATGAAGTTCGCTGGTGTATTTATATTCGTAATGTCAGCCGCGCGCGAGTTATATTTTATTGAATTTGTTTGTGTTAAAGTGTAATTTAGATATTTTAGGAGCGATCATCGTGGGAAATACGCATTTAACTACAGGAGAGTGTATAAATTTCTTAGTTTTCTGTGTTGATTAAGTATAATTTCTGCCTTTTTCACAACTGGCTGAGTTTATTTTGCGAAGTCTCACCTAAGGTATCTGTGCATTCTTTGTATAAGATAATTTAATTAGGTATACGCCCTGTCTGTATACATTGTTATTTGTTTAATTTTATGTTGTCTAACATAAAGTTCATTGAGTTTGTATAGTGTCTACATGGTGCTATATAACCACAATTGTTGGTGTTGTTATTGTTTATTTACGCTTATTTCTATATTTACTTCTGTAAATTCACTAGTTAATTCATTTTATTTATTTCAGGTCGTCGTGGGACTTTTGCATCTGTGGTTTCCCAGATGCTAGTAAGATTTTTTTACTTTACTTTTAATTTAACTTTTCTTTTTGTAGGTTGGTCGAACACCTTTGGTAGAAAGGAGGATTGAAAGCTGTTTGCAAAAACTTCTTGTCATCTGTTGCTGAAGGCGTCTTAAAAAAAGTTAAAATTCCTTTTAAGTTTCATATGAAGAAGTCTATGATTAACGGTATCAAAGTCCTTGGAATAATCTGAAAGAACTAGTACCGTTAATTCATCTTTATCTACAGCACGAACAATATTATTGCTCACTTTAAGGAGAGCAGATGTACAGCTAAGCCCTTGTCGAAAGCCTGATTGAGAGTTATGCATAACACCATTCAAAAATAAATAATGAGAAATTTGTAAATGCATAATTTTCTCAATTACTTTAGAGAGAAATAGTAATATACCCCTAGACCAAAACTCACTATAATGAGAGCTGGTGTTTTTGGGTACTGGATTTACTTTAGCGGCCTTCAATGGCAAAAAGCTGAGACAACTTACAACTAGATAAGAAAATCTCCATATAAACCCGAAAATATTTTTCAAAGCTCTTTAACTTTTATTCAACCAAAGAAAACTATCATTGGGAAGAATTTATGTGACATAATACAGCAAGAGAGAGAGAGAATGTATAGAGCTTTCCATTAGAGGGCCATTAGTTCGCTTTCTTGTGAGTATTTCAAATCTAGATGTAAGTTGTCTTACGCATAGGAAAGCTACCTACAAGTAGTAAGACACGAGTTGCAAATATCTGGGATTGGGGAAGAATATAGGGCAACTACAACTTAATAAATCGCTCGCGGCTTGAGATTCGCACAGGACTTGTTGCTATTTGTTACAGCAAAAATGTCTTTATATGTGACTCAAGAGAAATTAATTAGTAAGATTGAGATATAGACGCATCAACTGTATCATCTACACAGGACAGAAAAAAATCATTGGTAGCTGAATCAAGATCAGTAGAATAATCAGCTTTACGAAATGAACTGATGCCACTCATCATTGTTGAGGATAGCTAAAAATTCAGTTTAGAATAGCTGAAACAGTACCATTGCGTAAGGTCTTATATTCCTCAAGGAATACAATAAGTTTGAACCACTTCCATTTAAGATATGCTGCAATATCACGAGTTGAAATCATATCGCTGATCAGAGGGGAAAACTAAGCGCGCAAAGGATTAGTGATAGATCTCGTGACCAAGGGAACATGAATTTCATGTATATCTTTACAAAATACAAGTCAGTAGTGAACTGCAAAATTAAATTGTGTTTATTAATGAATATGAAAATGCTAATAATGCAGAAATATTTTTAAAAATATCCGGATTTTTATAATTACTTCAAAGAAAATCTTTCTTTGAGATTTGGAAGGTCACAGGTTCATGTGTATTCTAAATGCGTAGAGTTAACAGTAAAAATAAAACATACTAGGGCAAATAACATAAAAAGGTGGCAGTTGCCGAAAAGTGCTACATCAAAAGAGAGATAAAAAGAAGAAAGATTACCGAGGCGTCAAGCTTTATTTACGATTTTATAATCAGTTGAGGGCATGACCAGACGTTGCCCCGTATTACTGTTAAAATTCGTTAACATTCAGTCCAGTGCAGTGACATTAGTTTTGTAAATACATAAACACCATTCAATAGCCAAAATCTATATCACCCAAGTTAAGGGCTTTTCTATGCCCTATCGGCATTCCATAAGCCAGCAGCACGGTAAGGTTTTTTTCCTTCGTTACTTCTGTAATCATTGCATTGCAATAGCACTTGTCACTGATCTGCAATATGGGTGCTCCCAGCCGAAGTTATTGAAATATACGGTCTAGGGTACTGAAAACAACAAATAGGCATAACACTATTGTTATTTTCTTTACCTCGCTGTCTCGTCGACTGCAACTGTTGGCGTCCAAATATTTGTGTAGTTGTGTGTCGCTCTTTCTTCTGCTTTTTTGTTTTGCTTTGAGCATAGAAAATTTCATGTTAATACCCTAGATGAAATCTATAGGGTATACATACATACATTTTTTTTTAGTTTTAATCAAGCACTAGTTGTTTCAAGTTTCTTTCTTTCTTCTATAAGTACATATGACTTGATCATATTGTTTTGTTTTGATTTTCTTTTACAAATAAAAAAGATTTGTGTCTTGATTGTACAATAGTTCTACTAATAAATCTTGAATTTGAATATACATTAAAACTTTTTATACTCAAAGACTGTTCATTTTATACTCTAGATGAAATCTGTAGGGTATACTAAGTTTGTCATTCCGTTTGTAACGCACAGAAATAATGATGGTAGAGCAAAATGGATTGGACACAGCTGAAATTTTGAACACGGACATTAAAGAAAAAGTAAAATTAATTTCGAAAATGAGACAAATCGGGCAACTCCTTCGTGGGGTTGCCATACAAAAATTTCGTTTTCCACTATATATTTGGACACTACCTGAGAAAACGTCGACATAGAAAGCTGAACTGTGGTACATTGTGTTTTCATAGAAATAGCAAATAAAATTTCAAAAATGGACTAAATGCGGCAACCCCTTCTTGGTGTTGCCATATAAATTTTTTGGTTTTTTACATATATTTTGCAAACGATCAGTTCTAGACATTTTTATTGTACTAAAAACTTCTTCAGAATAAGAAATCCTATAAAATTGGTTGTAATCATTTTTTCTGCCCGACGAGCCGTTCTAGAAATATATGCGAGAAACCAATGCAAAAAATCAAAAATTGCTCAAATGGGTGACCTACGAAGTTTCATACGGGCATTCATTTAGGATATCATAAGAATTGGTCCTAAGACCAATTCTAGCTTTTTCACTTGTTGTTTTCTGCAACATTTGTGGATTGCGAGCAAATCGTTTTTCAGTGTACTGCCACCTTAAGGTATTACTACATCGTTTTTGCTGATTAATTACTACACATAAGCTTGTGTCATGTCGTCAAATGAATGAAAGAGAAGAGACATTTTTGCAAGCATGAATTTTCAAATGCAAGAGTGGGATGTCGTTTTACCATGCATTGTAGATTAGGCATTAGTTTGAAGGAAAAAAGAAATTGCTTTTCTTGACTTATTTGTTAAATCCATATTTTCAACCGATCTTAAACTTTTTATTGACAGGACTATGCATGCAGGTACATCTTTAGCTAATATTTTTTCACATTGAAACAAAAATTTTGCATCTAGGTCGCATTCCATATATTCCACCCACACCTCTGTTTTGGCAGCGTAAGAAACAACAAAAAGTTACTACTAAGCATCCAGAAAGGTATCCATTCTGAATTAATTGTTAATGCTACTAGTCCATCAACTGCCAACTCTGTCGCCAAATCGTAGTTTTGGTAGTTACCGCGCTTCTGCACATGCACAATAGTGCAAAGGGGTGCCAAGCCAATGCAAGTATTTAAGAAACAGTGGATAATCCTTATAGTTATAAGTTTCATCATGCACGGAAACATACTTAAAGCCAACTGATTTGGATTTATTATATGTAGATTTAAACTTTTTGATTGACTAAAGAATGAAATAAATTGAACCAAATACAAATTTTTGCAGCACTGAAGACTGATTTAACCATTCAGAGAATGCCACAATTTTTTGTTTGCTAAACGCTTGCTTTGAAACCAACATTTCAGTTCAGTTGACCACTTTTAAAGGCACAATTTTGATTGTGATTGCTTAACATGCAGTGATATATCAGTTGCGAACAACTGCAAAATTGATAAAGTTAACGAATTTTTTTTTGAGCGATACTCTAACAGATAATAGATGATTATTCTGAACTGACTCAAGTGACTGAATCTTTTACATGAATCACTTATACCAATAGACTCGTATGATCCGAGTCACCAAAATGACCGATTTTGCCCATCAGCAATTCCTACAGCAGATATCAACAACAGCAAAACCACTGTTGGTTTAAAGAAAAGTGCAACTAAGCAATAAAAGTGAAAGAGTCTGCTTTTCGCACCTATCATTTGCAACCACGTTCAGAATTGAAACAAGTCTACAAGCCTCCCCTGAACACCTGAAAGTCTATTATCCAGAGAGGAAGATTTCTTTTTGACCAAAATGTTAGACAAAGAATCTTGGAAAGCCGCAACGGCAGCAAAAGTTTCTAGTCCTTGGTCAAAACCATCAGGAAAAACTTCAGCAGTTCCTCAATACTCTCACTGCTTAACAACGGTGAAGTGATTGCTGACTCACTGGATAAAGCTAATATTTTGGCTGCTAGATTTTTTCAAATTCTCATCTTCTACCCACTACTTAGCTTCGTTTCTATGAACTTTGCATTTAATGAGCAAGACCTGGGTTAAAACGTAGCCATTGATTGGTAACTAATTTATTGTAAAAATAACTGATGTGACGATCATCCTATGTATCGATGACGTGGTACCACTGTATCACTAACCGCTATTTAGATTTCTGGAATGCTGCTCATGAACACAACTTGATTGTGCTGTAATCCGGATTGCTGGAGCTTTCTGGGTTGGCTAATTTCACTGCACTTTGCTGCTGTTGCGAAGAATTCACGTGACCCAAGGACTTCTCAACGTTACTTTACCACCTTCATCCAATTCTTCACATTTTCTTTATTCTCATTGTTCTTTATCGTGGCGCCCTTCTAAGAAATGAAACATTTAATACAATTTCTCCAGTACAGTACTTCCAGCCACTCTGCCGCTAGCTGTTGGTGAGACTTGTCTGTCTCTTAGTTTTCCATTTGTTTCTATGTTCGTTTTATATAAACGAAACTTTTGTTTTTTCTTTACGTTCACTTGATGCAGTCCTGGTGCGGTGCCCTTCTGTTGAAAGTAAAGCTCTGTTACCTTTTTTGCCGCAACTACACGCCGCAACTACATGCCGTCTTTCTACTGTACGCGTGCACTTACCTTTCTCTTTTTTAGCAACCCACCTACTGCTGACGACTCGTAACCTCACACTTCTAAAGTATCTAGTAGACTTGATTAATTTTGATGTTCCGTGCCACTACTATGTAATTCCAACTTTTTTACTGAACATCTCACATAAAACTTGATTGCGTCTTTTTTTAACCTGCAGACTTGACCACCATTTCGCTTTTTCGTCTTTCTTCGAATATCGCCACGCGGATCATTTCGTATGTACTCAATTTAAGTCCGTACACACACTGGGATCTTCCTACTTAACTTATCATTACAAATGCTTAAATACCATACTGTCAGCTTTACTTAAACAACTAATACAATTTACTTCAGCTTATGTCATGGTGACCACTAACTTCTATATTGGCAAATATTTTTTCACTATCTTAAGAATAATAATCTTCATTACATAGGGTAACTCAGTACTTTGAACTACAACCCTACTTACTTGGCACTATAGCCGTAACTAACTTCACTTAATTTCGAAACTCTATTACCTTGGTAAAACTTAAATGTGTTCCACTTTCGACCTATTACGCGACTACTAATTAATTTGACAATTCTCTGTGTCAAATAGGAATATTTACATTTACATTTGTCACCGCCTAGGAAAGTTTTCGTTTTGTATCTATTAATTCAATTATTAATATTGCTTCAAAGTTGTTTAGTTTGTTGTGTATGGATGTTCCGTTTGCCAACTTTTACGATAATTTGTTTCTTTATGGAAATTCGCACTAATGACAGTAAAGTAGTCTTACACAGAAGGCATTTGGTTTAACTCCTTGCATTATTTCCTTTTCTTGCTTACATAGGGTAAGGTGCCTCAAGAGTGCGCGGTTGACAAGAGTACGGAGTTATTTTTCTTCTTCACACATGTATGATATTCACAAACTTCAGTCGTGTTTAGATAGCTCCGAGGAAGACACATACTGTGCAACGTCCATAAAAAAAACAGTAAAACTTGAAAAAAAACTAAGAAAATCGTTTTTAGGTACTTTTCTTAAAACATATTTACGTTTTTCGAGATGTGTGGTAAAAAAATTGATTGAAATATTTGTGTGTTGGACATTAAAATTAACGACAACACTCCTACACATGTCTGCTGTTACCATATTTCGTCGATGTTGATGCGAGATGGCGATATATTATAGGTTTTGTTTCATTAGTGGCTCTCAAGAGTGCGCATAGAAAGAGTGCGCGAGTTTCCACAAGGCGAAAAAGGTCTGCGATTATTATTAGCACGGCATATAGAAAAGAATTTGAAAATGCTACAAGTGCGAAAGAAAAGGTCAAAAAATATCAACGACGCAGCCACAGAAGAAGAACAACTGGCTGTATGGTGGCACGACAAGTGCACTTCTTATATAGAGATAGGACACTAATTGTGTTATTTATGTCAAGAGTGCGCAAAAATATTATGTTATGTTTTTTCATTTTATTTGAAGAAAACTATAGTTCCTTTTTTTTCTTTATTTTCCTGTATAGTTTAATAAATAAAGTTCTGATAAAAGTAGTTTGAAAAGTATTGAGTCGTTTTATTTTCAAATTATACATGTTTCTTTGAAAACTGCGCACTCTTGGGGCACCTTACCCTACTTTTGTTCTTTTTTTCTTTAACTTTTATTTTTATTAATATTTTTCTTTCTAATTTTGGATAACTATCGTCGCATGTACATATATATATGGGCATGGGGATCCTTTGAAGAGTTCACTTAACCAGCTTCTTAGAACCTCATGCTTGTGTGGACCGTGCTTGGCCTGTTTACTTAAGTTCTTTTTCTTCTAGGAGCGTTAAAATTCCCTTACATGATAAGTCGAGATTAGAGAATCTGTAGAATGCCCAAAAAGATGCTAAGATAAAATGCTATGCATTAATTTTGCTTAAAACTACCATTGAGCACCGTCGAGAGATTAACACAATAATGAGTGACTCTTCTATTGCATCTTCAGAATCTTAAGCCTGAGTTACAATGTGGCGCTGTCGCGTATCGCGGACGCTGTCGCTAAGCCTGTCAAAAGTTAAAATGTATGAAAGTACTCAAACGCAGGTACAGTATGTCGCCAAGGGTGTTGGCTTAAATTGAAAATATTTCAACTTGGGCGCGCAACAGCTTGACAGTTGGAGTTGAGGCAATTTATTTATGCAGAAAATTGAAATTGTGAGAGAAAATTGGAAGTTTTAAGTAACTAATGGTACAACGTTTAATAACTAGTTAATTTATTTATTTACGAATTAATGATTTTATTTATTGATGGAATTAAAATTCATCACATGTTAGAGCGTCATCATTGGAACAGCATAAGCAACAGCCACTGCGACCGTGTCAGTTTGAGCAACATCATTCGCGACAGCGTCACATTGTAACTCAAGCTTAAGACCTGATCTAATGTTTACGTGCGTCTCCGACTTCCATTGCATACGAGTCGTGAAATACTTGCACTTCTCAATGCTACTGCAGAATAACATAAGAAGACAATGGTTAAGAAGACAAAATTCTTCGTCGTTATTCTCCCTGGCACCATCGTCAATCTTAACTTGCAATGAAATCAACGAATATCAGTTGACCGCGAAATTTTCATAAAAAATTAACCTTGGAAAAAGCTATTTGGGATTTAGAAGCATAAATGAATTTAAATTTTAATCAAATCAATCCTTCACATGGATATTTACAATACTGCCGGCCCCCGTTCTAGGGTGGAGGTTCCTTTAATGGATATCATATGCATTCTTTCGATATGAGTCAGCTATGTTAGCATTTTGGAGCCTAGTGCTAGGGTACATCCGAATGCCTTGAATATCCTGTGGATGTTTGCCTTGATAGGCTTAAGGACATTGATTTGAGGCAGCGTAATTCAATGGGAGTTGAATGAATGTTGGAGCTCTTCACCTTTTCTGTTATAGGTAAGTTCATTGAACATCTTACAACTTTTGTTCAAGGAAGTTATGAAAACAAACAACCTTGATGTCTTATTACAATATCATTCTCAACTGGATGCTGAAATTCAGGGAAGCTTGTTTTATAAAATAGCCAAATATGAAAGGAGTTTTCAAAACCGGCAACTACAGATGAGGCAAGCAACCCTAAGTGGTGTTACGACCTACTGCATTACAATGAACTACATTTGTAAGGGCAACGTCTGTTACAACTTCACACACATTTCGCCACTATGGTTTCCAAACTGGTCGCCCATCTGGAGACTGCTGACTTTTATTACGGAACGTTGGAATCGTAGTCTTCATAATTTTGGTGAATTTGAAATCGTTGCTCTGGATATTTCAAAGGCCTTTGATAGAGTATGGCATCCCGCCCTTTTAGCCAATCTTAAAGCACTTGGTCTCTCCCCTCCTCTCCTATTATGGATTGATACTTTCTTACCCAGTCGCCTAATACGGGTCGTATTAGATGGCGTTATATACGAACCTCATCCTATAAATTTTCATTAATGATCTGCTTTCTCTTACTTTCAATCCCATCCATAGCTTCGCTGACGACACTACCCTTGATTTCGCTTATTCATTTGATACTGCTACATCTCTCAAACGAAATTGCATGATTAGTTCATTGAATAACGATCTTGCCAATATTTTCGCTTGGGGCAAAGCGAATCGCGTCGAATTGAATGCATCCAAAACCCAAAGCTGTCTCATCTCCTTAGAACAAGATCATAATTTCTCCACTCGCGTTTCATTTGATGGTGCACTGACTTACGATACACCGTCTTTATGCATGCTTGGCAATAATATTTCCAGCAAGTTAAGCTGGACTGATCACATCTTCTCACTTGCTAAAATGTCTGGGATTTCTAAAAAGATGTACGAAATACTTCAGCCCATCGAATCTAGCGCTTCTCTACAAATCATACATCAGACCTAGAATGGAATATAATTCCCACATTCGGGCTGGGGCTGGTCGCACAGCCTTAGCTTCATTGGATATTGCCCAGAAGAGAGATTCCAAGCTCATTGGCGATGTGGCAATAACTTGTCATATTGACTCACTCCAGCACCGCCGCAATGTTGGATACCTTACGATCCTTTATCGCTACATGCATGGTCAATGTTCCGAAGAAAAATTTAGTCTGATCCCTTGTAAAATAGTTTCTGCACGCAATACTCGCGCTGCAAACCGCGCACATCCTTTTACCCTTAAAATTACTTTCGGCCGTACCGTACTGTAAAATTCCGTGATGCTTTTTTATCCCGAACTGTGCGAATGTGGAACAGTCTACCATCTTATGTCTTTCTTCCGACGTACAATCTGCGAAGGTTTAAGAGTCACATACATCGGTACCTCCGCCACTCTCCTCATGCTCCCTAATTTTCTCCCGTTTTTCTTCTGCCAAACTGTGCTGTGCATCATAGCGTTCCTCCTGAGCTTAGCTTAATAACATATACATATATATAAAAAAATCCGACAGCTGTAAGGATTGTTATTTGTTATGAGATAGTTCTGGCTGTAAAAACCTTAACCGTGCTATGGTACGGTTCATTCTGACCCTCATCATAATCATTTTAAAAAGAGTGTACTGACCACGGAATCGATGAAAAAAAATCCAAAAGAAAAAAAGAGCTTCCAAATTTCATCATCTTGTTCTTCTGAGTACAGCCAAGATGGCGTAATAAGAACTGAGCACTACTTCCTAACTCTAAATTCTACGGCTACAGAAAATATTAAGAAAATTTAATTTCCAACTGAGAAAGCTTTTTCTGTGAACTCTATCAAAAAAAAAATTAGATGATATTACTAATGTCACACAATAAATTCCAGATAATAAAACAGAATTTTATTCTTCCATTCTCCGTTGGACTACTACTGACTACTACTGTAAAATTGTCGTTTAGAATTAAAACAACACATGTCCAACATTGTTCAACTATTTTAAATTTGCTTCCTACTATATTTTACTTTTTCAGTTTAATTCCATGCAATCTTTCATAAATTGGAAAGAAAATAAACTGTTTTTTTTTCTACTGTAAACTTAGGCTTTTTGGACAGGTTCCATTTCAATTCTAAACGATTCAGTTATATCAGCAGTGAAAACTGGATCGCAATTTCATTAAGGCATTAAGCCTTGCAAATCGAATTTTTCTAGTATCTATTTTAGAGGAAATCACATATTTGTTCACAAAAAGCTTAAAGTTGGTTAAATAAATGAAACCTCTAATACGTCGGATAAAGATCCCAATATTTCTACGTCACATACACGCTTTGATACGCTCATTTCATCTTTGCTAGCATTCAACTATACCAAATGTACCAATGCAACTATATAACTTTGATGTATTTCAATTATTTATCTCTTCTTATACACTATTTCTTGATCTTCAAAAAATTTAATTAATGCTCCAAATCACATTATGAGACAATACAAACTCTGAGAACAAAACAACAACCCCGCTGGAGAAAGAGGGATACCAAAATAATACAACTATCCTATAAAAAAATTTGAAATTAAACTGTAAAACAACTATTTTGCAGTAGCAAAAATCGCAGCGACCAAACACATTATGTAAACTTTAATGAGTCTTTTAAACAAGGCTATCCAAAATAATTTCACCGTAACGAGATTAATAGGTTTTGGCATACAAATAATTTAATTTTATATCCGAAAAATATTCAACACGGCACATCGAATTTTAAAACCAACATCACCTGCGTTAGGAATGGCTATATATGTATGTATATTTATTTTGTTTTGTTTCGTCGTTAATTTACTCAGTAATAAATTCCATAATAACAATGTGCTTATTTACATATATAGTCACAATTATTTGCACTAATCCAATGTTTGCTGTCATATACATAACCTTAGAAAAATTCCAAGCCAACGATACGCTCTAAAATAATGCACTTTAATTAAATACGAATGGTATTACCCGTATATACTTAAGTCTAGGATAAGAACTTAATAAGGGATCCATTTTTTTTTATCGCAAATATAATTATAACATTGTCACCAAGTATCCATACTGATATTATATGTAGGTATATAGTGACACAAACTATTAAAATAAAGTCGACTTGTGAAAAGTAAATAAGATTTTTACCACTGATTCTTGAATGCCACTGATCTGTTAAATATACTTGACCCTACTGAGATAATGACAACCGCATCTGCCGAATAAGTTGAAAAAAAAACATCGATAGAGATATTAAATAGCTCCGAAGATACTGAGTTCAGAGATTGTTTATGAATATTTCGACTTATACAAAGTTATTCTTCGTTCTCTGACAACAGCAATGCTGGAGAAAAAAAACTCACTTTTTTTAATAAATGATCACACTGCGATCTAAACTTTTCACAAATATTTTAAAGGAATTTAGATCAAAACTTTAGAAAAAATTAATATTGAGACCCTTCTCCGATTCAATCGGTTTATACCATATAATGTCTTCAATGTCTTCAACATCTGAAACTGATACTGATCCCTTTTGGGTTTTCCAACATTTTTCCCCGAAGTAACATTTTGCTGCAATTCTTTATTTCTTCATTTTACCCATGTGTTCATGAATTGGTAACTTTTGACTTTTAGACATTTAACTTAACGGGAGGGGCTTCAGTTACCTCCTAAAACTATTCAGTGCAAAGATATTTGAAGAAAAACAAATATGTAAACTATATTCAGAAATACTAAATTTTCAGCTTTATATTTATACTGACGTTGCTACACAGATAGGAACCTGGGTATGCACTTTATATGGCAATAGAATTAAATAAAGATTTCGTCTGAGAATAAATAAGCAGAAAATCTTGATATGATAAGATAAAGAGAACAAAATTTACTTTTGACATTTAAATTTATTAGACATAAGGCGGAATTTAAAATATTTATATATAAACTCAGACCTGTAAAGTACTTAAGTACATTGGTACTTAAGTACTAGTAATAGTACCAGTACCTGGACTTGTACTTGAAAATTTTTAAAGTACCAGTACCGGGACATGTACTTGAAAAATTTTTTAAGTACCAGTACCGGGACTTGTACTTGAAAATTGTAAAGTACCAGTACCGAGACTTGTACTTGAAATTTTTTTAAATACCTGTGTTGGGCTTTTGCCCAATTCTCGAAACTCTTTGCCGAATGGCGTCTTCTTGGTGAACTTGGCGACAATGCTTAACTTTTAGTACAAAAAAAATGGCGCTAGCTGTGCTACCTAACAGGGTGGCACTTAACAATAGATTATACATTCCCGGCCACCTTGAAATGGTTACATTCTAATTAGCTCGGCACAATACCTGACACTTAATAAGGACTAATATCTTCGATCTACTATTGTACATATATATTTGAAAACAGAAGGACAGTTCGACTTATATATTTAATTTCAAAAAAACTGAAATATGACAAAAACTGGATTTGGTTAATTCCAAAGTACATTGCATTTCTTAATTTTATATATATAAAAAAAAAATAACAAAAGAATTCTTGAACACAAAGCCACTGACTATTCCTTATCATCATACGTGTACATTAATCACGTTTCTATTGGCAAAACAGCAATTTTTCCTACCGCTCTTTTAAATATTCCACTCGGGGTTTTAATCGTGATAACTCGAACGTGATTATCACTACCTGGGTGAGTTTGAAGAACTCGTCCAATAATCCATTTTAAAGGAGGAACTTTATCCTCTTTTAACAAAACCATATCTCCTACTTGAACTTCCCGTTTTGTTACTAACCATTTTTGGCGATGCTGAAGTTCTACAAGGTAATCACGTGACCATCTTAACCAAAATTTTTGTAGGTTGTGAATGAGACGCTGATAACGAGACAGCCTATTAAAATTTAAACTCAACAGAGTTGGTTCAGATAACAAATTGACAGTTTTTCCTTCAGTCAAAAAAATGCGCTGGGGTTAATGGCATTAAATCAGATGGATCTTCTGACATTGGAGTAAGTGGTCTCGAATTTAGACACGCTTCAATCTGAATTACTAAGGTATTCAGCTCTTCCACCGTACAAATATTATTTCCTAGTACTCGTTTCATATGAAATTTTGCACTTTTGATAGCTGCCTCCCACAAACCACCGAAATGTGGACTTCGAGGAGGTATGGTCGTCCACATGATTCCTTCACTTGAACAAAACCTTAAAATTTCCTGTTTGTTAACCTCAAGATTGAAGAGGTGTTGTAACATTTTCAATTCATTATTACCTCCAACGAAATTGGTCGCATTATCGCTTATAATCTGTTTCACAGGCCCTCGTCGGGCAACAAATCTTCGTAAAGCATCAAGAAACGCTTGAGTCGTTAAATCGGAAGCCACTTCTAAATGAATTGCCTTTGTTACAAAACAGATAAAAACAACTACGTAAGCCTTACCTGTAACTTTTGAACGTACTTTATAATTTACAGTAACTGGACCACAATAATCGATACCAACTATATCAAAGGGATTTGATTGGCATACTCTTTCCTTGGGCAATTCGCCCATCACCTGATTAATGATTACAGGTTTAGTGCGAAAGCATCTAATGCATTTATGAACAATATCCCTGCATATGTATTTTCCACCGATAATCCAAAATTGTTGGCGTACATAGTTAAGAAGGCTTTGAGGACCAGCATGCAGGTGTCTATGATGGGCCTTTTCAATTATTAATCGAGTTAAATGTGACTTGTTTGTCAGCAAAATGTATTTTTGATCGTAATCAAGCTCTGAATTAGTCAATCGCCCACCGACACGCAATAACCCATCCTCGTCCAAGAACGGATTTAGTTTCAACAACGGACTTTTACGCGAAAGTCTTTCATTCTTGGACAATTGAGCAATTTCATTGGAATAGGACTGACTTTGAACAAATTTTATTAAGCCGTATAGTGCTTCTTCCAATTCCTTTGCATTAATCTGTTCAATCATTCTCTCTTGAGGAGAGACCTTCACATTCTTCCAAAATCTTCTACAGACAGCCGCTACTCGGAGGAGTCTTGTCAGACTGGAATAACTTTCAATTAAAGTACGCGCACCTTGGGTATTGATAAGAGTCGTACCAGTAAGGAGTTGCCGTTTTTTCAATTCAAGCTCTTCCGGCTTAAATTGGATATTGTCAAGGTTTGGAGCGCCCAATGAGGGAGATGACTTCCTCAAAAAACTCGGACCGTTCCACCACATTTCATTAGACTGCAAGTCAGAAGACTTGGTTCCCCGTGAAACGACATCAGCGGGATTATCCTTAGATGGCACATATGCCCAACTATCTATAGGAGCGATGTCTTGAATCTATGAAATACGATTGGCAACAAATGTGCAAAAACGATTCGGATGCGATTTAATTCTGTACAACGTAATTCAGAATCAGAATATAGTGTGACACTATCAAACTTAATATCAATACACTCTAATACCTTTTTTACTAACTGAGCCAATAAAAGCGCTGCACATAACTCCAAACGAGGTATAGACAATTTTTTTAATGGAGCTGCCTTAGATTTGGAACAAATTAACTGGCAATGAATTTCATCGTGCTCATTTATAGTTTTTACATATATAACACATCCATAGCCTAACTCAGAGGCATCCCCAAATCCATGCAGGTCTATAGTTTTATACTTCACATATGGAGTAAAACATCTTGGTATTGATAGGTTATTAATCACTGGAATCTCTGCAACAAATTCATTCCATTCTTCTACCAAATTCACAGGCAAAGGTTCGTCCCAACTTAAATCATTCATAGACCAAAGTTTCTGTAAGAAAACTTTAGCAGTAAACACGATAGGAGCACAAACTCCCAAAGGATCAAACAACTTTGCTATTTGTGACAATACTGATCGTTTTGTCACTTCCGTTGTTGTTTCAATACTTCCAATTGAAATTTGCAAACGATCATTAGTCCGATCCCATAGAATTCCTAATACTGAAACAGTCGATTTATCATCCTGAATCATCCCAATATTGCAACTATTCGAAACCCACTTTCGAAGGTCAAAGCCTCCACTCTCTAACAACGACGTCAACTCTGTTTTCAATTTTATCGCTTCTTCTTCTGACGATGCTCCTGTCACCAAATCATCCACATAGAAATCCCTTTCTACAATTTCAGATGCAATTGGGAACCTTTCCTTTTCATCATGAGCAAGTTAAAACAAGGTTCGAATTGCAAGAAAGGGAGCACACGCTGTTCCATATGTTACCGTATTTAAACGATATAGTTCCATGGTCTCATGTTCATTTGTTCCCCAATATACCTGTTGATACTTCCTATCTGATTCATGAATGAAGATCTGACGGTACGTTTTTGCAATGTCCGCTGTCAATCCAATTGGATACTTTCGAAACCTTGTCATGATAGAAAACAAATCTTGCTGTATAGTGGGACCCGTCATCAAACAATCATTCAATGAGAACCCTGAATCGGATTTCGAGGAAGCATTAAATACCACTCTGACCTTGGTTGTACTGCTACTGTCTTTAACCACGGCATGATGAGGCATTACATAACCGCCTTCATACATGCTATCATCGTTTATCGGTGACATATGACCTAAAGCCATATACTCGTCCATGAATTTAATATATTCAGTACGCAAATCGTTAATTTTCATCAATTTTCGTTCCATCCAATAGAACTGACGTAGGCTAGATTTTCCGGAATCACCCAAAATTTTACCATGTGATTTGAAAGGCAACGCTACGCTATATCTTCCCGACGAATCCCTTTTAACGTGTTTTACATAATGTGATTCACAAGCCTTCTCCTCCAACGAGAAAGTCGACTTTGAATCGATGTTCTCCGTTTCCCAAAACTTTCGTAACTCCTGAGATAACTCATCAACTTCACAACAAACCAATGCAACAGACTGTTGAGACAAACTTTCGATTCTACCACTTGCTACATAACCGAATTGTGTGTTCTGTAATATCGGCAGAAATTTCCCCAATCGTACTTGATTGGCAAGCAATGCATTAAAGAACACATCTGCCCCTACAAGCATGTCCACTTTCTGTGGCTCATAAAATAACGGATCGGCCAACTCGATATCTCGTGGAATTAAACATTTATCAAACATCACCGGTTCCACTGGCACTTGGTTTGTAATATTTGATACCACCAAGCAAGTGAGATCTACCGTATAATTGGTCACTCTCGATTTAATTGTTAGATCTACTTGACCCTTTGCTGTTATCAAATTTCCACTTATACCATAAACTGGAACACTAACTGGATGTTTTTTTAACTCTCAAACCCTGTCGAAACCTCTCAGTAACAAAATTAGATTGACTTCCTGAATCCAACAAAACACGACATGGCATTGTGTTCCCATACTGATCTCGAACCCAAACAATGGCAGTGGGTAATAAAACTTGTAACTTATTTTTCACTTGAGGATTTGTATTGGATGCACAAGTGATTAGCATCGCAGGAGGCGCTGACCTCTCTTCAGCTTTTTCACTTACTAAATTTATACCAGCGACATTATGTTCAGTTACATAATCCTGATTCATAAGAGAACCCTGATTGATTTTATTTTGCGAGGGTATACAATTAGTTTTTCTAACACCAGTATTTCTTTTTACTGTTTTCGAATGCAAAAGGGTGTGATGCTTATAATGACATATCCTACAACCTGACGACTTACACGTAACATTCTGATAATGTTTACTCAAGCAATTAATACACCGATTTTCTCTTAAAACCCATTTCATTTTTTCATCCTATGATAAAGCACTGAATTTTTCACATTTTACAATTCCATGTGAATCAGAACAATAATAACATTTAAAAGTTTCCGGTCTAGTTGAAGCTACTAAGGCTTGTAAAGGCTTATGCTTCTTAAATAGTGTACTGTTAGGCTTATTACTATCCGACATTGCATCTAATATTCTTATTCTTGATTCCAACAATTCAATAACATTGGTCAATGAAAATACCTTTTCAGTAGGACGCTTACTTTCTAAATACTGTCGCGTTAAGGGATCGCACAACTCAACCAAATGAAATACCAAATACAATTCCCAATTCTCGACTGGCACATTTAGAGATTTCAATGCATTATATGATCTTTGAAAAGAATCTAAAAACTCTCTTAAGGCCTTGGAATCATTTTCTCGTGATACACATCTTAAATGATAAAGATTATTCATGTACATATTCTTGATTCGTTCCTCATTATTAAACTTTTCAAAAATGGTTTTCCATATTTGATCATAATTCTCAACTGTTGCCGAAATGCCATCGATGAAGTGGTACGCACTTCCTCCTATAAGACAATCTTTAAGATAATGAAACTTAACTTGCTTTGAAAATTGTTTGTTGTTGTGAACTAAATCACAAAATCTGTCTCTAAAACCAATCCATGAATTTAGTTTACCGTCAAAATGGGGTAGTGAAACTTCCGGTAAAGGCAACGAAATCATTGACTCACTGACAACCTCATCCGGTCTATCATTACTATTGACCGGTAGATTATTAAATTGGTCACTTAACTTCAGCACTTTAGTTTCTACATACGAAAAATCCTGTTCAAACACCGTTCGAGCCTCACTTTCTAATTCACCATCATCTAAAGCTTCTAACTCTGATTGCCTATCATCGAATTTCTCGTACAACGACTGAATTCTACTTTGAATAGATTTTATTTGAAACCTACTTAATTTTTCTGCGTCCCCATCTAATTGGTTTTTATAATGCGACAGAGTCGACTTGATTCCTCGAATGGAATTTTTAAAATATTTGACATCTTTTGCCATTTTTACAACTTATACTAAGCATATAATTCCAAAAATATTATTCACAAATATAATTTAGTCATATAATTTAAGAATGTAATTCAAGAATATAATCAGCCTTAAATCGTTTACCTTGTTTTTTAGCTAAACTCAAACAAACATTTAGGCAACATATATTCCAAATTCCTGCTACGCTGTCCAATGTTGTTGTTTCAAGTTTATTAGATTTGACACTTGATTACTTCTCTAATCAATGTTTGAGGTATACTGGAACGGACATTTCCTTAAATCCCAAGACAAGAACTATTTCCTAAGTACAGTCCGGGACAACACGTAACTGACAACTGTCACCAATATCCAAGATCCGATCCAGCTACTCGTAGACACAATGTGATGACGTCAATGTCAATATCATCGATTTCAACCTTAAAGTTGAAACAAAAGCTCCGATGTCTGCAATTTCTGCACAAAGGGTTTTCCCTGACAAGATACCACTTGTCGCAATTGTAACTGCAAGCTGCTACGCAGCACACAACTATTCTTATGAGTTTCAGCTCCAAAAAGCCAGATTCCAATCCAGCAACGAACGCACAAAATAATTGTACACCTGATGATTCACCAAGACGCAAAAAACTTTTAACCAAGCTTTTCTAAAGTAGCAGCACCAATCGCTCAATCTATCGCAATGAATACCGCAAATATCCAGGAGTCGAAGGACCAAAATGTTGGGCTTTTGCCCAATTCTCGAAACTCTTTGCCGAATGGCGTCTACTTGGTGAATGGCGACAATGCTTAACTTTTAGTACAAAAAAAATGGCGCTAGCTGTGCTACCTAACAGGGTGGCACTTAACAATAGATTATACAACCTGTACCGGGACTTGTACTTGTACTTAAAATATTTCAAGTCCAGGTACTGGTGCTTGTACTTGGAATTTTACAAGTCTGTATAAACTACAGTATAGCAAATATAGATATCTTCATTCGTGTTGTTATCGAAAAGATGTGCGGCTATATTTGCAGAGACTAATTCGGGGAGTGCGTGCAGGTCGAAAATGAGTCATATTTCACTGTTTTTGGAAGAAGAAGGAAGTAGATGTGCGTAAATGAAAAATATTCTGAGTTGTGCATTATTTTAGGAGAAGTGGATGATTTTCATTCATTTAAGTGCGAGATTCGAATAAGTAAAGACGTGTCTATTTTCTGCACCTTTCTAAGAAAGCAGGAAAGTTTTCCTCTCAGTGAAAATAGGAAGAGTGCTTTCTTCCACCTCCACCACCTTTCCAACCTTCCGGAAAATGCATGCTTAATGGTTCCTTTCACTATTCTGAAATTGCTGAATGGATGCTTCCACTGAATTTAAAAGGATTACTCTTTTCACCTTACAAAGAATTTAAAAGTACTGCTTTTTTCAGCTTCCAAAAAACTAATAAGGAATGCTTCTTCTCATCTTCCAAAGAATTAATAAGAAATGCTTCCTTTCACCTTTCAAAGAATTAATAAGGAATGATTCTTCTCACCTTCCAAAGAATTAATAAGGCTTCTTTTTACCTTACAGGTCATGCAGAGGTAAGGTATATAACTACCTTATATACCTTCCCGTCGTCGTAGGACATCAATGCTTTAAAAGAAATGAACAAGGTATCTTTTTAATAAATGGACCATTTTCATCAGAATAGAGTTCTATATTGGCTTTACTCGTCGATCTATCTAGGGATTACTAAATGCTGTAGAAATTTTTTGAGGTTTTCCATTCAATGCTCTCAGATTAAACCAACTGTAAATGCACCTACATCATGCATTTTTACCTATAACCTACCTATCCTACCTACCCTACCTAACATACTTATCTAAGTTGAATTAATTTTAAGATGTTCTTTTTTAATTGGTATTTTGTATTGGTATTGGTATTTGGTAATTGGTATTAGACCGTACAAAAACGTACACTCACTCACTTTATTACTAGCAGGAGATATACTAACTGGAAGCAGGTTACTAAACTTTTGCAATATATGCAGGCCCACAAGTGAATAGGAATTAGGAGCCGGTCGACAAAGTAAACCACAGCGTTCGATACTAAACAACCTATTTATTCGATCTACAACAAGCAACTGACTTAATGCTAAGGCTTACATACTAAGTATTCTCGGTACTTACGCTCATGAGCTTGAACTAGTGCTGCCGCTTTGATTTATCAAATTTCACAATTTAAATATATTACAATATCTCCCTCTTCGCGAAGCTTTGTTTCCAAACATTACCAATATATAGCAAATAGTATCTGTGTACCCATAAGGTAAAAATTCAAAATGATATCGATTTCAACTATCTTCTTTCTCAAATGTATAACGGTTTTAAAATTGATTACAATTATATAATTCAAAAATTTCATAATTCAACAATTGAACAAATCAACAATTTTATAATTAAATAAAATTCATTTACAAAATTGAACCTGAAAACTGATTCACTGCGGTTCAAATCGTATAATAAGCTTTCTTATTCTAATATGTCTAACATTTTGATATGATTTCGGACCAAGAACCTCAATTATTTTACCTGCCATCCATTTGCAATTCTTATCTGTATAGATTCGTATCCAGACTTTATCGCCATTTACCATCTTGGCTTCTCTTTCTTGTGATAATTTATTTAATTTGATTGGATTGCTTGACTGAGCTAATATCTACTACTGAAGGGGGTGAAATCGGGTGCAAATTTCTCTGCCGAACATTACCTTGGCTGGAGATTCTTCAGTCATGCAATATTTAGTTGTACGAAAGTCAAACAAAAAAACGCGACAGAATATCATCAAAATATAAATCTAGACACCTTTCTTTATTTTCTTGAATTGAAGATCTGATTGAGCCTTTCAAAGTTTTCACAAAATTTTCCGCTGCACTATGTACCATGTAGGATGCCCGGGAGCATTAAGTTTTTGCTTTATTCCATTTACAGTTAAAAATGTTTTAAATTAAACGATGTAAATTGCGTGCCATTATCACTTACAACCTCTACAGGCAATCCTAGCCTGGGAAAAACTTCACGCAATTTGCATATGACATAAGATGTAGTAATGTTGTTGGTTTTGAAAAACTCAGACCACTTTGTATATACATCAATTATTACGAATCCATCAATAGGTCCACAAAAATCTATATATATATGCGCTGCGAAGAAGTTAATGGCCAGAGAATTAAGAAAGATTTTTCCGGGTTGGGTTTGTGAGCATTGCAAAATTTGCAATTGTTGATCCTTGCTTCTATATCCCTATCGATATCTGGCCACCAAACGAAGGATCTAGCAATTGACTTAGTTTTGACTATACCAGCATGACCGCTGTGTAAGTCCTTAAGAATTGCATTACGTGGAGACTTTGGGATAATAATCCTATAACCTCATAATGAAAAATCCTTTTCCATATGTAGCTCTATGTATTTGTTTATATATGGCATGAAGAGTTCCTCCTTTAGAACATCTGGGGTACCAAAAACAACACTACGAATTACACTGGATTAGATTTAATCTTTCTTAGTTTCCTTACGAATAAGATTAAAATCTAACAAAATATTGTCTTAGTTCCTTATGTATGATATAGAGGAACCTTGCTCTTCTGTACATTCTGAACTAATTGGCAAAGAGGGGCGAGAAAATGCGTCCGCATTATTTTTCTCGCTCTTGATATATTCGATATCAAAATTAAAGCCTGAAAGGAAGAATGCCAATCTCTGCCTTCTACTAGCAATCATCTGCGGAATACTTTTTTTTATTCCCTAATATACCTAAAAGCGGTTTGTGGTCTGTTCTTAGTGTAAATTTATTTCCAATTAGATATTGATAAAATTTCTAAGAGCTAAAAACTATAGCCAAAGTTTCCTTTTGTATCATACTGTAGTTTAGTTCGGATTTGTTCAACGTTCTGGAGGCGAAAGCAATTGGTTTTTCAATTTTATCTAGAAAAATTTGTGGAAAAAACTCTTTATGCAAACGAAAAATCTTTGAAAAAAGAAATTTCGTTGCAAAAAGAGGGCATTTCATATAAGCAGGAACCGTATAATCGTCAGTACGGCTTGGTTCCTGTCTGCCGTATGCGCGAAAGCAAACAGCGAAGCTGACCTCATATATAGACTTAAAATAAATTTTAACTGTGTATTATATGAGGCCCACTTATTGCAATGAAATTTCTCTTTCCAAAGATTTTTCGTTTGCATAAATTCAATTCTCAATTCTCGAGCTGCAGACTTAGGAGCAAACTGAGTCAATTTCAAATTGAGTTATTTCGCTAAGAATTTTCATAGCAAAACTCTCTGCAAAAAATGTGCGCTGATACCGCACCTAAATCTTTTTGCGAAGCGTCGCATGTTAAAGCAAGCTTACACGGAAAAAAGTGAATTGCAAATAGTACATTTTCCAAATGTTTCTGAACATTTGTTAGATAAACCTAATAGATGTATTCAAAATAACCGAAATTGTAGCTCCAACATTTTTTTCACATATTCAATGTTTTGCCAATATATTTTAAATGTATATAACAAATGTATTAAAAGAATGTAAATGTTATCACAACAGTAAATTATTTGTTATAACACATTTCTTTTAAATCTGATTATACAATAAATTGGTATATTGCACACAGTTTTGGTAAATTGTACTCAATATGACAGAAATAATATAAATATTTAACTTGAATTTTCAAATTTTATTTTATTACTACCTACACAATATTACGCCATTGTCTCATTTAATAGAATAATAATAAAGATTTCAGTAGAGATTATGTTAATAATGACATACTATATATGACTTTTGATCGCAGATTTAGCAATAAAAAAGCCCATTCCAAGGTATTTTGCAAAATAGATTCATATTTATACATAAAATACATATAACTGAATTCCTATGAATTCACATTTAAAGTACGCGCCTTGTAAGTGCCTTAGTCTTCGTCTTCGATTTTGTCAACCAGAGACGTTACACATTAAGCTCAGCTATTATAATAATGAGATGAGGAAGCTGGGCTGTCCGAATTCGTTTTCTTATCTTAATTTCGCAGGAGCAAGCCAATGCCTCGACTTGATGACGTAACCAAAACGTAAGCTAGCAATGCCTCGCTCAAATATCAAATAAACGATGCCTCGAGAATATAAGATATTCTCAACGATATACGCCATTAGCGGACGAAATTACGTTACAGCACATGTGTCAAAATTTAATGAGAATAGCTTGTATTCTCTGTACCGTGCCTCTACCTGATGTAAGGAAGCTCTCAATTTTTTTTTTTGAAATTTACAGGAAATGTAATTGAACATAAAAATTTTTGAAAATGTTCAGTTTAAAACATATGTTACATAAAAGAAAAAAAAGGTAAGAAGGAGAGAACAAAACACATAGGGAAATGTACTGCAGCTTTCCTTCATTGCAATCGGATCACAGGTTCAGTCAGTGTTAAGATTGTAAGGTGGAAAGTCCGAGGTACTCGAAGTGTGATATTCCCTCGGTTAAGGAAAGAAGGGTGAGTGATTATTGTGTTTGAGTGCGTACGTGTGTGAGTGAACATTTCTAGGAATATTTATAATTAGGGTTTTCTCAGTTTCAAGGTTAGGTAGGCGACAAAGAGAAATGCGCAGTGCATGACTAGCCACGATCGTCAAGTGCGGGTATCATTGATTTGTCATGGCCCAAACACCTTCTCATGTATATACACACTTAGTCGCATCATTGAGTTGTCATGGCGTACTTAAGGGTGTAAGGGTGGCTCGGTATATAGCATCATTGATTCGTCATGGCTATGAGCACGGCAGATGTGTACCTGCAGCTTCCTTCTCTCTCTTTACTAGGGTAACGTAGGTGTAGGCGTAGGATAGGAACATAATGATCCTCATTGAACGTGTCGTTCATATGTTGTTTTTAATTAAATTCTAGGAAACCGGTGAGCTGAGGGATGACCTGCGAAGACGCTACCTCATGGCACTAGATCTCTGGACGGCAAATAGTGTATATTTCAGTTAATTCAGTTTATTTTTGTCATCGGTATCAGGCGTATTAAATATTTCTTTATAAAAATTATTATTTTCTTTAATTCATCTTTATTACGTAGTGTAACTGCAACTTCCAAATTGTTTCATTTTTCCGAATTTCCTTGTGTGTGTATACTTGTTAAACTTGAACATTTGTTGAAACTTCTAACAAATTGTAGTATCTACAATTTGATTTTACTTCGCACTAATAGAACCATAATAGTGATAATAGAGATGATTTTATATGTTAACACAGTTTGTTGTTGTTATTTTGCTTATTTGGTTAAAAGGTTCTGTGGTTGCAAGCTTCAGTTTAGTATCAGGCAATTAGAAGTGGAGTCATGAAATAAATCGTCGTCATCATCGTTTAACCCATTCCCTGCCAACGTTGCGCAAACGCAACACGGTACAAAATAGTCTTTTTCTGGAAATTTTTTGTCGGGTATGACGCCGCTTCTATGAAATTGAGATGAACCAGAGCGGGGTAGATGTAATTTCAGAAAAATTCCGTTATATATAGCGTAGATATAGTCACTTGATTTTGTGCATTTTAGAGTTATTTAGGGAAAGTTTAATATGTGATTGTTTTCCATGTTGCAAGTTATGTAAATCCCACCTGCGGTATTAAAATTATATAATTAATAGCATCAGAAGTGCTTTTTCTTGCACCAACACTTTTAACAATTTTTAATTTGTGTTGAATCTTAGAACAAAGTTCGTGTTGCGTTTACGCAACGTCAGCAAGATATTTATTTTTCCCGCGGCGGTTGTTTTTTCTTCTTGCATTTATCAATTTGATTTAGAATCATTAAAAATAAAAGTTCTTAAAATTCTTATTTCCCATCATTGACCGATTCTAACAAGTGTAGGTTCGATTCCCGTCCGCGGGAAAAATAAATAAAATTGAATTTACAATTTATTTGTACGTTTTCATCGTTACTGGTTAATGCCAGCTGAAAGCAAAACGTGGCTTAGTAGGCTAGTTACAAATTTGATAAATGTAAGAAGGAAAATCATCTGTCTCGTTAGCTCAGTGGTAAGAGCAGTCGCCCGGCAAGCGGAAGGTCCCGGTTTCAAATCCCGGACGAGGCGGTTGTTTTTTCTTCTAGTATTTATAAATTTGATTTAGAACCATTAAAAATAAAAGTTCTTAAAATTCTTATTTCTGCGTCAGCAAGATAGGGTAAAATTTGGGATAAAACTTTTAATCTGATATAATATGTATAAAAAGTGCTTTTATTAGGAAATGGCTAAAAAGCTTTTATCAATGGTGGAAGTAATGACTTATTTAGAACATGAAACAAGTCAAGATGCATTGGATTTAGTTATTATTCCTCCAGATGCTAATGAAATAACCGACGAAGAAGACTTTGACGATAACTCTTTGAAAGATCACGGAGAGCCCGTACCTTCGGATACAGCTGGTGTCTTGGAAGTGCATACCAAGGATGGTGCTTTTCCGGATTGCGGAGATCTACAGAAACAGCTGGTGTTCAAGCAGTATATAATACTAGGAATGGTGATTCTGAAGAGGCAAACTTTCTGAAAAACCGCATCGACCCCGATCTTTTGGAAATGAAAACAAGGGATAATGTGTTTGAAAATGCAACTTGTGACATTCGAAATTTGCGATGGGAAAAAGTTTCGCCTGCTTATATGAAGCAACCGATTGACGAGGAAGATAAAGAGCCCGAAAGCTTAGAGCAAAAATTTGGTGGCAAAAATTGCACAGATATATTCGAGCTATTTTTTGACAGAGAGGTGATGTCTTTAATAGTTGAACAAAGCAATTTATATTCTCAACAAAAAAATCGCCATGAATTTCATACCAATGAATTGGAAGTAAAAGCTTTTATTGGATTCCTTTTGCTTACTGGATATCACCGCTTACCACAAGAGCAAATGTATTGGTCAATGGACGAAGACATTGCTGTTCCATTTGTTGGATCATGTATGACGAGGAAAACTTATATCAATATAAAGAGAAACTTGCATCTTGCTAACAACAATGAAATCGACAGTGCTGATAAATTGTTCAAAGTTAGGCCGTTTTTAAAAATTTTAAATACTAAATTTCAACAATTTGGAATCTATCATCACCATCTTTCTATCGACGAGCAAATGATACCATATAGAGGACGGCATTCTGCCAAGATATATATGCACGGAAAACCAATAAAATTTGGATATAAATCTTGGACACTGGCTTCCTCAAGCGGTTTTATCTATGCTTTTAATTTATATGCTGGAAAAAGTGGAAAAGCTCATACTACAAACTTAGGGCTTGGTGGAAATATGGTAATGAGCTTAGTGCAGTGTGTGAAAGATGCATTATATCACAATTTATATTTTGACAACTTTTTTACGTCTATACCGCTGCTTATTACACTTAAAAATTTGTCTTTTTTTGCCACTGGAACTATAAGAGAAAATCGTTTGAAGGCTGGTTCCCTTGCACCTACGAAGGATTTCAAAAAGCAGGATAGAGGAGAATATAACTACAGGTATGAAAAAGACAAGGATATATTGGCAGTCAGATGGAAGGATAGTGCAATAGTTACAGTAGCAACCAATTTTGATACTATTGAACCTACAAGACTTGTTTCAAGACAATCCAGAGAAAAAAAGAAAACTATATCTGTAAACCAACCAAAAGTTCTTACTGAATATAATAAATACATGGGAGGCGTAGATTTAGCACACAATATAGTATCGAACTACAGAATTGGAATTCGTGGTAAAAAATTGTGGTGGCCCATCTTTTGGAATTTCATTGATGTCGCTTTCGTAAATGCTTGCAAATTATATTGTGATGTCAAACCAAAAGATAAAAAGCCCCTACTAAATTTCAGACGTGAGGTGGCTACGAACTTTATGAAACAATGCACTGTAAATACTACTTCTACTGGCAGACCTACCAATTTCTCTACAATTACTAGCTCCCGACCTGGTACAGACCATTTCCTTATCTCTGGAATAAAAAGAAAAAGATGTGCTATATGCCATTCACAGACAATTTATTTTTGCAATATGTGCAAGATACATTTACATAACAAGTGTGTTGAAAAATATCATAATAAAGTAAAAAATTAAGTTAATTTTTTGTGAAGTTTATTATTATTTTTGTTTTTAATAAAAGTTCATTCTCCTTCAATTATTTCTATATTTTGTTATTTCTTCGAAAAACTATTACCTTCCTGCTGACGTTGCGTAAACGCAACACCTCGTTATTTACAAATGGCCTGCAAAAACCGTAAACTAAAACTATTTTCAAGAAATTTAGAGTTTCTTTAAGCTCCTATCCAAAAATCATGAAATTCGATTCACTATTTCCATATGCGGCAGGTAATGGGTTAAAGTAATTTTGCCGTGCAAAGTAAGTCCTATAACAAAAATCTAATAAATATAAAAAAGTTCTGTAATATATAATAAGCCGTGCAAAATAATAGATATAAAGTAAAATAATTGTCCTACAAAAATAAGTAGTACTGAAATGGAGACAGTTATAGGAGAAAATTTCGTCGTTGAACTTCTCAAAATGTGCAAACTGGAAGAATTAACACATTAACTTTAAAGCTGTGTATAGATTAGTAAGAAGGATTAAGAATTTTTAATTAATAAATATATATATGCAACTTAATTTTAAAAAATCTTTCTATGAAACTCATGTCCCGTTTCCCGTATTACATATGTGCAAAATTAATATTAATGTTTTACTATACATTTGTTCAATTAAAGAATAACATTTTTTTTAACATGAAAATATGTGTTGTCTATTGTGCTGTAGCATTTTAGTAAATTTTATTTCAGCATATCCTGCAACCGAGTTGAGTAATGGTACTGAGTGTAATATTCTATTCTTATCGAAGCTCATAAGATCCGAAAAATCAAAAGAAAAGCGATTAAAAGTAAATTTTTGAAGTGGAAAGTGATAGAATTTTTACTCTTTCGAGACCCGTACAAAATATGAGTCTACAGGAAATTCTCAGTCTACTGCATATGAGCAGAGAAAACAAAAAAACAAGTACCGAGGTACTGTCAGTTTCTGCCCTGAAAGCCGAAGACCAAAAATTTCATAAAATTTTTTTGGGAGTATAGGTACTGTGTGTAAGGTGTTTCGATCAGCAGTAACAGGGCGATCTCATAAGGACAGCAATGAACCCTAAAAACTGCCTGCTGTCTACACTACAGTGAACTCAGATGTGCTGGTGGACTTATATAGACTTGTTTCAAAATCTATATGTGAATCATTTAAAGAAAATTTTTTGTGAAGACAAAATATTTTGAAATAAGTCTATATAAGTCCACCAGCAACTTATTGGCATCTGAGTTCACTGTAGTGTAGACAGCAGGCAGTTTACAGGGTTCATTGCTGTCCTGATGAGATCGCCCTGTTACTGCTGATCGAAACATATTACACACAGTACCTATAGGTACTCCCAAAAATTTCTTTATGGAATTTTTGGTCTTCGGCTTTCAGGCCAGAAACTGACAGTACCTCGGTAAATTTTTGAATGTTATAAATTAAATAATATAATATGCATCAATTTCCTAAATGTGACAATGAAGGTGTATCATATACAAATTTTTATTTCTACGTCATTGTTTCACTTACTTAGAAAATGTTATATTAACAAAATAATTATAAATCACTTTTGTAAATATGACAATTTAAGTGTATCTCATTACACATTTATATTTCTTATTTATTATATTATTACATAGAAAATGTCATATACACATCACTTTTGTAATTATGACCATGAAATTTTGTATCTTATACAAATTTTTATTGTTTGTGTGTTGTGCCACTAACAAAGGATATGTTTTTTTAAAACATATTTCAGTGTTCGATTCATTTACACTATGGATGTACTATTAACACATCATTGGTATAAAAAACATTTAACTGAAATGTTACTCAAACAGCGAATATGTTTTTGTAATAATTCAGGTATAAATAAAACATTTTAGATAATACCAGGAGATATATAGATAATACGTCAAATCATGGATAGTTGATATTTAACCAGAGGAGTGTTAGCGATTACCGGTCGTCGTTGTAAACGTTTACGATTCTCTTTTTTCCGTGTATATTTCGGGTTGAAATGCGTTAGAACAACATTGGAAGGTATGTCCAAAGAATAACTAAATAAAAGAAAGGACACAGAAGAGTGTTCCGATTGTTTTCCATTTAAATGTACACGGCGAGAAAAGGAAGGAAGGAAGAGAAAAAAATAAAAAAATAAATTAAACCCTCTTTGAACATTTTACGAATAAGACAAAAAATGTGAAAGCGAAGATTACATGCAACGAAATGGAATCGCAAATGATTTATTTTCGTAAATAAGAGAGAATGGGCGGAGTTTTCTGATTTTATGCTCATGAAATGTTCCCTCGTTTTTATGAAAACACGATTTTCAGAAATTGTCCCAATGTTTTTCGCAGGAATTCTAATGTTTGTTAGTGTAATCCTATGATATGTGAACAGTATGTTTTTCTGTTTACACTTGTATTGCTCGAAAGAGATTAAGCGGGGGAATCTCATGCTGGATTCGGGGAATTTTATTTGACAGAAATTTTACATCTCCTTTTTTCTTGCCAAATGGAGGTAGGGTTACCCAATGTACATTATTATGAATAGTTCGAAATAATTTTGAAGGTATTCAAGAAGATTTTATCATTCGGGTAATCCTACGTTTTCTCAATTTTTGTTTTGAACTCGTTGTCTTAGTCGCACTACAATAATGTATAGCCAAGTTCTTTTCCCCCATTCATGCAAAAGACAAAAGTATTTGAGATTACCTCTTTCAGTCTAAAAAACACAGAAAATTTCCAATTTTGTTCGCCTCTGTCTCTACTTATATTTATTTATACTTTGGTACGTCTTCCTTGATTTTTTCAAAAGTCTCTTTACATGTTTCATCCCAGTTAAAGTCAACACCTTTTATTTAGGCCACATATACATAATGATGGTCCCCCGTTGTAAACTCTATTCACATTCCCAATCCTTCCCGCGACGAAATATTTTCTCCTAAAAGAGAAAGGAAAAGAAAACACAAAGAAGGCAAGACTAATATAAATTAAAAGAAAAACTACTTATCTGATTGTTGAAAACTTTCGTCCTTTGGTCCAGCGACGTCCAAATATTTCAACGAACAGATTTCATACCTAAAACATATAAAATTATTATTATTTTTAACAAAATTGTACAAAAATATCACAAACTTACCTAAACTATACATCCCTCCTATATATTTACATTTTGTAATGTCACATCGTCACATTACGTCAAATCATTTGATTTCGCCGCACTCATCAAATCCAACAAACGTCGCTAGGGCAACACCGAGAGGCGAGAGCTCATAACTGGATGCGGCGGCTATATAAAGCCGACGAGACGCAGCAGAAAATCATTCTTGGTTCAGAGCTCATCTGATTCGGAGAATAATCCGATTAACAAGAATATCGTTTCCAACCTCCAAAATAGAAGGATAATTCTATATTTCAGAGAATAATCTGAAAATTCCATCATTTCCCAATCTCCTGCCCACAACTAAGCAGAAGAACAATTCTGCTGCAGGGAATAATCTGCAATCCCCTGCTCATATTTACGCAGAAGAATAATTCTGCTGCAGAGAATAGCCTGCTGCTCACATTTACGCAGAAGAATAATTCTGCTGCAGAGAATAATCTGCTGCTCACATTTACGCAGAAGAATAATTCTGCTGCAGAGAATAATCTGCTACATCTCCTGCTCACATTTACGCAGAAGAATAATTCTGCTGCAGAGAATAATCTGCCCTTCTTTTTCTTTATAGTAGCATATTGCTACACTTCTGCGCACGCTCAGAATACTGTCAGAGACTAATCTGACTAGTTTTACTGACTATAGCATTTTGCTACCCTTGTGCCCTCACGCACTAGCAGCATCAATATTACCCCCGTTTCTTTGTTTTACTGAAAGATAATAATTCTAGTCTTCTCTCCCTCTTTCAGAACGAGGAGAACATTGGCATTTACTTGAAGTTTTTTATTGAATTTTATAGTAGTTTGAAGGTTAGTTTTAGTTCTGAATTTCTTTTAGTAAATTATAATATATATATATAATTATTAAATATATATATAATAGAATTGTGATATAGTTATAAGCATTGAAGTATTTAATAAAAAAAATTTTATTTGAATTTAAAGAACTGAGTTGTCCTTTACAAACCGTCACTCCCTCCCACGTCCGAGACTAGCTCTAACATTGGTCCTTCGAGCCGGATAACTCAGTCAAATCAAATATAAAATTGAGTACATTGCTTAAAATCACGTGATTCAAGCCTCTCCATTCAAAATGCCTACAGATGACGAACGCAGTATATCTGACGCCAGGGACGAAACCATTAGCTCAGTATTAGAGTTGGTTGAGCCTCAAAAAGAGGTCAAAGACTTAATGGAAGACCACTTTAAAAGGCATCAAAGAGACGGTAAAAAGAAAACTGTTAAATCGACAGAAGAACGCCTACAAACGTTCACCGAATATTGGAAAGAATTCCAAACACGGCATAGGGTAATTCAAAAGAGAGCGACAAAGGAAGATCGCAAATTATAATATTTTACGAAAGAGACATTTAGTGATGTACAGGAGTATTATATTGAAAAGGCAGCAAGCATGGAATAGGATATAGACAAACTAACACCAACGCCTGTCAACAATCCTCCTCAGACTCAGACGTCACATGCTAGCACAAATTCATGTAATAATGAAAGACTCCCCAGAATTAAACTTCCCACCTTCAATGGAGAATACTCTACGTGGATTTCATTCCACGATTTATTTAATTCGGTTATACACAACAACAATAATTTAAGAGACGTTGACAAGTTGTATTTTTAAAAACTAATCTAATAGGAGAAGCGGAAAAATTGCTCAGGCATTATGAAATATGCGACGCAAATTATAAACCATCTTGGCAACTCCTAAAGGAGCGCTACTCAAATAAGCGAATCCTAGTCAACTACTAAAAAAATTATTGTCTCTCCCAACCACTAATCATGATACTGCCGAAAGTATCAAAAGGCTACTAGACAATATAACAGAGGGGCTATTAGCATTACAAAATTTAGGTGTAGAAACAAACCATTGGGATCCTATAATTATATACTTGACTGTACAAAAGTTACACCCAGACACACACCAGTTATGGGAGCAGAGCCTTCACAATAGCACAGAATTACCCAAATTAAAAATATTAACTAAATGCCTAGAGGCTCGCTTCAAAACTTTGGAAATGATAGGAAATAGAAATACATCTTCGAACATGACACAGAAAAATCATTTTCACCAAAACCAACTTATGGATTCTTGAATAGAAGCAGAAGTTCAACACCAGTTCACCCACCTACAAAAGGGTCCTCTTGCAGCCATTGCAAGGGTGATCACATCATATTTCACTGTCCAACCTTTAGGAATATGAACACCCGACAACGACATGAAGTTGTCACAAATAAGCATTTATGCAAAAATTGCTTATCTCCCAACCACCTAACCTTAAATTGCACAAGCAATAAAAGGTGTTACCACTGTATGAAAAGTCATAACACATTGCTCCACTATGAGCAAAACGATTCGGTGACAGAATCACCTAATCAACCCACCCAAAATTCCAGTATGGAAACTGAGCCAAGCACACCCTTAGCTTGCAGAAATGACGAACAACAAGTTCAAAACTTTCTAACCGCCAACATGAAAAGAGCTCTCCTCTCTACAGCTCTAATAAACGTCACAGCATCATCCGGAATCACAATGACATTCCGAGCATTGATAGATTCTGGGTCACAAGTGTCTATTATAACCCAAAAGGCCTGTAAACTCTTACAGCTTAAAGGATCTCCAACCACCCAAGAATTAATTGGACTTGGTTCAACTCCCACTAATACAGCTGTACAGCAAACCACAGTCACAATTAATTCTCTACAAAACAATTTTAAAATAGCGAGCAACATGCTCATAATCCAAAAAATCACCGATCTGCTTCCAACACAGACAATCGAAGTGTCAAATTGGAAACACATAAACAATCTCCCGCTTGCAGATCCTACGTTCTCAGTTCCAGGAGAAATCGATGTTCTTCTCGGAGCAAATATCTATTAATAAAAATAAATATCATTAAAATGGAATTAGAAGAGGATCTAGCAATACACCTACAGCCCAAAACACCGAACTGGGCTGGATTCTGGTCGGAGGAGTGCCAGAAGTAAAGAGCACGACAACGACTGTGCTATCCACCTATACTACGACAAACCCCAATTTGGATAAGAAACTAAAGAGAGTTTGGGAATACTCCACCACGCCAATATGTTCACCAAAACATCAATTCCATACTAGAAATCGACTACCCCCCAGAAAATATGAATATGTGTCCACCAAGAATCATAATACAACTCTGCGCCACATTGCTCAGAGAAAAATCTGGAGAAATACACCGAGTGAAGCAAGAAAGTACTGCACTTTAACAACTCTCTCCACCATTAATACAAAATGGAAAAATGAAACAAGAGTATCGCCATCTCGTTCAGTGTCAGCAACTTTAAAATCTAATAAAACAAAAACTGAACTAGATGACAGAGATACTAAACCTCTCACCACTAGATGGCATCACTATCATCCAAAGCCTACTTCTCATATTGCATCAGTAATGCAAGAGAATTTTTCCCAGTAATACGAACTGCAGCAAAATATGTCAGAGCTCTTTCCTCCTCATAATAGAAATGAATTAAATATTCTCACCCGTCCTATTTCAAACAACTATCCTCTCCCTCTCACCAACATCTCCTAACAATCATTAATTATCCCCACCAAAGTCTATTGCTATCTGGCAGTACAAAGTTTCAAAACATCCGTTATATTCAAATATAAGCGATTCCGAAACCTGCCAAAAATCACTTCAGTTTTGAACAGTGACAAGTGCGCGCAGTGATTTTCGAATTCGTTTTTATTCTTTATTATTTTTTTTACTTTTTTTTTTATTTCTATTATGGAGGAATTATTATAAATCTTCAATTCCGAGTCTTTAGACTCTATCGACTCTGGCTTATCTCCTACGCCTCCGGCACTTTTGGCTCCCTTTAAGCCAATCAGGCCTATCAGCCCACTGCCACCAACACCGAAAAAGGCACGCAGGCTCCAGTCGGCAATAGTGAAACCACCACCACATGAAATTATTCCAGTACGAAAACTAGTCAGACCGTTTGAGTCAATGCCAGCAGCACCTAATCTGAAACGATTACAAACTAAGCCTAAAGCAAACGACAGCCTCAAGTTCAAGCCAAGGTCCAAGGAACGGCATCCAGGAATCGTGTGCAAACACAGCCAAGACTGCCTACTGCAACGAGCACTACACCACTCAATATGCCAGAATTGTACTCAGAAAACAACACCCCGAGAGCTAAACCAAGGCCAAAGAAACACCACCCAGTAATTCGTGACTCAACACCGTCACGGAATGTTGAACAGAAACCTGCGACATCAACAATATTACCAAATCTACCAGGAGATCTTGATAAAGCAACGCCTACCGCAAACATTACAAGCAATTCTGCTGCAGCAACAAGTAGCAACACATCACCTCCAAAAGGGAATGAACTTCAATCACTTATGGATATTCCAATTACTCCCTGAAAGGAATTCCAAGATCCTCCATCAAATGTGGAGTCATCAACCAAAGTCAGTACCCGACCACTAAAGGACGTCATTAGAGCCACAGCTCAACATATGGATCCCTCTCCAACACAAGTTCAAAGGCAGCCATTCATCAGTGATGAACCAAGAAAACCTTATCATGTGATTCCAAACGACCTAGCAGGAAAAATAGTCTCTACTCCCATCATATTTAAATTATTGGAGACCACAGGAGTGCCCTGGGACAGAGTCAGAAACACAACGAGTTTTTTCAAGTGGAGTTTTCCCGGAGATGTCACTCTGAAAATGAAGAGGAAAGGAGACAAAATACATATCTTTCACCAGAAAAAATGTAAGTTTATTACGAAAACACTAAATTTTTTTTTGCTTGTATGAAGGAGGTAGCATGGCAATCTTTCCTGTACTGCTTTCTACAATTTGTCCCTTTTTTTGAGGCGGGAGGATGTTTAGGCCACACATACATAATGATGGTCCCCCGTTGTAAACTCTATTCACATTCCCAATCCTTCCCGCGACGAAATATTTTCTCCTAAAAGAGAAAGGAAAAGAAAACACAAAGAAGGCAAGACTAATATAAATTAAAAGAAAAACTACTTATCTGATTGTTGAAAACTTTCGTCCTTTGGTCCAGCGACGTCCAAACATTCCAACGAACAGATTTCATACCTAAAACATATAAAATTATTATTATTTTTAACAAAATTGTACATAAATATCACAAACTTACCTAAACTATACATCCCTCCTTTATATTTACATTTTGTAATGTCACATCGTCACATTACGTCAAATCATTTGATTTCGCCGCACTCATCAAATCCAACAAACGTCGCTAGGGCAACACCGAGAGGCGAGAGCTCATAACTGGATGCGGCGGCTATATAAAGCCGACGAGCCACAGCAGAAAATCATTCTTGGTTCAGAGCTCATCTGATTCGGAGAATAATCCGATTAACAAGAATATCGTTCCCAACCTCCAAAATAGAAGAATAATTCTATATTTCAGAGAATAATCTGAAAATTCCATCATTTCCCAATCTCCTGCCCAGACCTAAGCAGAAGAATAACTCTGCTGCAGAAAATAATCTGCAATCCCCTGCTCATATTTACGCAGAAGAATAATTCTGCTGCAGAGAATAATCTGCTGCTCACATTTACGCAGAAGAATAATTCTGCTGCAGAGAATAATCTGCTGCTCACATTTACGCAGAAGAATAATTCTGCTTCAGAGAATAATCTGCTACATCTCCTGCTCACATTTACGCAGAAGAATAATTCTGCTGCAGAGATTAATCTGCTCTTCTTTTTCTTTATAGTAGCATATTGGTACACTTCTGTGCACGCTCAGAATACTGTCAGAGACTAATCTGACTAGTTTTACTGACTATAGCATTTTGCTGCCCTTGTGCCCTCATGCACTAGCAGCATCAATATTACCCCCGTTTCTTTGTTTTAATGACAGATAATAATTCTAGTCTTCTCTCCCTCTTTCAGAACGAGGAAAACATTGGCAGCGCCTGAGCAGGAGCTCATTGACTTTTAATTTGAATTTTTAATTTGTCTTTTTTATTATTTTTTTTTTATCTTTTTTACTTGAAGTTTTTTATTGAATTTTATAGTAGTTTGTAGGTTAGTTTTAGTTCTGAATTTCTTTTAGTAAATGAATTGTGATATAGTTATAAGCATTGAAGTATTTAATAAAAAAATTTTATATTTGAATTTAAAGAACTGAGTTGTCCTTTACAAACCGGCACTCCCTCCCACATCCGAGACTAGCTCTCACACCTTTCTTTAATTGATTATATAATGGTGACAAGGTGATTGAGAAATTTTTAATAAACTTGTTATAATACTCGTAATTTACAAGGCCGATAAATGCCCTAACATCAGAGACGTTTGAAGGATATGGTGCGTTAAGCGCGGCATTGATTCGATCTTCTGGTTTAGATAAACCATTCTTATCAATCTTATAGCCTAAATAAGAGACCTGATCTCGGTTCACAACCTTTCAAAATCTAAAGTCAAATTATCTAAATGTTCTCTTTCGTTTCTTCCAGTAACTAAAAAGCTGACAAGGTTCGATATTCGCTGTAAGATCTCTTCAATTTCGTGTTGAAAAGTTCCTGAAGCAGGCTTATTTCCAAAAGGCATTCTATTCATAAGATACATCCCCTAATGCGTACTCCACGCGCATAATTTTTAGATTCATCATCCAGCTCCAACTGATTATATGCTTTGTAAAGATCTAGCTTTGAAAAATGTACACCGTGTTGGAGCCGTGGAAAACTTCCTCAATGTAGAGGATATTTATTATTTGAGAGAAATTTGTTTATGGAAACCTTATAATCACCATATATTCGAATGTTTCCATCAGTTTTTAGAACTGGACCGAGTGGTGTCCCCCATTTATTTGTTTCTACGGGACTACTTATTCCAATTGTTTCAAGATTATTTAATTCGCATTCTACTGCTTCTTTAAAAGCGAAAGGAATTGGCGGGGGTTTTTAAAAAACAGGATTTGCATCATGTGCAATATTCAAATGCACTCTACTGCGCTTAAATTTGCCGAAATTGCCATCGAATAATTCACTATATTTGCAAATTAGGTTATCAAGTTTGCTACTTTCACTTAGTCTATACACACGAGACAACCGAATTCTAAACTTCCTTAAAAAGTCCCTACCAAGAATAGGTGGTGCACGGGTATCTACCATTAAAAGATTAATATAGTATTTCTACCCTTTATAATACACTTTTGCAGTAAAACTGCCTAACACTTTTATACAATTGCTGGTTAGATTTGAGGTAACTGGTTTCATCTTGCAATTAGAAATTTTTTCAATAAATAAGTTGGCCGGCAAGGCACAAACACTTGCTCCTGAATCTAACTTGAGCTTAAGAGGATTTTCTTTCATCTTTACATAAATCGTATATGGATAATATTCATCTACCTAACTACAATTATCTATATGATACATTTTCAAAAACGAATGATAACTGTTTGGAGAAAAATTTTAGTCTGCACGTTCTTATTGTCTTTCCTCCTAATATCTGCTTGATTATAGATGCGATGTGCTGATAATGACACTTTGCAAGCTGCTGCAATGTGCAGAAACTTGCAACAATTGTTACATTTGGTTTTTTATACTTAGGAAGACCGCACACTGCCGAGTCAATTGAATGTCCAGTCGGAGACTGGTCTGTTGACTTGTCACTGACTGATTGATTTTTAATCGTTGCTGGTTGACTACCGTAGCATATGAGCATATTGCATCGCCTTCTGCCAGCTTAGTAATCCAGTCAAAGACAATGAGTTTGAGTGGTATTTCGATTTTCGTTAAAATTTCACAGTGTTGCCAAATACTAGGGAACTGGTTTCAAAAATGCAATAAGAAACATAAACCCTGTAGTAATTTACTAGCGGTTGAGGAGAAGAAGAAGAAGAAGAAGAAGGATTTCAAGAAAAATGATAAGGATGTGGAGAAATCTATCCATCCTTTCCGTGCAAATACATATATATTTTTAAAATCTAATAAAATAATCCGAGCTTTACTTAAAAGTTGAAAATTTCATCAAAGCTGTAAGATTCCTAAATTGCTGGCGGCTTCGAGGAAATTCACAAATAATACGATTTTTTTCCACTTTCAATTTTCAGTATGTTCTCTTCAGAAAAGCAATAAGATCTCCCCAGTAAATATTATATGTAAATCCCTTTTTAAAATGTTTATAGAAATATATACAAACCGCATTACGATTTAACAAAAAAAAAACCTTTACTTACTTACGGCGGCAACAATCAACTGATAGATATTAAGGTTGCTGATGCACACTGAGCACAACAGTCGCTTCGATTCAGTCAGTTGTCAGTCGTCAGATCACTTGTGATTTTTTATATAATTCGTCGCCAATTTGCAATGTATGCAGGCCCACAAGTGAATAGGAATTAGGAGCCGGTCGACAAAATAAACCACAGCGTTCGATACTATACAGCCTATTTATTCGATCTATAACAAGCATACTAAGTACTCTCGGTACTCAAGCTCATGAGATTGATCTAGTGTTGCCGCTTTGATTTATTAAATTTCACAATTTAAATATATTGCAATTTTCTTAAATATGAACAAGTGCTTAACTCCTGCTTCTATATATGCACACACACACACATATACAGGATGTTTCCGCCATGGTGGTCAGTAGAGCCAAAACCCTCGAGAATACTTCACAAGCCATGAAACAGACTCCCTCCCTACCACATGCGAGGCCCAACGTAGTCCTTACATTCTAAAATATTTGCCGTGTTCTTATGCAAAACTGACAAAAGTTTTATTTGAATAGCTTCTCCACCCTAAACTACTATTCATACAGAAAAATGGCGTTGTGTTAATCTTAAGCTTGCTTTCTTATCTTCCGAACCGTAATAAAATTTTCATACCTTTCCTAACAAAATTATTTAAAAAAAATTATCTTACCAAATGACAACGATTCCTCAAACAAAAATTCTCCGCTGAGTAATCATTGTAATGTCGCTGTGCCGTCATGGCATGCCGTGGGCTGATGATATCGAATGTAGCTGCCTACAGATTCGGACTCCGGTTGCACATAAACATGCAATTATCACTCAGCTAAGGGGTATTGAGCGTAAAATGGTAAGGTTACTTTGTAATCGAAACTATTTTATTATTTTCTTAAGTAAGGTATATAGGAAGTGTAGCCTTTGGGAAGGTAAGCAACCAAGCTGTAAATTACTAGAAGACTATTTTCCTGTATGGATAGTAGTTTAGGCTCTATGGCATATATAAAGCCAATGTTTAGCACTTTTCCATAAGTATCAATATAGAACATTTTAGAAAACGGACTAAGCATGCACACATATAGATTTCTGTTTCATGGCTTGGGAAGTATTCTCGAGGGTTTTGGTAGAGCAGAAGTCGTTGATACTCACCTACACACGCAACAAAAACTTGTAAGGCAGAGGGGGGGGGGGGGTCTATTTCAATAGCTTCAAAGTTACAGGGTGAGTAAGAAAAAAAGCTAGTTTTCACAAAATACACTGTATCTTAAAAAGGACAAGGCGTACGGTCACAGCTAAGTGCTCATTATATGCAGCCCTTCATGGTCTTTCCAATAACTGCTCCATTAGTCTGGTATTCCTATCATCTCAGGAGTTATTGTGGTCTACATTAAAAATTTCGGACCTTTATTTTACTTTGAGTTCTACCTTTTTTTTTGCAAAAACGTATTAACATTACATTTCTTTATAAAAACTGAAAACTGTAGACTCTTATCTTCACTTTGGCCTATGTGGTATCTGTAGCCGTTGAAGAGTTATTAGCTCTTAACCTATTTTCAGAGCTAGCCTTAAACCTATTCTCAAAGATAATCTGTTCACTTAGTGACTGAAAATACATCATTTAAAAAAATATCAGCTAATTTCGATATGACCTGAATAGGCTTTGAGCTAATAACTCCTTAGCAGCTGCAGATAGCACATAGGGTGTAATGGGTCAAATTAAAGAGGAGAGTCTACAGTTTACAGTTTTTATAAAAACAAGTTATGTTAGTGATCTTTTGCAAACAAAAAAATAGAGGTCAAATTAAAAAAGCATAATAGAAAATCCGGAAATTTTAGGTTAGACCACAATAACTGCTGAGATAGATGAGAGCGGTACCGGTTTGGTTGGCAATTGTTGGAAAGGCTATGAAGTTCTGCATAGAATGAGCTCTTAACTGTGACCGCACGCCCTGCCCTTTCCAAGGGTGTTTTTTTGGAAAACTAGCTTTTTTTCTAAGTACCCCCCCCCCCCCCTCCCGTCCATACAATTTTTGTTGGTTATCTGGGTGAGTACTATCACCTCCTGCTCTACTAACCACCATGGAAGAAACACCGCGTATATACCAACCTAAAAACACAACACACTTATCGAAACCACACTTATATTAAAACTGAACAGTTTTTAGGTTAAAGAAATCATTATTTACTCGTTATTCCTTACAAATTAATAAATCTTCATACCACAAAATATATGAAGTGTAGGCTGGGAAAGTGCGGTTTTAAATCAAACGACCGATCTGAGAGTTACATAGCAACTGACTTTATTCATACATTTATTCTAGTTGATACATAAGTCGGTTGGTATATAATAAACTATCGGCATATGGAGTTAACTAGGGTTGCCAGAATACATGTTATAAATGAATGGTAATTTCAAAACTTAATTGACTACAGCTCGGCCATCCTGACAACTCGACGACCTCGGCGATAAGACTTGAATGCCAAAGTTGAAATTATATTATTATTTCATTTAATGAGATTTACGAAACTTAATCAAATACTTTATAGTTATATGCAGTAATAAATATTTAATTCTATTCATCAGTAATCGTAGAGTTCAAGTCATAAGTCTCGTTCGCAAAATCTCTGCTATGTTGAAACTCTGCTTTGTTGAAACCCGTCGATATCCCTTACTACATATCTTCTGTGAAGTAAAACCTTTCTTATTTCGTAAGGACCTTTAAATTTAGGGGCAAGTTTTTTGCTACCAGCAGTAACCACTTTTCTTATAAGTACTAAATCACCTGCATTAAAAAGTTGCTCTTTTCTCTTACATTTTCTATCATAGTAAGCTCTATTATAACTTTGAACTTCTTCATTCCTTTTGATTGCTCTTTACCTTACTTCTTCCACGCAAATTTGGGAACTAACATTATTTTTAAGATAATTAAAAAGTTTGGACTCTTGAGGCTGACGTTGCCGTATACCAAAAACTAGCTCTGATGGGGTTGCAGCAACACAGCGACAATAAGTATTGTTAAAAACAAATTGAACTTTACGAATATTTTGATCCGAGTTTTCATCCGAAAATTTCGCCAACAATGGAGTGAGAAAACGATTCATGCGCTCAACGGCACCATTTGCTCTTGGGCAAGTTGTTGTCACCAATCCATGCTTAGCTTGGGATTGTCTCAAGAAATTTGTAAATGCCTCGGAAGTAAATGCACTTCCCCTATCTGATATCAACCGTTTTGGGATATTGTAATTTTGGAAATAATTCTCCAAATGCTTAATTACCTCTTTTGTGTTTGTTGTCCTAGTAGGATTATATATAAATCGAGAAAAGGTATCTAAAACCATTAAAACGAACTTGTTTTTTGACTTGGTTTCGTTCAGGGGACCGTAATGGTCTATGTGAATTGTATCAAAGGGAGTATGGCCTTTATCTATGCTTTGCAAAGGATCCAAATGTGCACTGACTATCGGATTATATGACATACACTGTGTTGCGTATTAACAGGGCACCTTCTAACTTAACCACTTTTCCACCGATTTCTGTAATAGTTACACCTCAAGCCGTGTACGTACTTTTGCAGTTGCGGGGCGAGGGCTTTCCGTAAAATAAAACACACTTCAATTATTCCTCACGTGTACCTTTATAGTTTTATTCAGGAATCTTAAATGGTATTCCACTTTTGGTTATTAACAATCCACAGTGCTCACTTAATCTAAATTCCCTTTGTTAATTCACTAAACCAGCAGTTTGTATCTGGTAACCGAAATTCCACCGGGTTGGAACCATAAGCCAGTCACATTCTTTTTGTTAACGATCAATGAATAAATATTCGCGAGGCGATCAACGCGAGTTTACAAAAAAATAACTCCTTTTTACTCCGACAAGGTATTCCTTATTCAATCCGATGAAATACCTTTTTTTAGAGTTCCGACGAAATACGTTTTACTAGAATTCTGAAAAAATATTTTTATTTAAGTCCGACGAAAGTACTTTTTACTAATCTCCGACAAAATATTTTTACTTAAATCCGACGAAAATACTTTTTACTAATCCTCGACAAAATATTTTTACTTAAGTCCGACGATAATACTTTTTACTAACTTGGCGATAATCCTTTTTACGAGTCGATCAAGTCGACGTTATAAAACCAACTCACTTGTCGACTTTTAATTTTTCAACAATTAAGTTTCGACAGTCAGGATAGGAAAATGCTTAATTAGCATTCCTATCCTGAGAAAATTATTTATCGTTGGGCATGTTTAATCATGCCCACAAGAATCTCTCGCCGGACGGAGGTGAAATCCGATCTTTTCATAAATATAGAGCACCACTCTGTCGCTTTATTGCCGTGCTACTTTGTTTCGCACTTCAATTTACATTTTTTACTGACAAATCTTACTGAGGGTAAAATTTGTCATTGAATTTCGACTTTATTTGTCGTCTTTTCAACTGGGCTATGCGAAGAAATTGCTGTGAAAAGATAAGCTGGTCACGTTGTTAAAAATGTGATCAGCTTATTGAGCCCTTTTTATGATTTGATTTTAATTTTCTTTGAATTTCTTTTAATGGTTTTTAGGGTTTTTAGGTAATTTTTGATTGTTTTAGGGTCTGATGTTGTGTATTCAACAACTGCAAACAATTTGCAATATAGTTTTTCACATAATCCTTCATTTGGGGAAACCAATAGACCTGTTTGACGAGCTCAGTTATTTTGTCAACGCCAATATGACCCATATCGTCGTGGCACGATCTAACGATATTGAATTTCATTGAATTCGGGACGTAAAATAATAGCATTCCTTGATCCTTCCGGAATAGTAGACCATTTCTGCACTCCCAAAATGGGCTTTCCTTGTTTTCCAAATCATCTTTCATTTGAACTACCTTCTTATCCCTACTTTGGCAATATTGCTAACATATTTTCAAAAGAGTGTTCATTAATCTGAAGCACTAACGTTCGAGACAAAGCATCAACACGTTGCATCTTTTTCATCTCGCGATGGATTATTTCATATTCATAGTTTTCCAAAAATAAAACCCACCTGCTAATACGTGGGCAAATATCCTTTTTATTAAGTGTAAGCTTAAGAGCATTACAATCAGTTACGATACGAAACCTGATTCCTTGAAGATAAATGTGGAAACGTTTTAATGAGTATACAATGGCTAAAGTCTCCGATTCAAAACTATGGTTTTTATCCTCTGTATCTGTCCGTACGCTTACTAAAGAACATTACTGGATGGTAATGGCCATCTTCTTGCTTTTGTAACAAAATACCTGCAAAACCTGAACTTGAAGCATCACAATGAAGTTCGGTGTCTGCTTTTGGGGAATATATCCTAAGAATTGGTGAGGTAATTAACTTCTGTTTTAGTAATTCAAAAACTCGAAAATGTTCTTCATTCCAAATATATGTATTACCCTTACGCAGTAATTCGTATAATGGCTTGGCAATAACTGCAAAATTCGATATAAATTTCCGAAAATAACTAACTAGTCCTAGGAACCATTGAACTTGCACTAAACTCTTGGGAACAGGATAATGTTGTACAGCAGAGATGTGTACAGAAGATGGCCGAATGCCTTCTTGGCTAATATCATAACCTAGATACATAATTTTTTCCATAAGAAAGAGGCATTTACTTAGTTTTAGCTGAAGGCAATTTTCAGCGAGGGTATCAAATACATTAACTAATGTCTTAAAGTGACTTTCCAAACTGTCGCTGGCGATTAATATATCATCCAAATAGATAAGGACGTCACCACCTTTGATCAAATTTTCAAATACCTTATTGAGAAATCTTTGAAAACGGCCGGACCATTGGGACAAACCGAAAGGGACTTTCAAATATTCATATTGTCCATTGGGAGTCACAAATGATGTATACTGTCGCGAACCGTTGGATAGATTTATGTGATGAAACCCGTTTTTAAAATCTAATGTTGAAAAGAATTTCTTTCCACGTAATTTATCTAATTGATTCTCTATCAGGGGTAGTGGATACCTATCTTTCACCGTTAATTTTATTTAATTCGCGGTCATCAGCACATAACGCATGTTTCCATCCTTCTTTGAAATAAGAACGATTCTCGAGGCAAAAGGCGAATTGCTTTTCCGTATAATGTTACTACGTAATAATTCTTCTATCATGTCATCTACTTTTATTTTTTCTTGTTGCGAAAGTCGCCTAGGCGTAAAATAAAAGGGTTGTGGAGAATTCACAATAATTTTCATTTCATGTTTAATTTTAGGTTCACGTGGTTTGTAAACAATTAAAATTTTTTTTTCAAAAATATTTGGATAATGTCTTTCTACTTACATAATCACCTACAATTAGACTGTCAATGGTTGTCTCAGTTTCCGATGGGAATTCAATGTTATGTAAAGCAGCAATGAAATCTTTAAGTTCTGTATCGTCCGATGTATCCTGTCTAGAAATGTTCAGTTCTTTGTCGAATGTAAAAAACTGTTTTTTCATAATTTAAAAAATCTCGTCCCTAAAATGCAATCATGGGGCATCGTGGTGTCAGGCACGACTCAAAAATTTAATTCAAATTCTAGCCCTTTTACTATCTTGCTTTGAAAATTCCCTAAAATCTGTAATAAAGAACCGTTTATACCATAAAATTTTTCAGAAGAATTAATAATGTTATTTAAAGAAATACAATAACTTTTTATTAATGAGATTGGGCTACCTAGATTGATTGTTGTTCACATATAAAGTTGCATCTACAAAGAAGCCATCAGAATCCATTACGAAGTGCACATTATTCGGGCCACGTGATGAAAAATCTCCAGAAGCGTTTCCGCGAGATACCTTCATATGAAGAGTAGGACAGTCCTTAACCATGTGATCGTAGTTGCCGCATTAGTAGCAAGAGCCTCGTTGACGCTTTGGTTTTGCACACTATGATGCACTATGACCGTTTTGGTTGCAATTATAACAAGCTAAATTCTGTTGTTTAGTTTGCAACAGGTTTTGTTGTTTCATTTGCCTGGACTTGGAAATTTTCTTAAATGCTTCCAACATATCCGGAGGATATCATCTTGGCCTGAGCCTGCAAAGAATTGTTGTCTAATCCCACGATCAAGTAGGCCACTAACTCGTCTTCTGAAACTTGCACACTGTTCCCCAAAATTAACTTGCCATGGAAATATTCGCTGAAGCTTTCATTTGCACGCCACTTCCGGAGTTCAAAATTTTTTCTAACCTCTAATTTACTCTCCCGGCAGCTGAACATGACATCCAGGGCATTTAATAAGTCTTCCAAACTCAAATCATAATGTTGAGGCTTAGACCGGAACTACTCAAGGGCTTTAGCCTTTAACTTTGATGTGTCAGCAATCCGCATAGTGATTTCATCGACTGTGTATAATTTCATAATATTCCTCACCTGCTTTAGCCATGCAGAAATTTTCTTGCTATCTCCTGAAAATTCTGGCACAATATCGCATAAGGCTCCAGGAGACTGAAACGCTGAGGAGCTGCTTTCATGACGAAAGGACTCGTTCAATTCTTTTTCTCGTTTTAGCAGTATATTTTCCCATTCTAGAAGCTCCATTTTCCTTCTCATAAGCTCCACCTCTGATGAAGTACTTCTATTCGAATTTATATTTTGAATATTGGATGCTTGAGGAGCCGTTGATTCTAACTGTTGACGTTCTTGCTGATCAACGCGTCTGGAGAGATCACCAATATCCAAATTAGCAGAATCGTCCAACACAGCTGATCCTCCTTCTCTACTCATCTTTCCAGGACTAAAAAGTCTTTCAAACAAATCTGTTTTATTGCCCTTTTGTGACAATCCGCGTGTTTTCAATTCACCACGCAGAGACTTAGTTGAAAAAAAAAACTCTTCACTTATAGATACATATCGGCTCATTCCTTAAAATTCTTCCTTTTTAATAAATTGGCAGTTAAAATACCAGCACTTCTAAGAAACCATTACATTTGAGTTCATAAATACATAAATTATAAAATCAGAGAAACTATATTTTTCGTCGAATTCTACTTAAAAGTCCGCAAAACTGATAAATATACATATATATGTTTCTGTTATGAATGAAATTTCTTGAAGTACATAAGCAAATCCGCTACTGCGAGAATAAATTCACCGCTGTTCACACAACTTGTGTATTATATTTGAAGTATACATATGAGCAGCACAAACACTCTTCTCTACCAAGCTGTCAGCAGTAAAGTACATAAACGAATCTGCTACTGCATGAATAAATTCACCGCTCTCAGTAAATCTACTAAAGTACATAAGCCGCGCCGAGTTAGTAGCACTCACACAAATTTCAACAGAACTGAAATTTTACCAATGTGTGTGTCACCCAACTTGCATATATATTATATTCAAAGTAGGTATATAAGCGAATCTCTAATACGAGCACTTTTCACACTTCATGCCTAAGTTTCACATGCCGTAATCTTGGAATGCACTAGAACGCAGTAGAAGAATGATCCAGCAAACACTCCACCAATCCAAACTCCCTCTTTCGATTTATATTTTTTTTTTCTTTTACAGCTCCAGGAATTCTACACTTTACTATAAATCCGCGTAAAGACACAAACTCTGAGAGCCAAACATAAGTCACAATAATTCGGCGCTCTTGAACACACGAATCCCAGCAAAACAACTTAATCGCAGAAAATGAAAATCTCCTCAAAATTCACATTTAACTGGCCTCGCCGTCTAGACCAAGTTCCTGTCCCACTTCTGAACTGTAGGCTTTGCTGGGAAAGTGCGGTTTTAAATCAAACGACCGATCTGAGAGTTACATAACAACTGACTTTATTCATACATTTATTCTAATTGATACATAAGTCGGTAGGTATACAATAAACTATCGGCATATGGAGTTAACTAGGGTTACCAGAATACATATTATAAATGAATGGAAATTTCAAAACTTAATTGACTACAGAAGGTACCTACGTACTTATTTGTAAAGTGAAAAGGTGAAAAGTCTGTGTGAACACAAGGGTTAAATTTACATTCTTCGACCAAGGTTTATTTTTCCCCGTCGTACATTGGATGGCAGGTGGACAGAAACGCTTTTGTCTGATAAACTGCAGGTACGCTAATAGGATCATGAAATAATAATAACATTTATTTTCAATGCATTTTAAAAGTAAATACACAATCGAGTTACTTTTTCCATATTCTAATTATTCACATAAATTAATATGTTATTTTCAGCAATTTAGACTATAAAAACACAAGCTCATAGTAGCGACACATTTAAAAATATAAACGGTAAACAATACTACGTTTATATATAATACTCGAGTGTCAATGTATTCAAACTAAAACGTAGACCAAATAATGGATGAAATGATATATGAAACTTATGTAGGACAAAACTTGAGTATTATATAGACGTTTTTAAAACTTGTTTTGAAACCATGTCAAAATGGTTAATCTTAATTAAAACAACAGTGCACATGTGGATATTGGGCTAATACATGCAAAAGTTACACTTTGCGTTTAAATACAACAAATCTTAGTCTATATTTAGCAATTCGGTTTAGGGGAAAATTCCGATTACCGGATGTGGTATTTAAAAGCCGATTTCAAACAAGAATAATGTATATATATTTAAACAAAAAAGCTAAATAACTTGTTTTTCTGTAATACATATTTGTTTTGTCGCATTTATTAACAAAAAACTTAAATAAGTACAGATGTATGGTATATGAACTATTTACATACCTATCTATTTAAAAAAATGAGATAACATCTTAAGTTTGCTTATGAAAAAAAATTTTTTTCCAAGATTTGTGTGTCAGGTCTTTCTAAGAGAAAAATCAAAAGTAAAATTCTGGAGTTCTTTTAACAATATTATTTTCTCTAAAAATCTAATAAATCTAGTCCTGAGTATCTAGTTCAGTATCGCATGGCATTGTTGAGAAGGTCTCTTATGAAAGACAAATCGCTTTCTTTCTGACGTTTGTTCCTATCTTCTTTATATTAGGGTAACTGACAGTATACCGTACTAAGAATTCCATCGGTGAATAAATATGTTTCCTCCAGAATTGGCAAGCAGTACACAGTATGACGTCTTGCATTATGGATAAACGTGATAAACTATATTCGGCCTGATTTTACTTAAAGAATAAAAGTTAAAGAACCATTCATGAACAATAAATGTCGTTATCAACGCGTTTTGCGAAGAATAATGTTCCACGGGAGGTGAATTTTTAAATAATCGAGGGTTTCGGGATTTTCCCACTACAACTATTTTTAATTTATATAATCCAGCATTATTTGCACTGCAAAGAAATGTCACTCTTCTTTTGCGTGGATTAACGTTTTATCGGGAAACATTTTCCAAAAAGGCCTTCAGTTCCCACAATATTCAGCGAGATATTTATTCCAAAACGGTTGTACAAGCTCCGGTTGGCTAAACATTTTTTCTCCGCAAATCATTATACCACGAGTAGAAATTCTGCTTTTAAATTTTTCCAACCATCCACGGCTTGTACGGAGTCTTTCCTCCTGTCCAATATTGCTTTGTAAAGGGTACCCTGGCCCTTTTTACAAAAAAAACTTCCCTTGAGATTGGTTTGTAATTTCCTCGTTAATTTTCCACCCAGGAATACAACTTTTTGTCACAGTCTGCATATTCACAGAGTTTTTGTGTTTTCCGCTTTTTTAGTAGGTTTGTAAGAAAACATCTATCAACGATCAAAATGGACGAAGGAGGCATGTCGGTTACTTTTTCAAGCTCTTGCTATATCCCGTTGATATCACTAATTGCTGATGGTGATATTCCATACATCTTTTTTCATTTTAATTCAATTTTTAACCAACTGAATTAAACCTAGCGTGGAAACAAACTAAACTTTAAGCCTAAAATTTCAGCTTTTAAACTAATGGATGTTAGCCTTAAGCCAAAGAAGTTGTACCTTAAGCCTTAACCATAGCTTTTGCCAATTAAATTAAACTTCACTTCAAATAAAACAAACTTTTAGTCAATTAAATCAAACTGTAAGTCATTTCAAATAAACTTTAGTCCAATCAATATAACCTTTGCAAAAATATATACAGATTATTACTATATTATATTGCACATAAAACGGTGCTTTAAAATTTAAATGTTAAATTATATGTCGTCCAATGAAGGCGATTTCCTGCAGTAGCTTATCTAAATTTCATCAACATGTCCTTAATATAGTTTGTGCAGTCTTTCTGAGAAGTTAAACCATCGCTAATTACCTCACAGAGATTGTGATCAATATTAGAATCACTAAGAATTCTTCTTCCTGAAATTTTTCTCCATGGGATTCAACATTGGCGAGTATGTGGGTAAAATTCCAATGTTATACTCGGAAAGGCAGGGTAGGGTTTAATGTATTGTTCATGATAAGCCAAGTACCATCCCAATCATTAATTTTATCAATAAGTTCCTTTAAAAATTCAGACAATTTATCAGAATTGCACGTTCATGTTGTGATAATATTGTCGTGAATAATGCCAAAGTTGTGAAAGCAAAATGAAGTATACGATATTGCGTTGTATAATAAATTAAAATCTAGTTTAAAAGAAACACAACCATTTTAGTGATAACAACCGCATATCTTATACCGGTAATTTAAACGCGAGACCTTGAAGAGTCAAAGAAAGACCCTTGTGCGCTCTGTGTAACTTGAAAGAGGAAAATTTCGTCAACCAGCATTTAAAGCCAGTTATCTCACATTGGAAGATACCTTTGAATTTTGAACATAAAAGACTGGAAAAACCTTTCTATTTACCTTAATAGTTTGGTATTAATTTATTTTTAATTATAAAGCCTTTATAAATTATTTGAAAAATATAGCAGTTTCAGTTTCCTGAATGAAATTAATTTCTTCTCAGCATTTTTTGCCAATTTAAATGCTGATGCTAGTAAAATCCTTTCCTTTGCAATTGTCTACCTATTGGCAATATAATCGAGTGTATTTATTGCATTTCGTGGCAGGTAAGCTACTTATAAAATAAATTCACCACTTAATTTCCACGAGGAGATGCAGTGAGAGCACAATTCTCATTCACAGAACCTGGACGACCTTTGTTGGTGTAAATCCTATGATATTTGAACAGCACGGTCTTCTGTTTACCTTCGTTTTCTCTAAAGAGATTAAATGGGAGAAACTCATGCTGGATTCTCTGATGTTTTTGGCAAAAAATGAGGATTTAATTTGAGAGGATTTTTTATCTCCTCTCAGAACCTTGGCCCAAAGCGAAATTTATCTCTTTTTCTTAAAACATTGAGATAGTGTGACCTGATGTGCGTTATTATGAATAGTTTGAAAGGATTTTGAATGTATTCAAGAAGATCTTATCATTCGGATAATCCTACGTTCTCTCAGTTGTTGTTTTAAGCTCGTTGTCTCAGTCGCACTACAATAGTGTATAGCCAAGTGCTTTTCCTCCATTCATGCAAAAGACGAAAATATATGACAATTTGTTTCTTTCTAGAAAACAAGGAAAATTAGGTTCGGATGTGTCCTATCTCCAATAACGTTATCTTTGCCGCAACGCTGCATACCGATAACTTGTTGTATCTAAACCGCGATTCATTAAAATATACGGTAGCGACAGTGACTTGGCATACTGTACGTTTACCGAGTCGATGTTGTACCGATGTAGTACCGACCCGTGGGCGAGGGGGCTAATATTTGACACTTGTCACTTTAAGTATCTCTCTCGTTTCTATTTTCCATATACACAAGCCATTTCACAATTTTTGCTCGCATTTGAACGTGCGCGGAGCTTCCTTAAGTCAAATGACAACTTAAATGACAAATCAAATGTAAGTTCTCTAATTAATTCTCAGTATCGTAAACCGCAAGTGTGTCTCTTACATTTTATTATTTAAATATGACATAATTCTAATATATGTAAATATCTCAATTTGAAGCAGCAAGTCTGCCCCCGGGATAAGTGGGGTTTCAAAGTTTTTACACGTGTGAGAGCTTCATGAATAATTTACGACTTATAGGTGTACACTGGAAAGGGACTTATCCCGACTGTGGGATTAGGAATATTACTAGATATTGTCCTACATTTAACAGCTACACTTCCAAAGCATCAACACTTTAAAATTTATTTCGACAACTGGTTGCGTCAATACATTTAATTCCCCCCACCACTCCCCCTCCCAGCTTTATACAAATTTTTACAAACGGTTATTAAATATTAAAATGCATAGTTTTTTTTTATCATCCAAGCATCAACGGATAGATCTCGGATAGTATCTTTTCCCGGGTATACTTCGTCACTTTCAAAAACTTTCATGATCTTCTCAACAACAAATGTTGTCATTTTACAATTACACTTTAAAATATATGTGATACCCTTGTTTTTAGTAAAAACTTTTTGACTATTTATGCAAACGATACAACCATACTTTTTATGAATGGCACCACTCACACATTTGAAATGCTTCTCGCTTTCTGGTACTAGTTATTTTGTAAATTTTGAGCGTTTTTATTTATTTGTGTAAAAAGCTTCATTATCCAAAAGTTTCATCCGAACCTCTGGTTGAACATTACAATTTTTCACTAAATTTTTAAGTTTACTTCAAGCCACTGTATGTTATTATTTAATATTCCAGTCCAAGTTGCCTCCATACTTCTATCCTTTCTTTGCAATTTTTGTCTTAATCTATCTACTTTTCGCTGCATTTACTTTAGTCGGATTTTTTGATTCGTTGCCACCTTTATCATTCCAAAATATATATACACACTGTCTCATGCGGTATTTTTGAGGTGATAATGGGAGTGAGCTCTATTATTTATCATAATTAGTATGAAAACTCAGATTTTTGTATAAAAAATTACTTGATAGTATTCCTGTAATAATGTTGAATTGGTGTACGGTATTCAAGTATGACATTGAAGTGCACTTATAAATTGAATCCGAGAAAACAGGTTATAGTTGCCTTCACAAATTGACGAATTGTTTTCGTACAATTTGGTGAACCAAGAACAATATTTTAAATATAAATTGCTTAGATTATATTTTTTCTTATTAACCTAAAAATTATATTTATTTTATTGTTTCCACTATGATAGATTAAATGAAGTAAATTTTATTAAAATGACTTAATGTGTCATTAACTAATACAATCAATATTATTCTATTAGAGAAAAGAAACTATAAGATCACGTAATTTTAAGAAGGCAAATCTTTCCAAACCAAAACTTTCTATCTCCATGACCAAAGCCAATACATTACACAAACATATATATATCTAAATTGAAATGTTGCATTAAAGAGAATACTTATATTATTTCCTGTTTTCATGTACCTACTCCCTACTGATGTCGAGGTTGAAGATCTTCCGTTCCTCAACCGATGTATTGTGACATTAAGTTTTTCTCTTGGAGGGTTGGCCAAAACTTGCGGTAAGCCGAACATACGTTAACGATAAAATGATGGAAATAGTTCCTTATGTCATCAATTTTGCGAAACGCGACGTGAAAAATGAAATGTAAGTTATTTTAAGTTTTACATTTTTTAGCGTTACGTACAACAAAAAGAAAAAACCGGAACCATTATAAGATCGCTCGTGCGTCCATTTGCCTGTCTGTCACAGACGTTTTTCTTGAAAACGGCGTGACCTAGGTATTTGAAGTTTGGCAGAATGTTAGGTCCATGTACCTCGTGTGTTGGGGCCTCTTCAAACATTTGTTTTTTGTATCGTGTGGGATATCGTAGCAGCATACACCAAGGGCTGAGTGGCTGCGGGGATGGCCAGTTGCTAGTATGCGAACTCTGGCTACCACGCGACCTCCAGTTTTAATTAGCCTTTCTGCGGTAATGCGGAGCTCTGTGTTGGGTGATAGCATTTCTCCGCAGCTTGTGGGACCAAATATGGATCTTTTTGACCGAACAAAATGCACTTCTGTCTGCGAAATCGGAGGGTTTTATCCTTGAGATTTCGACATCCATGGAAAATCTTCTCCTTCAGGGGAGATCGGCTGACGAAGGCGATGTGACCCCTATGGAGATCACTCATACTCCTCATGGGTTGGCGAAACTCAACTCGGGAGGGCTAGGTGATGTTGTCACCTCAGAGTTGAAAGGCTATGATGGTAGGCGAGTCTTCCCGATGCAGCAGAATTTGTGGAACAGACAAAAGGGAACGAAAAGAGTTAGAGAGATGGCTAATGCTTTCCCTGGGGCCTTCTCCAGCTCTCTCTTCGCAAGATGTCAATGCTCCAGGTAGGCAGGTAGTGAAATAATGAGCAACAGAACCAAGCGCGTGAGATCTGACGCATCTGCTGAGCAGGAGGTCAAGAAGAAGTGTTCTGGCGGAGTCCCAAGGCTCAATACGCTGGGTGTCACCCTTCAAAAAGGGCTCTTGGGACATCCAAGAGGAGCTTCAGACGAAGGAAGGGAGTGAGCCTCGGTCCGCTGTGTTTGAGCAAACGGGGAGACGTAAAGCGACCGGCTTCCGCAGGCTGTAAAACGGGCTCTTCATGTGGTCGTGATCGCGAGCGACCAGAAACTCACTTGCCAACAAGCAGATTGCTGCCTTTTATGGTGTAATATGGGATGCGATCGGCAGGAAATCGGCTATTGGCACCAGTGTTCGGCGGATTCTCCATTCTCTACTCCTGGGGCTTGTGCTGTTGCGACAAAAGACCTTAATATGAACTTACTGCCTCATCCTTCCTTGGATGGATTCAATAAGCAACTCCTTATTGTCTCAGCATATTTCCCGTATGACTCCCGCAAGGCGAGCGGTTGAGGCCTAATCGGCTTGTTGTCATGGTTGCTTGCGATGCCAAACGCTCAACACTTTGTCTGAGGCAGCTCAGCCACTAACTATCGGAGTATGCAACTGCTAGAGGTCATAACTTCAGCGGACTTGGTTCTGTTTAATCAGGACAACGAACCAACCTTTTGCTACCAGCCGAGGAAGAGATGTCATTGATATAACTGTTGGGTCCTTTGACGCTTTTCACCTATTCTCCAGCTAGAGTGTATCACGAGAAGAGTCTGTCTCTGATCACCGCTCTCCAGCGGGAAGAATCAGGCATACTACCATCTTGTAAAAGGCAGTACGAAGGCTACATTCCGCAGTGACCGGGGGCCTTCGAAGCCTCCTGTCCCAATAGCACGGACATTGCAAGGAAACCTATGCCGTGGTGGAACGGCAGTCTTAGAAAACTCCGAAAGGCATCCAGGATTTTTAATAAGGCCAGGAGGACTGGCTTGGAGATGGAGGGGGGATCTACCGCGAGACACAGAGTATTTACAAGAGTCTTGTTAGAAAGTCAAAATACAGGCGTTTGTAAACTCTTGCGAGGAACATGACGGCTATTGCGAACCGGACAAGCTGCTCAGAGCTCTAAGGAGTAACCCGTCGGCCAGGCTGAGTGTTCTGAGTAGGTCGAAGGAAGAACATCCCCTACATCTCTGCATTGGTGGTGATTGGTCCACTGCTGCCAAGATAGTTGATGTCGAGAAAGTGAAATGGTCAATTTCAACCTTCTCGGTTCTGAAAGCCTCGGATCCAGACAATATTCTGCCTGCCCGTCTTAAAGCAGAGAGTGTTATGCTGGCTCCTTACATAGACTCCATTTTTAGAGCATGTATCGCTTTCGGATATGTCCCTAAGGTATGGAGGAAGATGAGGCTTGCCTTCGTTCCGAAGCGTGGTGGACTCGAAGAGTTTTCGAATCATAAACCGCCCCTCATTCGTTTCGAAAGGCCTGGAGAGGTTCGTGGAGGAATATATCAAGGAAGTAGCCCTAAAGGTCTCTGTCTTAAAGAACTCACAGAACGCTTATCTCAGGGGCAGATCCAGTGTAATGGGTCTGCATTCAATGGATACTGTCACTGAGAGGGGACTGGATCGTCCACTGTTTACCTTGGAAGCCTTTCTGAACATCGAGGGAGCTTCTGACAGGGTCACCCCCGATATGTGAGGCAGCTCGTCGACATGGTGTTGACCGCGCTGTAGTACGATGGATCGACCCAATGTAAAGAGGACGATGTTGAGGCGGGCGGCCCAACCTCACTCAGTGTGCTGGTAGAGAGAGGCTGAGTGCTCTGATGTACACTGGTTGAGTCACCCATCACGGTGCTGAAAAATGAGGGGTTCTCATGTCCAGCGTATACCGATGACATCTCTCTGCTCATCTCTGGACACCGCACGGCTACTGCACGTGTCTTCATGCAACGAGGTCTCAATATTGTTGAGGACTGGTGCAACAGTCATGATGTATCAGTGAGCCTGACAAAAACCAGCTTGGTGCTCTTCTCCAGAAGACGTAAGCTTGGGTAATTTGTTCTTACAAAGCTCTTTGGACACCCTTTGCAACTTTCTCCCCATGTTAAGCACCTTGGAGTATACCTTGACTCGAAGCTGACGTGGGGAATACACGTAGAGAAAAAGCTAATGCGGCTATGAGGGACTTCCCTCAATGCAGGATAACCTTCGGTCGAACATGTGGCATTAGACGGAGGTTTGTGCACTGTATGTACACTTCGATCGTTAGGCCCATGCTCACACATGCCTCCTTCATATGGTGGCGGAAGACGTTTGTTGGACTGCGAGCCTGTAAGTGCTGGCTGCTTGTGAATTACGGGCTCCATGCGATCTACGGCTGCAGGTGCTCTTAAGGTCTTACTTAATTTGCCACCCCAGGATCTCGTCATTCAGGCAGATGTCAAAAGGGTTGTGTGCAGATTGCGCTCATGGGGATGTTGTGAGAACGGCTAGAACATTGGGACGGAGTACTCACTTGGAAGACATACCACTGCTTTCCAAGCTAAAGTCTACGCCATCGCAATGGCAACGAAGATAGCCCTTGATATGCAAATCAAGGATGAAGACATTGTTATCCTTTCAGATATTCACGTAGCCTTGATGGCTCGTAGTGGCCCTCGGATAACATCTAAGTTACTGGGGGATTGCAGGTCGTCTGTGTATTAGTTGTGTATCCGCAACAGGGTGTCCCTTCAGTGGGTTCCTTGTCACATGGGGATCATGGGGAATGAAAGGACTGGCCTTTTAGCTAGGGCGGGCTCTGATTCCCCGTACCTTGAACCGGACAAGTCGTAGGCGTTCCCACTTCCAGTATCGGGTCTCTCATAAAAGCGTATGTTCATAGAAAATTTCGTTTTAACCATATATTTGAGCACTGCCTGAGAACGCGCCGACGTAGAGAGCTAAGCTTTGGTGCATGGTGTTTTCATAGTAATGGTAAGTAAAGTTTGAAAAATGGACTAAATTTGGTAACCCGTTCTTGGTGTTGCCATATAAAAATTTGTTCTTTACTATATTTTGGACACTGCCTGAGATCGCGTCGACTTGGACAGCTCAAATATTTTATACTGCATTTTCATATAACTTACAGATATAGGAAAGAAAAATTGTAATTGGCAACCTCTTTTTGGTGTTGCCAAACAGAACTTTGGTTTTTCACTATATATTTGCAAACAGCCTGGAACACGTCGACGTGGAGAGGTCAAATTTTGTACACGGTGTTTCTAAAAAACTGTAAATTTAAGATGAAAAATAGGACCGAATGGGAAACCCTTTCGTAGGGTTGCCATGCAAAAATTTCGTTTTTATTTATACATTTGGGCACTGCCTGAGAATGCGTCGAGATAGAGAGCTGAAATTTTGTACACGAGCCTTTTTTTTAATAATGTAAATTTAAGTTCAAAAATGGGACCAATCCTTCAACTCCCTCTCAGGGTTGCCATAAAAAATTTCGTTTTTAACTATATATTTGGGCATTGCCAGAGAATGCGCCGACGAAAAGAGCCACCATTTGGTACACGGTGTTTTCATAGTAATGGTAAATAAGGATTCAAAAATTCAGCTTCTAAGCCCCTATGAAATATCAAAAATTTTTCAAAATTTTGAAAACCGATCTATTAAAAAAACTCAGATCAACATTTATGTGAGCTACTTGGTCTACAATTGTACTATAATAACGGTAACGTTTTTTTAGCGTCCGAGTTCCGATAATTTCCGAAGAAAACTATTCCCTATTTCACTTAATCCCATTACCGATTAACAATACAAAGAAAATATTAACAAAACCCTACATTATCCACAATTCCCAAAATATTCAATATTTTGATGAAAAGTGTCAACAAATAGAAGGGACATACCTATATCAGTAATCAACTCAACAAGAAAATACCAAGGGCTCAGAATGCATTGGAAGACTTCTTCGTAAAGTGCAACCTCCTCGAGACCAAAATTACAGCTGAGATCTTGGAACGAGAAACATCATTTTGACAATTGCAATATTAAAATCAATAGCATCACCTATACAATAGAAAGCAGCATACATTGGGATGAAGTCCACATTCTTGCCGCAATATTCAATAATATCACCGGTTCATCTCTAACTCAACATCTAAGCCTACAAAAATTAAAGTCCTATCATACCGAAAACAAGGAATCTATCGAGTTCTTATCAAGGAAATCTGAAAAACTACTTGACGTAAGCATGAGCACGTTTCTACCTATCATCGGAATCATCGTAGTTATAGCATACATAGTCCGAAAAAATTAAAACTCCAAGAGCCAAACTAAGCAACAACTCGAAATCAACGCAACATCCTCAAATCTTCCAGATGTCCCTACAGAAGAAACCCATAGGACCATTTTTCTCTGGTCATCACTACACTAAGGGGGGATTACGTTCCCACCAATCCACCCCTTCCCATCGGCATGTTATTATCTGTCGCCTCGTATAAATCAGCCATCTTGCACATTTACCGGAATAAGCGTATAAAAGAGTACCTGGCCATCAACCTGAGCATGATAATATTGCGCTTTCTCACAAACAACGTAGACGCCGCAGTCAGCATAATTATCCAAATGTTAGGTTTCATTTATTAAATAAGCTTAGCTTACAGTTTGTCTTTTCGCATTTCTTGTAACTTTTTGAAATATATTCTAATTAAAAATCAAAGAACTTTTATTAATTCAATTTTACTATTTTGTTGTTTTATTCAATCACGTGGTGAAAAACGTATTTCGCGCATTTACATTAGAGTCTATTGAATTGACGGTAATGACAAAAAGTTTCCAGTGCGCGAAAGGCTTTAACAAACTTTACGCTATTATTCCTGTTGTTAACCCAAAGTGTTTTAGAAAACCATTTCTTCTAAGGGGCCCCCATATCTTCAAATGTTCAGGGCCTCCAATTGGATAAAGACGGCGGATTACTGCGCATACATATCGTCGCCTGAGTATTGCTGTGCGCCATATGCAAAAATACAATTTTGAGATAAATGCAATTTTTGTGGCAAAAATATGACATGGGGCAAACATGACATTATATATCTCAAAAAATATCTTAGAAAAAGCTTGATTAAAGCATTTAATTTATTTTTTATTTTTCCTTGACGGGAATCGAACGCACACTTGTTAGAATCGGTAAAAATAGAGAATAGAAGAAATTTTAAGAACTTTTATTTTTAACGATTCTAAATTAAATAAAATATACAATAAGAAAAATCAACCGCCTCGTCCCCCAACATTACACAGTGTGTAATGTGGGGGTCCCCCCCCCCCCCCCCCCCCGCCACACCATATTACATTCGCCAACACTCGAAAAAATCAAATTCATAAAATTTATCATTTAAAAGATACGGGTCGAACAGAAAACGAGATGCTACCACTCGCAACGAAGAGAATTGCTCAACGTTCAACTCTTGCCACCCGCGAAAGTCAAAGGAAGTGTTAAATCATTTATTTAGTTTTGGTTTGTAAATGGTGGACGCGTAAAGCTTCCAATTTAGTTAATAAAATTATGGAAATACATATTATTCAATTTGACGAATTCATCATAAATTTGAAAAATACAGGTATTACAGCGTCATGTACTTTACCTCTATTAATTTTTTTATTATCATATTAAGCTATGCTCATGGGCAGTATGGCAGGAAGGTGATAAGGAAGGGAATTAGGGAACGTGAGAATTGTGGCGAATGGTATGCCAGTGGAAAGACAGAAGATAGTAGACAGTTCCAGTTCGAGATACAAACCATCATGGAATTTTACCATACGACCGAAAGTAATTTGAACGGTAAAGGATGTGGGCGACTTGCAGCGCGAGTATTGCATATAGGAATCATTCTATATGGGATCAGACCTGTTCACCAGTATAAACTTTAGTACGCAATTTATTTATCACATACCTTTTTCATCGTTAGGTATTATAATGTTGTTTAATTCACCAGTTCATCAAAATATTGACCGAATAAGGAGCGAAAGGCATCCAACATTGCGGCGGTATTCAAGTGAGTCAATATAGCAAGCTATTGCCACATCGCCAATGACCTTTAAGGTTTTTTTTTTGGACAATATCCAATGAAACTAAGGCTGTGCATCCAACCTCATCCCAGATATGGGAATTGTATTCCATTCTAGGTTTGATAAACCACTTGTAAAAGAGCGCTTGATTCGATGAGCTGAAATATTTTTTAGAGCTTTTCAGAAATCCAAGACATTCCTATGCTTCTTTGGCAACAGAGAAGACATAATCCGTCCTGTTTAATTTACTGGAAATATTAATGCCAAGAATACATAAAGACTGTGCATCGTAATTCAGTGCTCCATCAAAAGAAACGGAGGGGAAAATTATGATCTTGTTCAAGGAGATGAGAGTACTTTTGGACATAGATGCATTGAATTCGAAGCGCTGCGCTTTGCCCGAGGATATTATCAAGGTCGTTATTCAATGATCTAATCATGCAATCTGGCTTGACATCGACAAAGACATGGATGGGATTTAAAGTAAGGGAATGGAGATCACTAATGCAATTTAAGAAGAGAGATGGAGGGATAACAGAACCCTGGGACAGGCCTGCATTTATAGAGGGAGGTTCTGATGAAACGCCGTCCAGTACACCTCGAATATGTCTATCTCTATCAAATGCTTTTGAAATATCAAGGGCAATGACTTTGAACTCACGAAAATTGTGAAAAATGCGATTCTAAGGTTCTGTTAAGTCCCTGTCTAAATTAAGATTGAACTTATTCTTATGCGATTCCTACTAAGTGACAACAACGCTAGTGGTCCACAATGAAATCATTATAACCTTGAATAATGACACCGAGCATTTTCCTGCATCATGTTGGTGTCCTCTCGTTCTTTGACTGTCAACGTGAACGCACGCATTGGAGCAATTTTATATCAATATACAGTCCACACATTTTAATAAATTTTAAGTACATTGTATGAAGTATTAAGTAAAGCATATTAAAGAAAACGAAAATGCTCAAATTCGTATTTACATTTGGTCCTATCGGGCCGGTTCCAGTGCGTGCCTGCGTGTTATATTCATTATACATCGAAAAAAATCGATCAATAGTACAAGCGTCGGCAATTAAAAAGTACGAGTTTTAGTCTCATGAACAGTGTATTGTAAATCAAGCACTTAATTTGTGCTCGACCAATATAATTATTGCACTGTGAACCCACATGGTCGTGAGGTTAAGCTTATCGCTTAAATCAAGCCGAATACCACCCAGTGGTGCGTGGAGATAGTTAATATCAACAAAAGCAGCAAAGTAATGACTGCAATTTATTTATCATTTGGATCTTGCCATCCACCGTGCAAACAACAGTAGCTCACTTAGTTCGAGCTGTTCATTCTGTCCTCAAGCCACAAGGGACGCATTGATCATCAATTGCACTCAGTATTTGGAGTGGGCAGCAATTTTGGAAATTTTCTATAGAAAGCAGTATCTCAAGGAGGGCAGTCTAAAATGATTTCCCATCAAGATCGAATCTTCACGGATGTTTAGCAGAAAAGTTGATTACGGCATTTATCAACACCGAGAAGCCTCACCGACTTACATATATGATAAGTGAAGTTCCAATCATTTGTTTTGCTAATGGTTATTACGTAGTTTGAATTTTCTAGCAAAGTAAGAAAGCTCAGTTGTGTCATCTGTTTAAACAACTTTGCATCATTTGAGATACCTGGGAACCTATTTTAATTAGAAGAGGTACAGCAATAGTTCAATAGTACATATTGTCAAAGTGAAGTACAAAGGAAATCAACATTATCAGTTCAACAAGTAGCAGCGTTGGGACCACTAGCAAGGTTATAATTCAAGATAAGTTTTTCATCAATAGTCCGATAATTAACTAATCCTTTCCTATACCTTCCATAACCATTTGAACCATTTGCATTAAAGTTCAAAATATATACTAATTACTAACTATAGTTAAATACTTAGAAATTATATTTTTAAACAATATTTAAACAAAAAGGTTGATTGAAATTAATTACAATAAAAGCACAAATCAACAACCAGTGACTATTTGTAAACATAAAGGTGACTGACTTATAAAATACATACAATCTCACTCGTATATTTCTCGTGTGGCTTTATTTAATTTGATAGAACAATGTTGAAAGAAATCCAATTAGCAAAGTTAAGGGTACAACGAGCAGTAATCGAACAAAAAATTAAGCGCACAAGTGAATTTATTGAGTCATGCAACGAGAACGTAACGTTAGCTCTGTTAGAGCTTCGGTTGCAAACTTTAGAGTCAAATCGTGATGCCTTTGCGGCAGTTCAGTCTTTATTAAAGGAGCTAGATACTAGTGAACTCGAAAGAGAAAATCGCGCATTATTTGAGGAGCAATACTTTCATTTACAGCTTGGGCTTATCACTTTAATAGAGCAACATAAAAAACCATTGGAAGAAGCAGAAACAAAGCCTTCAGCCTTGCCTTCAGATCAATCTAGCCTAGTACATCTCCGAAAGATTTCACTACCATCGTTTGACGGGCAAATTACAACTGGACAAACTACTTTGAATCCTTCAAGGCTCTCAACCACGATCAAACATCCTTAAATGATTTACAAAAGTTCCAGTATTTAAGAAGCACTTTAACTAGAGCGGCAGCAGAGCAAATCGCTGCATTGGAATTGACAGCATCTAATTATACGGTTGCACTCACTGACTTATAGCAATGGACTGAGCGATTTGCTATTTCATGTGGCACAAACAATATTGTGTTTCTATATATCACCGTTAGAGCAGCCTTTAAAACGATTACATAAAAAACTTGTAAAACTCAACCAATCATATGAAATTTTACACCCGGAAATCGAATTTAATTAAAAAAATATATTTCCTTGTGCCCAAGTGATATTTTAATCGCTCATAAGGAATTAGACTCATTCCGACTTTAATTTTCAAAAGTTATTCTTAACTGAATCCTGCTTATGGGCAAGAGAGACGGAGCATGGTAAACACTATCTTAACCTTATTCCTTCTGAGGTGATTGCATCTGTAGCCAACATGAAAACATCGAATGGCAAAAGCAAACCTTCCAGAATGCAATACTTTGGTAGCTCCAACTCTGCCATAGGGCTAAAGAGAGAACTATAAAACTTATGCCATGCTTTCCTATAGGAAAATGACAATACGCTCAGTCCATTGTTATAAGTCAGTGGTTGCACTAGAATTATTTCAGAATAAGTACGAAAACAAACGCACAATATGCTTGGCCACTCTCGCGTCGTTGCTTAACATAAAACCACTTGTGAGTACAAGACTAACGGATATTCGAAAGGTAGCTGATAACATAACAATTTAGTTACGTGCTTTAGAAGCTTATGAAAGACCAGTGAAGCAATGGGATGATGTTTTATTTCATTTGTTAGTGAATAAATTCGATAATTTGTTGCGATCAAGCTGGAAAGATGAAACCCCGTTGAATAGACTTCCTGCACTAAAGGAAGCTTTAACTTTTCTTTAAAGAAAGTGTAACAAACTTGAAGCAACAACACGAGCATGTTCTTCAGACGGACGCACGAGACACAAGGTGTCACATGTAAGAAAACAGAGTCACGCACTAATAGCGACACTTCATAAATAATTGTCCAGTCTTCCTTAAAATGACAATCCAACAACGTTTCCAGAAGACTCAGCAGCTAGGATTAAATTGTGTAAATCAATACGCACCTGTTTAACTTGCAAGTCTAAGCATCGCACTCTTCTTCATAATAATTTTAGAAAGATGTCCCTAACCGATGATAGTATGCAAGTTAATGCACATCAATTATCTTTGCAGCCTCATATGCCTTCTACCAGCACTGATTTTAAAACATATAATGCAGCGTTGCATTCTACTTCAGGTGGCATAAAAAAATCTTACATTTTTTTAGGTACTGCAATAGTAGACATTCTTGATGTACATGGACAAAAGCATCAGTGCAGAGCGATACTGGACTCTGCCTCTCAAGTTAGTTTAATTACATCAAGATTAGCTAATCAGCTTGGATTAAAAAGAACTAGAATCTTTATTCCTATTAGTGGAATAGGCAACACTAAAAATGCAGAAGGCAAATACCAAGTCGATCTAAATATTGTATTCAGAACCACTAATTTTAGTGCCAAACTTATTTGAGTTATACTGCCCACTATTTCATGCGTACAACCAACAATTGGAATATACCAGCCAATATTCCTTTAGCTGATCCTGAATTGAATATTCCAAACAGAATTGATCTACTGATAGGAGCCGAGTTACATTATCAACTCTGTCAAGTAGGTCAGATTTACTTGCTGAAAATCAACCAGTTCTTCAAAAGACATAATTCGGGTGGATAGTTTCTGGTAAAACTGAAACTATACAAACACAGGACGGCCTATTATGTCATTATACAACAGAATCAGACTCAATGCAACCACTTCATGAACAAATGAAGAAATTTTGGGAATTGGAAAATCACGAGGGATCCCATCATTCATGGAGCCCGGAGGAACAATTATGTGAATCACACTTTCTAAGGACGTTTAAGCGCGACCCAACAGAAAGATTCATAGTACGAATCCCATTTAGTAAAGATCCTTATAGTCTGGGTGATAGCCACGAAATGGCACAGAAAAGATACATGAAATTAGAATGCAGCTAGGACATATGCATCAGGTAGAAGCGAGTGAATCTCATTATTGTTTACCTCACCACTGTGTTCTCAAGCCAGAAAGCTCTACAACTAAATTAAGAGATGTATTTGATGGCTCTGCCAAATCAACTTCCGGTGAGTCTCTCAATGATATCATGATGTCTGGTCCAGTGGTTCAGTAGGATTTATTTGCTATCCTGCTTCGCTTTAGAATTCATCGATACGTTGTGACTGCTGATATTTCTAAGATGTACCGTCAGGTAAATATCGATACTAGAAATCAGAAATTTCAAACAATTCTTTTCAAGAGACACTCCAACAGAAGAACTGCGATATTACCAGTCACCGTCACTTACGGCACGACAGCAGCACCGTACTTGGCAACACGAAGCCTTATGCAATTAGCGATAGACGAGAAAAAATTCTTTCCAAAAGGAGTAACAATAGCCAGCAAGGATTTTTATATTGACGATCTCCTGACTGGAGCTAATAGCATACAAGAAGTGAGGAACATCATATAAGAACTGAATTGCATGTAAAATAAAGGTGGATTTAAATTAAGGAAATGGTGCGCTAACAGGATCGGACTCTTAAATGACATACCTATAGAAGATAGAGAAAAATATCTTCAGGTTCAGGATGGAGACACTATTAAGACACTTGGTTTAATCTGGCAACCAAGCCATGACGAATTTCAGTTTACAACGCCTGAGAATTACACATACTCTAAAAAACCTATAACAAAGCGCTCCGTCATTGCCGTCTTTATGTTCCAGGCCGTGACACAAAACGATTTTGCTATTTGCAAAAGTATTAGAGTGGTACGATTTCGCACTTCTCTTAGCATTTGTTCTTATGGAAAAATGCATTACTTTCAACTTCAACCTTCTGCACAATGTAGATAAGCCTCCGTACTAAAAGTTTTATTCAGGAATTGTGTTATTTAATTCCTTGTGCATTTACCAGCAAAAATCTAAGTACTTTCTTTAAGAAAATTGTTTATATTTTATTAATCAAACATAACACTACACATAAAAATGAGAAAATGCGTTGAATTCTGTTGCCTTCATACCAGCTTTCATTTTTCTGTGTGTTTCTCACATAGAAATGAAAGCTCACTTCAAAGTGGGAGCAAATAGTTCTTAAATTAGATCTGCTTTTGTTTGAAACTGATTTTCTTTTGAAAATGTATAAAAACGTAAAGTATAAATTATACTACCATAAAGGCAACAATTTGCCTATAAAATAGGCTAATATTTGAATTTCCTTTGAATTATAATTTAAAAGTTATAAAGAGTTAAACACAGAAAACCGTTGCCGTCCGTTCGATCACAGCGCAGTGAGCAAGCGCAGCTTGTGAAAACATGAGGCGAATGTGTACATCTGCCGATTCATTGATTAAAAAATACTTTTTGAGTCATGTTTGAAATGAAAAAAACTGAATTATATGATATGGAACGAGGGAAATATTTTTAAATTGATAGAAGCATTACGGGATAATATAAAAAAATGGTTAACATTGTCTTTTTGTCTTTATTATACTTAAGAAGTTACTGTGTGTTAAACATTGAAAGACTTATTTTTTTCATATAACTCAATAGGCAAGCACAAAGCTCTGATTGCTGTCTAGTGTGATTTGTGGTATGAAGGCAACAGAATTCAACGCATTTTCTCATTTTTATGTGTAGTCTTATGTTTGATTAATAAAATATAAACAATTTTCTTAAAGAAAGTACTTAGATTTTTATGCTGGTAAATGCACAAGGAATTAAATAACACAATTCCTGAATAAAACTTTTAGTACGGAGGCTTATTTACATTGTGCAGAAGGTTGAAGTTGAAAGTAATTCATTTTTCCATAAGAACAAATGCTAAGGGAAGTACGAAATCGTACCACTCTAATACATTCAAAGAATTCGATGTCACGGCCTGGAACATAAAGAAGGCAATGGCTCCGTGCTATCAGACATTGCAAGGTTCTTTGGTCCTTTGGGGCTAATCAACCCAGTGGTGCTATTGGGAAAAATTTTCATGCAACAGCTGTGGCAGCTAAAGCTTGACTGGAATGAATCTCTTCCACTCGACTATCACAACAGATGAATTAGATTGTCTAGTAGACTCTCCAGCATGTATTCAAATTCATGCCTTTGCTGACGCAACTGAAAGGTCGTATGGCACTTGCATCTATTTACGATGCTTAGACAAATTCAACAACATATCTGTAAACTTAATCACCGCAAAATCACGTATGGCACCACTGAGAAAGACTACACTTCCTAGGCTAGAGCTTAGAGCTCAATTGGTAAACAGGGTCACAACGGCAATAGATGAATTTGTTTTGTGACAACGCGACCAACTTTGTGGGAGCTAGCAGAGAATTAAGGGCACTGCATGCCATGTTTACGAATCAACAAGTTAAGGATGAAATCATCGAAATATGCGCTAAAGACAATATTCAGTTCAATTTCATTCCTTCTAAGTCACCTCATTTTGGTGGACTTTGGAAAAGTGCAGTGAAATCCATGAAGCATCATTTACGCAGAAGTACAGATATAGAGCTGAATCAGTTAGTCATAATCAAAGACGAAGGGGAAACTCGGGCGAATAATTGAAGTTTATCGTGGAACTGACGAAAAGACTCCGGTAGTGTTGTGTAAAACTGCAAATGGCATTTTAAACCGTTCCATTAGAAATGTTTGTCCTCTTCCTATTGACCCTAATTAATACTTTGAATTTTCTTGTTGAAAGTCCTAAGTCCTTTCAAGTGGGGCGGTATGTTAAGCCCCTGTCTAAATTAAGATTGAACTTATTCTTATGCTATTCCTACTAAGTGACAACAACGCTAGTGGTCCTCAATGAAATCACTATAACCTTGAATAATGAGACCGCGAATTTCCTGCATCATGTTCGTGTCCTCTCGTTCTTGACTGTCAACGTGAACGCACGCATTGGAGCAATTTTATATCAATATACAGTCCACACATTTAAATAAATTTTAAGTATATTGTATGAAGTATTAAAGTAAAGCATATTAAAGAAAACGAAAAAGCTCGAATTCTTATTAAGAGGTTCCGTAAAAAAAGCCAGCTAGTCTCCAGAGGAGCGTCCAGTCCGGAAACCATAATGGAGATCATTGGTGAATTGATTGGTTTCGAGATACTTCATTAATTTGAAGTTAATAATAGACTCAAAAATCTTTGAAAGAATCGTAGTGGATCGCTAACGTCACCTTTGTTGGAATTACACTGAACGTGAGCTAGTTTCCAGGCAGTTGGAAATTTTCCTCTCGAATAAAACAGGTGAAATAGTTTGCACAGAGGCTTAGCCAAGGATGAGGCATAGCGTTTAATTATCAGGAGCGAAAAACCATCAGGACCTGCGACTTTGGAGACGTTGAGAACCTTAAGGACATTGAACACATCTCTCGTACGGATACGAATTGGCTCTTGTATACATCCACACGACAGATGCAAAATAGGTGTCTGTACACTGCGTGGAAGACGAAAATTTGAAGCAAATCTAGAAGCCAAAATAATAACCTTATCCAGGGTGTCAACAGCTACTTCACCATTTTTAAGTAGAGGATCTAAGAAGAACTGGTGCAGTTGTGCCTGATGGTTCTAACTAGAGACCAGAAAGTTTTGATGCCCTTGCGGCTTGCCAAAGCTCTTTGACTAATACTCTGATCAAACAGAAATTTTTCTATCCGGATAATGGACTTGCAGGTGTTCTGTGCAGTATTGCAGACTTGTATCAATTCCGGACATGGATAGGCGCGAAAAGCAAACCCTTTCGCTTTTATTGCTTGATTTAACTTACCGTTAAGCTAAGAGCAATTTTGCTATTGTTGACATCTGCTGTAGGAATGTATTCACGCATGCCAAGGCTTAGAATTTCCCTAAGTTTATCATACATTCATCAACATCCCTTGAAGCAAAACGGACCTCCCAATCAATTTCTCTAAGATACTGAGTAAATTTCCCAATCAGCATTTCTAGTTTGTTTTTATTTAAAAAATTAGCTAAATATTCTAGTAAAACTATTGCATTTCACGAAACAATAAAACATTTTTATTCCAAAATAAATGTCTTCCTTTAAATGTGGTAACTCAATGGAACAATATACAATGATTTGTTGCTATTGTGTAGTTTCGCTGAATTTCTCCAATTGCGAGTTATACTTGTTTCATTAAGGATTTGTTTTGAACGACCGATAATATTCTAACAAGTAATCTTTAATCGGAGACTCATCAACGACATTTTGGCAGGTGTTTTCAATTAAAACACAGCTCCATCGGTTTTATTTCAATAAGCTCTGTCCTGCTTTAAATACCCCAAGAAGAGCCACGCTCATGTACATGACTTTTACAAGTATTTGCACTTCCTATTTTCTCTATGAGCTTCAACAGCCGCGAACTAAAGTGGAGCGAAGGCTGAGCCACTAGTCATAAGGGCTGCGTTTTGAAACGTATCAATTTGAACGCTTCCAGAAATTTTTATATTTGTTACAAAAAGTGCAGTAGAATAAGTTTACTACGCAGTGTATCATTTTGTTTTGTTCTGTAGTTTTGTGGGAGAGGTGGGGTCCGCCCCTCCCGCATTTGCCCCTGTGCTGCTGTTTACATGAAAGGTCATTATTTCCTTAACCTCTGATTGCGCTCGTTGATATGTTCTGGGTCACGGATAGGATGGACTTCTCACTTGACTGCGAGTTAAAAAGTAAGTTCAAAGTCTTTCAGTGACCCGTCGTTTCGACTGCGAGTTAAAAATTAAATTCAAAGTCTTTCCGACATAGAAATGTACAGCCCTCCACATCACATATTCATTTCATTTATGTTCACTGGTCACGGAGTCAGGACCAGGGACCATTTGTCAAAAATCGCATTTGATATTGCGTTTTCTCTTTCTACCTTTTGCATTTTCTTCTTATGCCTATGGAAATACCTAATGTATTACGTGTGATTCGTGAGGTCTTACGTGATATTGCTGGTGTTGATTTATGCTGAACTTACTTACATACGTTTCAATCGTATATAATCTAGTATTTCCTATTTCCTTCTTTAATCTATCTTATTTAATCCAATAATATTAACTGGCTTGAATTAATGCCCCAAAGTATCGCAAAACTTTATTTCGCAACTTTTATACATTGCATGCAACAGTTTTAAACGCTCATCTAATAAGGGAAATACAAGAATCCATTTTAATTGAATTATATACATGTAAGATAGTGTAATCTATGAAGAAAAACCATTCCCGCAGTTTTATACTGATCCATCTTTATGCTCTAGGCAGCGACATAAAATTGTTGGAACGTATTAAAAAAGTAATATTTCGTACTTCGTTTAGTATTAATTGTTGGAAAATGCATTAACTTACTGCAGAAGGACTCCGTGATAAAGGATCGATCAGGAATTTTGTAGCTTAATTCTATGTACATTTAACGGTGTAACAATCTATTCACTACGTAAGTACCTGTTTTTCTAAAATTACCGATCAAATCTGCCCTAGAAATCATTTCGAAACTTTAAAGGTGCTTTTTGAAATGCTGGAAAAATGAAGCGTAAATATTGCGTAGGCTTTTTATACTGTATTAATTCTTAGAAAAAAAACTATTAAAAAAACCTGATCTGCCCCCAAGTAGTAAATTGATACGTGCTACACTTTACCCAACTCACACGCATCAGCAATACAATTTGCTACGACTCATATGCAGTATAAGCCACTTTAGACAATATATATACCTAAACTACACCGGCATCCAAATCTTATTCCGTAGTTCATTTCAATTTTAACAGCAGTTGTTCACATGGACTCTTCTTCTTTCAGAAATAAACAGAAAAAGGGGCACAGACCACACAGCGTACAGACCACACTAAATTTAATGAATTTAAAACTGATTTTTTTAATATTGGATTGGCTAAGTTTTGTTGAATTTTTTAAAAATAGTATTAAGTCTGAAGTGAATTATTGTGATATTATACGTAATACTAGCACGTAGAAAATAAAATTTTATATGTCGAACTAACAAAACTGAGTTCTCTTTTAAAACCAACACCCCCTCCGCACGTACACAAGTACACAAAATTTTCACAAAGAGTTCAATCATTTAAAGTTAAAGGAGATTACATAATTTGAAAAGATTATTAACACAATCAATTTGAAGATTAAATATTAGTTTTATTATTGCTTATTTTGCATTGAAACTTTTCTTCTGATATCACTGAAAAAAAGCCAAATAGATGCCTGGAAAATTAGATTTGATCGGTTTCTCGCGAAAAATTATATCAATGTATGTATGGGTCGAGCAACGAAGATGCCCAGTATAAAATGCACCCGCGATGGTAGAAAGTAATGTACCGCCCGCGCGCACGACGTTTATCATGTTGTATATATTTATATATGCAATAATGGGGATAGGCTGAGCAAGAAGACGACGATGTAGGTCTGATGCGGGATGCGGATAGAGGTTTTTCCAGGGATTAAATGGTGGTCCCTGCATGAACCATGTCCCATGCAGCGCATTGACCTATAGAGTAAATGTCCTGGAACTAAAACAAAATACGCTAGCTCGAACCATCACCTACTGCTGTAGATTCGTTGGTCGGATATAACAGCCCGGCGTATATGCTTCGAGACCAAATTTTAAAATCAAAGTTTTTTAAATGTACATTTATAAAACATGTATATTTGAAAAATTATGTTTAACGTAATGGATAGTTAGAAAGTTTAACAAATTAGTGTATTTAGATGCACCGAACAGGTAAAAATATATCATTTTGAATTAGGAATACCGCTAAGAGCTCCGTGGCCAAATAGATGCCTGCACGGCCCCCATATGTACTGGAAAATTAGATCTGTTCGGTTTCTCGCGAAAAATTATATCGATGAATCTATGTCACCCCCAGATGCCCACTATAAAATGCACCAGCGATGGTGGAAAAGAGTACACCACCCGCTCGCACGACGTTTATCATATTGTATGTATTTATATATACAATATGGGGATAGGCGGAGCACCCACTAAACACAAAATCGATAAGAAAAATCAGCCCTGTCGCAGTAATCTACACCCCTCTATACTCAGATTTGAAAAGCACGCATTTTAACGATATTCGAGTGAAAAAAGTCAGTTATACAATTTATTAAGAAGAAAAGAAAATATGCCATTTATAGCACTCAAGAAGAGCTTTGATTTGATATCACTCGCGGCATCGCCAAGCTCTCCATTTACTCATTCTAGTCAGAAACCCCTGTTGTATACCAACAACCAAAGATAAAGAAATTTATGCATGCATAACAAAATGCATCCATAAATTGCTTTAATTCTAAAAGTGGATCCAAAAATGCATTCATAAATTAACATGAGCCAATTTATGTCTGAAATGCATCCACGAATTCCAGGGCTCAGATTCAAGTATACATGTGCCAGGCTATCTAAGCAGCACATATACAAAACATCTTCTCATGTCCAAGCGGACGTGGTCATATTCAAGGACACATGCTCCAAATAATTCTGTCTGCACGACAAGAAATTATGTGACAACCACGTATGATATTTCGGATGAAATATGCACGCGCTAAACAATTTTCGATGGGTCAACATTATTGACTGTGAGAAAGACGCGCATGCTTATTTTATTCATGTAAACAGATCAGGTGGCGAGTGAAATATTCAAGCGCTAAACATTTTTCGATGGGTCAGCATAATTAACTGTGAGAAAACTGCTTATCTCACTCAAGTATACTGATCATGTTGCAATCCGCCGTCCAGGAAAATTTAACAAGTGGATATATTTTTACCATGGGAATTTTTGTGGCTCGTTTTCACGATTCAGCAATGTTGGACTGTGGGAAAGAATTGAACAATTCTGATTGGCTGATTCTTTCTCCGGTCTGACATGCTGATTTTGGGGAATGGGTCACATGAAGATTCCTATAGGTCAATCCAAGTGACCAATGAGAGGGCTGAAACAACTGAGCCTTTCTTTAAAAGACTCGTCACTGGTCATGAGGAGGGCAGTTTTTAGCACAGTCTTGAGTGAACAGTTTCGAGTTGGAGTTTTGGTTCGCGGGTTGAAAGAATTGAAATAATCACGGTGGTTCTCGCGTTTCTAATAAAAGTTTTTGTATTGATAAAAGTTTTTGTATTGATAAAAGTTTTTGTATTAATAAAAGTTTTAGAAAAAATAAAGTAATCGAAATTCTTAAATAAAACGCACTTTGAATTCGATAATTCGTGTGGTACCGTTGGGTACATTCCTTGATAAATAGCTAACCTTTTCCGAAAAGGAAGAGTATTTTATATTTGTTTGCGGGTGAAAATAACCCATACCGTGGCATAGAGCTGCAAACTTTCTTCAGTGCCTAGCTGAAGAGGAAAAGAGTGCCTTTATACAAATTCTGCCTACCCGTCTGCGCGGGGAAGCTTATCAACTAATTACTTCGTCCAGTTGGACAACTTTAGATGAGCTTGAGGCCCTGTTGAATAGAACTTATCTTCCCAGAGAAACATACGAAGAATTAGTCAGTAAACTAATTTCTTGTCGACAGTTTCCAATGGAGAATTTCGTAGTTTTTACTCAAAGAGTAAAACACTTCCTAACTCAGTGCAAACAAGCCGTCGAAATAAAATACGGTGCTGAGATCTACAGAACTACAACACCACAGTTGGAAGATTTTGTAATTACAGCTGTGAAAACTGGGTCAACCAATCCGCACTTAAAGACTTATCAATTGGCTCAACAGGATAATTCACTGGAAGACATAATTAAAAAAGCTCTAGATATGGAAAAATTGCAGCAATCCAGGGATTTTACACCTGTTGCCGCTACTCAAACACCAGTCCACATTTTACCCGCATGGGCACAGAATAATCTTTTCAAGAGCCCAAATCAACTCAAAGCACAAAACGTTTATACTAGTTCACTAGCTAACCCACCCATGGAGAGCTCTCCTGCAATCCCACACTTCCAAACAGGAACTCTTGGGACTCCACCTCCAATAGCTACTCACACAGTTCAAAATGAATTACCAGTGGGCGGTCGATATGGCCAGCAAACTTCAAGAGGCCCCCCAAAATTCTCACACGGCCCCCAAAACGCACTTATGACACGAGTCATCTGCAATTTCTGCAGGATTAAAGGGCACACCTATGATGAATGCTTAAAACGCAAAAATACTCCTTACTGTATAAATTGTCGCAGCTATAATCACGATATTCGCGATTGTAAACGCAATCGCCCTGGATATCATAATGGTTACCAAGGTAAACCATCAAATGTTCCAAAATAAAGTAAACATAAACCAGATTCAAACTAAATGTGATTTCTGTGGACGTCGAGGTCATATAATTACCGAGTGCCACCAAAAACGAAAATGGGAGGCACAGGGAAACTCGAAACAGTCGACCAAAAATCCCCAGGTTCGACTTTAAAGCGGCAGAATTTTAATAAAGGGTCCCCTCTATCCACACTATCAGGAATCCCCATCGTGAAACTCCCCTTAGACATCGCCCAAAGCGGACACATGCAATTAGTCTACTACTACAGGGGCTGAAGTAAGCTTAGTTAAGAAACAAGCACTCAGCGTCCCTAGCTCAATAAATACACAAAAAACTTGCACACTACAAACACCTTTTGGTACCGGCAAAACTCTGGGAAGTTGCCAAGGGAATTTCACTCTTAAAAATAAAATCCCTTGTAACTTTCAAGTAGTGCAACACTTGCCGAACGTCTCTGGCGATGGGTTATTAGGAAATGATTTCCTTTCGACTCATTGCAATATTGAGGGCCCTAAACAAACACTAAGGTTTCTTCGCACAGAAACTAACTCCAAAGAATTTGCTATCCCGCTATTAAAAGCAAGGGATAAGAAGGCACCTCCTCAAAAGCTTTTCGTGTCAAGGTCCGCTACAAAAGTGATGGAACCTGCAGAGGTTAAGCTGTCAACTTGCAGTGTCCCCTTGACGAATAAACACAATTCAGGAAAGCTTAAACCTATTCATATGACTAACCAGCACGGGACTGATGAAATCAGGCAGCAGAATGTTCATTTAACGGAAACTATTCGCATACCTGCTCGATCCCAAATAGTGGTCAGAATACCGGTGAATATACAGGAAGAAATGCTCTGCCTATCTCAGGAGTTAGACGAAGGAGTCTTTCTGGCGAACAGCCTTCTAGCAGCGGGGGAAAAAACAGTGTTAATAGGTATCCTCAATGCAAATAGCCAAGAGGCGATCATAACTGATTTTGCATTGCAATTAATACCCACAAAAAATTACTACATCGCACCTTTGTCCACGGAACAGTATGCAACCCAAGAGAGTCTCATAATTAATAAAGCTCAAAAACATACTGGAGCTCGACCTCCAAACAAAAAATGTTTAAAGACGCTGGCACAGCCTTCCCAAGATGCAATATTGCAGCATCTACGCCATGTATTCCCAGACTATGACGAAGCACACGTTCTAGAAAATAACCAGCGATTTAGCAAACTAGAACAAGAACTCCAACTAGAGACAACGTTAAATGGCGAGGAGAGAACCTCAATAACTAACCTCTACTGGGAATATAATGATGTGTTTTTTCTAAAAGGTGACACACTCACCTTCACAAGGGCTATAGCCCATTCAATACCTCTACTTCACGATCAGGCCCCAATTAATCAAAAAATGTATACACTACCGGAGACGCAAAGGCAAGTTATTAATGAACAACTTCATGAAATGCTAGAAAATGGAATAGTGCAACAAAGCAAAAGTCCATGGAATTCCCCTCTTCTAGTGGTCCCCAAAAAGGCAGGACCAAACGGAGAAAAGAAATGGCGTGTTGTCGTAGACTTCCGCAAGTTAAACGAGAAAACGATAGGTGATGCTCATTACCACGTATAGAAGACATTTTAGACCAATTAGGTCACGCTCGTTATCTCACCACTCTTGACTTAGCCAGTGGCTACCATCAGGTACTTGTCAACCCAAAAGATCGGCACAAAACCGCTTTTAGCACTAACTACGGACACTATGAGTTCAAACGCATGCCATTCGGTTTAAAGGGAGCTCCGGCCACCTTTCAACATTTGATGAATTATGTTCTGACGGGGCTACAAGGTTTGGAATGCTTCGTATACCTGGATGACATAGTCATCTATGGCAAAAATTTGGAAGATCACAATCGGAAGCTTCGAAAGGTATTAAACCGTTTGAGAGAACATAATTTAAAGCTACAGCCCGAAAAATGTCAGTTCCTGAAAAGGGAAGTAATATATTTGGGTCACAAATGCTCCAGTGAGGGAGCTCTCCCAGACCCGAGCAAGACAGCATGCGTGCAGAACTTCCCGGTTCCTCGAACAGTGAGGCAAGTACAGTCCTTTTTAGGACTCGCTAACTATTATAGGAAATTCATTCCTGAATTTTCAAAAATCGTAGGTCCAATAACAAATCTTCTTCGTAAAGACAACAAATTTACATGGACTGAAAAATGCCAAGAGGCATTTGAAAATATCAAGTTAGCACTGATTTCACCTCCTCTACTTATTTATCCTGACTTCACAAAACCCTTTAATTTAAAAACAGATGCTAGTAGTGAGGCACTTGGAGCTGTATTGTCCCAAGGGGAAATAGACAAGGATCAAACAATCGCATATGCCAGCCGGACACTAAACAAAGCTGAGAGAAACTGTTCGACAATCGAAAGGGAATTACTCGCAATAGTTTGGGCAACCAGGAATTTCAGATGCTATCTTCAGGGTCGCAAATTTAAAGTATACACGGATCATAAGCCCCTCAAAGGCGTATTCAACGTGAAAATCCTACTTCACGATTAGTGAGATTCCATCATAAGCTATCGGAATTCGATTATGAAATCGAATACAAACCAGGAAAATACAATACAAATGCCGACGCGCTAAGTCGTATACCACCACAGACAAACGAAGATAGCCCTGCTCAAACTTTAACAGTAGAAGCGATAATTCACCACCGAATAGATTCCGATTTTGAAGAAGATTCGGCTGTACAAAGTCAATCAGATCCCGCGAATTGCTACGCTATTACTCGAGCCCATAAAACAAAGGCCCTAATAGACACGGATACACCTCCGTTAAATACACAATCTGAAGAGGCGGAAATAAAATTAAATCCAGTAACAGAGACGATATCCAACACTTCAGCGCCTAACAATAGCGATGCTAATCCGACAACAAAACCAGAGGTAATCACTAGCTCAGAGGAAATACAGACGATACTCAAAGATTATCACGATTCACCTTTTGGTGGACACCAAGGAGTGATAAAAACCTATAAACGCATCAGACGGAAATACTGGTGGCGACATATGCTCAGAGATATATAAAGATATGTAAAGAAATGCTCCAAGTGTCAAACAATGAAAGCTTCTCCTTTGATAAAAATGCCTATGGTCATTACAGATATCGCCGAACAGCCTTTTGATAAGGTCTACTTAGATATTGTGGGACCACTAGAAGAAACAGATCAAAACACTAAATACATTTTAACTTTTCAGGATAACTTAACAAAGTTTATTGACTGGTATCCCATTCCGAACGCAGAGGCAGCTACGGTGGCACAGATTTTTTTTGATGAAATTGTAACACGGTATCGCATCCCCAAAAGGATAATGACAGACCAAGGAAGCAATTTTCTGAGTGAGTTATTCAAAAAAATCTGTAAGCTACTACGAGTAAAGAAACTGCAAACATCCGCATATCACCCTCAGTCAAATGGTGCACTGGAACGGGCCCATCGCCCGTTAATAGAATATCTTCGCACAATAGTCGACGAAAATCCCAAAACGTGGGACCATTTTCTGCGAACGGCTGCGTTTGTATATAACAACAGCGTACACGAAGGTACGAAGCTAACTCCTATGGATTCTCTATACGGTTTTACGGCAGACGTTCCCTCAAATTTAAAACGGGAACCAGAGCCAGTATACAATCAAGAGAGCTATTATCATCTACTTCGATACAAGCTACAAAAATCATACGCAACCGCCCGCAAAAATCTACTCGCAAGTAAGCAACGCTCCAAAGCATACTACGACAAAGCCATACGCCCTATATCTTTTCATGTAGGAGATAAAGTCTTGCTAAAAAGAGAAAATAGAAAGAATAAGCTCTCCCAAATTTGGATAGGACCTTATTTGATAACCGCCATATCTAGCCCTGTGAACAGTACTATAAAAGTCGGCAGGCGACTGGTCACTGTTCATAATAACAGACTTAAGCCATATTATGAATAAAGTTTTACATTACATTTTTTACATTAACAGACTAAGACTTGCGTTTACTAACCCTACTGACTTAAGTTGTCGATCAGCTTAACCTAATAGAAGTGCACGTTTTCTCTTACCTAAACTACTCGATCTTATGTTACTTCATGAGTAAATGAACAACCTTTTCTTCAAGTAACAGTAGGTCACCCAATTTTCGAATCATTTTCTTTCCGCTACCCTCTTTGCCGCCAGGAGAAACAAAATGCAATCGAACCGTCAGAGCTTGCATTTCAAGAAAACATCGATGCCCTTGAATCTTCTTGACTTTGTACTTCTCTTCAGCATATGATGCAAAAGATGAATATGCATTATTAGGAAATAGTCTTAAGCTTTTAAATCTTCACGATTTTTTTTTATTAGTCAAAACTACAGTGTTGTTAACCTCTCACTGTTTTGAGAGCACAAAATTACCTTAATGGCGGTAATCACTACAACGTCAGTCGACTACAAGTTTGAAGCTTGGAACCGCCAGGGTTCAGTCGGACTAAACTTCTTATAATTTTTCTTTTTGTCACGAATACGATTCAAAGTTGAAACCTTTTACACTACTCTGGAGATGATCCGAAAACTTAATTAAAACGAAATCAGTGCTTTCTGGTTAAACGCAAAATATGTGAGTACAACTTATACTTACTATAATATTGTACTAACTTCCATGAGGGTACAGTGACTTTTATTCATAAATGATGTTGTATAAGAAGAAAATCAGCCCCCCCCTAACTTGAGAAAAGAGTACCATCAAATTAACTAATATGTTCACTAATTGCTTGGGACACACCAAATTTACCTGGAATAACGAATCGCGGTAAAATACCACGAACATTCTATTCCTTGCGTTTATCAGAAGACGCCGCTCGTTATCCACAACTAAACTAACTTCAACAGTCAACATTAGTTGACTTGATTGATTATGACAATTCTTTGTACAGATAGAAATGCATATTATAACGTTTAAAGTCCTGCCAAAAAAGCAGGCAACACTCTGTGTAATACCACTCAATAGAAGTGGTGGACACGTGTATGTGTTTGTCGTGTTACGCTGAGGTAGTCAGAGGAATAAAAGAATTAACGGAAAAATGTTACTTTTTGGAATCCTCTGTTTATGGCATTAAGAATCAAAAAAAAAAAAAAATCAATCGGAAAGTTAGTACTTATACACCTAATGTGTATATATTGGTATATATATATATCTTATTTCCAGCTTGAAGGAGCATTGTCAAAGGCATCAAGGCAGTCATGCACGTTTGGTGTTAGATATAAGCTGGTTCTGCCTCGCCGAACTACATAAAAGTCAGGTATCACGTATGACAAATTATTACGCGATGATACGGTCACAAATTTTACTTCTTTGATATATGCATTTATAGCTACTGAAAAATCAATAATTTTTCGTGAATGCGCTTAATATAGATAATAAAAGGTCTTCTCTTGTAAGAAGTATTATGATGGATAACAAACGACTACCTTCGGATAAACCCATGAAAGTGATCCTACTCTTTCCCAGACCTGGAAAAGGTAAACTTGTATAGCTCCACCACTGTACTGCGAATGTTGGCACCAGTATTTAATTGACCTTATTATCTGTCCGCAGTGGGCGGACTATTTCTTAAAAAGGGAAGAAAAAGCGTTTCGTATGAGTAGAAACCTTACCTACTCATCAGTACTACTGAGAGGTTTTGCCTGCCCTAGGCGAGTATACCTTACAAGCTGATAATAATCTTATAGCACATCTCGATTTTCTGCCTGCTTCAGTTGTACTCAATTACAACCAAAACTAGAAATCGTTTCTCTCCACTTTCTATGGACCAAACTCCTAGTACATCCCATGGAATATGAATCCGTAAAAATGTTTTCACTAATTGCAACACGTTCCAGTACTCATGGAAATTTCTTATCACCTGACTTTTCTCTGAAGTCGTTTATGACTGATTCGAGACATTGTCATCGTATTGTCTCATTACTATTATTACTGTCCGGCATGTGGTTCCCATACCAGGAATTAAACCCGGGCCTCCTAGGCGGAAGCCATACTCCAGCGAACGTTGCGTCATACTACTATTCACTCGAACAGGTACCGTGCCATTGGCCTATACCTGTGATTGTTCTCGTTCTACGCAGAAATGCTGTAGTATATAATAGTATTATACATCAGTAAGGAAAGAATTAACCCATCTCAAGACAGTCTAACGGATACCTTCACAAGTTACCTACATGCGCATCCTCTCTAGCTGATAAATAATCCACTAGGGGAGCGGATAATATCATTTAAAACAGGTTAAGCTCATCATCCATTATCTTATCCATACTTTAACTGCGTCGAATCACGTTCGATATTATTTATCAACCAGAATCCTTCTTACATTTTCTCCAGATGGCAGCCATGTTAACGCTAACCCTGCTACTCGCACTTAGCGCTACGCATGGCCTAGGGAATCCATTCACGATAACCAAACTGGATAACTCCGGAATACTCTTTGAAGACGTGGGCAACTTAATAGTGTACCACAACACTTGGAATATCTTGACAGAGATAGACCTGACAGAGCTGCAAAACCAAACGATGTTAGCGGAATATGCAGAGCATCTGACACTCCAGCTATGCGGTAATCAGTCGCAGGACGGTAGTTCCAACTTTTGTGCTACCCAACAGGCACACCTGCATGCCATAGTGGAAAATATCAAAAAACGGACTAGTACAATAGAACAGTTACTATCACGATCCCGTACAGCTCGGTCCATCTTATATGGAATTGGTAACGCCATGCATTTCTTATTTGGAACTATGGACAGTAGCAATGAACACGAAATTTACAGTCGACTGAGCGAGCTAGAAAAGGATAAAGAGGCACTAATCAAACTTGAACAGCAACAAATAAGTATAGTAAAGAACACATTGGAAAAAATTCAGAAACCAATAGTATCACTTTTAGATAGGCAACAAAAGATTGCCTATCAGGTCAATGACTTACAAAATATGACCGAAAGCCTGATTAAGAGACAATTACGACAAGATATAGTCTCTAACCTTTTACTACAAGTGATAGAAATTGAGTTCCGGCAGCAAGCGTTACTCGACATCATAATTTCCAGCAAAAGTAACCATATTCACCCCCTACTAATATCTCCAAACACCTTAATTGAGGTATACTCCAAAGCACACTCAAAGTGTCCAAATACTCAAAAATGTTTGACTATACTATACCAAACTGCACAAACGCAGTGCCACCTTTTACAAGGAAAATTACTAATTAAAGTAACATTACCTATTTTCAACTTACCCAACTTCAGACTTCAAAAAGTCCATTGCTTCCCAATCCACATAAAAGCGAATCATTCCTTGGTACCCGACATTGAATATGCATACGTAGGCAGTCGTGATAAAACCCATGAGTTTCTACTTTTAACTGCCGAACAAGTGAAGTTATTCAAAAGAGTCACTCACAATATTGAGAAAAATACGTTTGTGGGTCGTCTGAATGCTCCAATAATAAAAGCTGCTCTATCTCAGGAATGTATAATAAAACTACTATTCAACCCCCTAAATGAATCCATACATTGCAAACTCAGAGTTCAACTACCACAAAGGGATATACTTATAAAATTGAGCCGACCTAATGCGTGGTTATTTTCATTCAATACTCCTTATGATGTTCAAATTATGTGCCCTAAACAATACACTACTTCACGCCTAGTCGGGAAAGGGTCCCTGGTAATTAGCCAGCCATGCCAAATGCAAATAGGCGAAAAGCCGTTGTATTACGAAGGAGAGGAAAGACATCCCTTAAGTGTTAGTCAACCTGTTTATTTTCCCCCTATAAATGAAACTTTAATTAAAGTTAATATACCTGAGATTTCTCTCACTCCACTCGGTAAAAAGACCACAAATTTAGAACTATTGACAGGGGATGAAACCAATCAAATTATACGCGGTGGCACCCACTCACTCGAGGAAATCCAAACAAAGCTAAGCGAACTAGGGAAATCACATACTTAGACCCATTCTCGGATTTTGACAACGACAACTATCTCATTTAGCTGCTTGCTATTCATACTGTTTGTAATCTACACCGCCGTAAAATACATATACCCCGCCTATTCAAAATGAAGACACTTTACATTTACCAGAGAGCACAACTGCTAATAAACCCCAAGCGGTAAAACGGGCACAATCCCTCCCAAAAACCAAGACAGTGCAATTAGTAGTATAAATAATATTAAATAAAAAAACAAGATCACTCGCAGTTGTTCCAAATATATATCTATTCATATAGAAATCTAGATACCTAGAAAGATAGCCTTAAATTTTTTGTATGTTTAAAAGCCGTTATAATTTTTCAATACATGGAAATATACCTATTCATATAGAAATTTATCATTAATCGTTATTGCAAAACAGGCCATGGAAATGGATAATTTTTGTTTATTAACTAGCTGGATAATTAGTTACTCAAAGACGTCATAAAATTACTTATAAAAATATTCATAAATAATTTCAAATGTTTTCTGAATAAAAATAGCATTAAAATAGCATAAAAATTCAAATTCATAACAAAAAGTAGCATATTAGAAGACGTCATAGAGTCGATGTATATATTCAAAAGAAATACCTACATAAAAAATATATAAATGTGAAACTACATACGATTGTAAAAATTTTATATCCAAAACCGAAAACCACCGCGTAACCACCTTTGTATGAGTTATTCCTCTTCCAAGAATAACTCATTTTTTTCAAAGAGGGGAGGAATTGTTGTATACCAACAACCAAAGATAAATAAATTTATGCATGCATAACAAAATGCATCCATAAATTGCTTTAATTCTAAAAGTGGATCCAAAAATGCATTCATAAATTAACATGAGCCAATTTATGTCTGAAATGCATCCACGAATTCCAGGGCTCAGATTCAAGTATACATGTGCCAGGCTATCTAAGCAGCACATATACAAAACATCTTCTCATGTCCAAGCGGACGTAGTCATATTCATGTCTGCACGACAAGAAATTATGTGACAACCACGTATGATATTTCGGATGAAATATGCACGCGCTAAACAATTTTCGATGGGTCAACATTATTGACTGTGAGAAAGACGCGCATACTTATTTTATTCAAGTAAACAGATCAGGTGTCGAGTGAAATATTCAAGCGCTAAACATTTTTCGATGGGTCAGCATAATTAACTGTGAGAAAAATGCGCCTGCTTATCTCACTCAGATCATGTTGCAATCCGCCGTCCAGGAGAATTTAACAAGTGGATATATTTTTAACATGGGAATTTTTGTGGCTCGTTTTCACGATTCAGCAATGTTGGACTGTGGGAAAGAATTGAACAATTCTGATTGGCTGATTCTTTCTCCGGTCTGACATGCTGATTTTGGGGAATGGGTCACATGAAGATTCCTATAGGTCAATCCAAGTGACCAATGAGAGGGCTGAAACAATTGAGCCTTTCTTTAAAAGACTCGTCACTGGTCATGAGGAGGGCAGTTTTTAGCACAGTCTTGAGTGAACAGTTTCGAGTTGGAGTTTTGGTTCGCGGGTTGAAAGAATTAAAATAATCACGGTGGCTCTCGCGTTTCTAATAAAAGTTTTTGTATTGATAAAAGTTTTTGTATTGATAAAAGTTTTTGTATTAATAAAAGTTTTAGAAAAAATAAAGTAATCGAAATTGTTAAATAAAACTGACTTTGAATTCGATAATTCGTGTGGTACCGTTGGGTACATTCCTTAATAAATAGCTAACCTTTTCCGAAAAGGAAGAGTATTTTATATTTGCAGAAAACTCGAGAGGACAACCAGGAGCCAAGGACCACAGTGCGTTCCCCTTCTTATCTTTGGAAGGAATACACAACACCCCATGTAAATCCATCCACGTTTACTACCTTAAAATTATTCCTAAAATAGAACATTTTCGTCACGAACATCGCCCTTATGCACAAAATTATAAAGTTATTCAGTGAAGGGTAGCAGGCATAGCTTATGATTGCAATGAAATTAGTCTTTCTTTTTGCATAATAGCATTGTGTAATATATATAGTGAATACAAGAAAGGAGATCGGGTGTTGGCTACACACCTCGTCAGAGACACCGATATTCAAACCTCTTCGCTTTCCATGTCACCCAGCATGCAGCGTCACGATGTTTACACCGTTTATGTGTATGGTTGTTAACGCTCTACGTCGACGCGTTCTCAGACAGTGTCCAAATATACATAGTGTAAAACCAAAGTTTTGTTTGGCAACAACAAGAAATGGGTGGCCGGTTTAGTCTATCTTTAAAATTTTATTTACCATTTTTATGGAAACGCCGTTTATGACATTTCAGTTCTCTATGTCGAGGCGTTCTCAGTGTCCAAATATATAGTGCAAAACGAAAATATTTGTAAGGCGTCCCTGTGAAGGAGTTTCACGATTTGTCTCATAGAATTTTTTAAAGAAATCGCGTGCAAAATTTCAGGATGCTAAATGATCGCGTTCTCGAACTTTTGTGCGTGAGTGTGCAATATGCCATCTTTATTTTTAATCGTTAAAATCAATCGGAATCACAAACTTAGTATACCCTATGATTTCATCATCTAAGGTATAACAAGAGAAAAACTTACAATTGATCTGAGACGAACAATATTAGAACGTAGATGAAAATATAAGTTAAATAAAGTGAAAACCCCTGTTTAGCAACAGCAAGAATGGCTTGCCCGATTTAGTTCATTTCTGCGCTTTAGCTTACTATTTTTATGAATACACTATCGCAATCTCTTCAAATTTTACTGCGATAAGCTAATCATGTTTTTTAGCATGATTAGCTTATAATAATTTTAGGGTACGCACACAATGTATGCCTGTATGTATACTATGTATGCATATACAAAATATTGAGGAAAATTTAGGAAAAGGCTAACTGGGGTATCTATATAATAAACTTTCCTTCCCCCGTGAAAAAGAGGATTATGCTTTGAAGAGGAATAATTCTCGAGGTATCTACGTAGGTGTGAATATGGGTTATGGATATTAAGATTAAGTGGATTTAGTACTTACTTCAACCAAAATAAGCAGATGATACATTGTATGATGCATCTCGCTGGTTTAGTTGGCGGTCGGTCTCTTGCCCTTTATATAGGCTCGAGCATCTAGTTTGATTCAACATGCTTTTCTGCTTCTGAATTTTGAAATTTTTTTGGTTTAATTTTACCTTGTTCTATATTGTTGTTGTTTTTTTAGGAGCGAGTCTGGCTGGTGTACAGGCACGCACACGCATGTCGCCTGTATCCTTTATATATGCGGGATGCAGATAACCCCCGCCCACTAAATGAGACGGAATATTTTTCTGGTAATTTAGTTCTAAATTTACTTTGACCTAGTGATGGTTCCAACCCTGCCGGCCTCCTGAACTACTAGGTGCAGTCTGTGTCAGGGACAGATCCAGGATTACGGTGAGAGGGTGGGGGAAGCAGATCAAAGGTTCGGAGATACTCGCCATCACTCGCAAATATCAAATGCACAAAACTTATCATTTAAAAGATTCAGGTCGAACAGATAAGCTACCACTCACAACGAAGAAAGTTGCTCAACGTTCAACTTAATTCATCATAAATTGTAACTTTGCAAAATACAGGAATTAAAGCTTTACATACTTTACATCCACTAAAGTTACCAAAGTTTGACGTTTTTTATATTATTAAGCCAAGATCAGGGGATATCCTATGATGCAAAGCACAGCAAGGCAAGAAGGTGATAGGGAAATGAGTGTGAGGAGAGAGGGCAGAGGTACTGATGTATGTCACCCTTAAACTTTCGCAGATTATATGCCGGAGTAAAGACAGAAGATTGTAGACTGCCACATTCGCACAGCAAACTAGATATTTCATCCGAACATGAAAGGCATCCACCATTGCGGCGGTGTTCGAGAGAGTCGATATTACAAATTACTACCATATCATCAATGAGCTTGACGGCTGTCTTTCGAACAACCCCGGCCTAGATATGGGCATTGAATTCCTTTCGAGCTGTGATGTAGGACGTGTAGAGGAGAGCTAGTTTCGATGGGTGGAAATATTTCTTACACCTTTTCAGAAATCTAAGACATTTCGATGCTTTTTTGGCAACAGAGAAGATGTGATCTGTCCCGCTTAATTTACAGAAAATATTAAAATGCACAACGATGTACCGTAAATAAGTGCTTCATCAAAAGAAATGTTTGTGTAAAATTTATGATTTGGTTTTAAAGAGATGAGGCAGCTCTGGGACTTGATGCAATGAATTCGACGCGAATCGCTTTACCCCAAGCAAAGATATTATCGAGGTCGTTATTCAATGATCTAATCATACAATCTGGTTTCATAGATGTGGTATCTGTCTGGAGTCCCCAAGAGTATTAAAAAGAGTATTAAAGGAGTAAGCGAAATCAACGGTACTGTCATTAACGAAACTATGAATGGGATTAAAATTAAGGGAAAGCATTTCATTAATGAAAATTAAGAAGAGATAGATAACAGAGCCCTGGGGTACATCGGCATTTATAGGGTGATATTCTGATGAAACCCCACTAGTACAACCGCTATTAGATAATCAGATAAAAAACTTGCAATCTATAATAGAAGAGGATGGGAGATCCCAAGTGCTTTAAGTTTAACTAAAAGGGCTAGCTATCAAAGACTCACCGCAATTGTGAAGATACGGCTCTTGTATAGAAAATTTGCAGAAAACTTACCAGCCAAAATATTACCATTATTCCGGGCGTCAACAACCACTTCACCATTGTTAAGTATAGTGAAGGTATAGAGTAATTGCTGAAGCTGCTTCTGATGGTTTTGAAGAGGGACCAGAATCCTTTGCTATCTTTGCGGCTTGCCCAGAATTTTTGTGTCATATTTTGATAAAAAAATATAGTTTTCTCTTCTCTCCGGATAACGGAATTGCAGTATTGCAGACTTGTTTCAATTCTGGGATAGATCCAATTGATAGGCATTAAAAGCTATTTCGCTTGTAACACTTGATTGGACTTAACGGTAAATCAAATCGATTTTGCTGTTGTTGAGACCTGCTATAAGAATGAGGAGTGTATTCGTGCATTCCAAAACTTAGAATATTACTAAGTTCTCATGTGTATTCGCATTCATCAACATCCCTTGAAGTAAAATTCTCTGAGATACTTATTGAGAATTTTCCAATCAGCATTTATATTTTGTTTATATTTAACAACTGAGCTAAATATTTTAGTAAAACTATTGCATTTCACGAAATAATAAAACATTTTTATTCCAAAATAAATCTCTTGCTTTAAATGTACCAACTCACTACAAAAATAACACACTTTGTTTTCAACTCAACAAATCTTCCATCACTTTTACCTGAATTAGCTCTGAATCAGTGGCGTGGCATCCTTGGAAGCAAGGGAAGCATTGCTTCGCTTAGGTTTTCCGATTTATTTTAATTAAAACAAATGAAAATGAAAGGAAATAAAAAATTACGTACGAACAAAATTTCTTCAAAATATTTTCATTAAGAAATATTATCTCCAAGGCCTTTTTATTTGTCCTTCGCTGTAAACTATCATAGGAAAGCAATATTATAAAATAACCTCCATCTGAACAAAACAATAAAAAACAAAGCAATCGAACAACATACAACGACAAGTAAGGCATTCGAACACGTCTGGGCTCTGCCTATGATACAGCAACCGACACCACTGCTTGTGGAGGTGGCTTGCAGTTCTGCTTCTGCTTCCATCAGCAATCGAACAGTTCTAAACCTAAGGGATGCAATTAAAAAACGCTTCTATGGGACCTACACTGCTATACCGGTAGGATGTATTAATTAGGTTGGTATATGGTTGGTATGATAGGTATATCACCCACCATTGACGGGGCAATAGGAGGGCTTTGCGATATCCGACAGTTTACCAGTGAAGCTGGCTAGATGCCTTTTTAGGGCTACCAGGAATAAACGTGACAGTTGATAGATAGATGACGCTTCCAGACTGGATATCACTGCCTCGTTTCTGGGACTCCGAACACGTGGAACACTTCCGTCTCAATAAATTGGCACACATTGAGTGTAGATGCTTTTCTCATCGGTTTAAGAATCGGAAATTTTGAAAATTGATCAAGAACTATCAGAATGCAGACGTTTCCCTTCACTGACCGACGATATGAACCTAGAAAATCGATGTACAGCTTCTGCCATGGTCGTTCTGTCATAGACTGGACTTTCATAGGTGGTCTAAGAATGGTATTGGGGGCTTTAATCTCTTTATACACGTCACAGGCCCCTACGTAGTTTCTGACATCAACTGTCATTCGTGACCAGTACAAGTGTCTTCTCAGATGTTCCAGTGTTTTCCCTATACCACTGTGAGAAGCTAGCGGCGGATCATGAGCTCTCGAAATGACGTCGGTGACAAGCCCTCGCGGAATCCAAAGCTTCCAAGCTTCTTCTTCCTGAATCGGTTCGCCTGTTCTCGGAACAGTCCGAATGTAAACGAAACCATCTCTGACGTAAAGATCTGGTAGTTTGCCAGAAGTCGTTTTAACTTTATGCCTCAGCTCTTCGTATTCCAACGAGTTGAAGTATGGCGAACTAAGGTCAACTTCCGGATCAGGATCTTCGTTGGTGGACAGGCTGTCACAATGAATGCGTGACAGCGCATCAGGGACGACATTCAGGATTCCTTTTCTGTGCTCAATAGTGAAGTCGAAGCCCTGAAGCTTCAAACTCCACCGCGCAAGTCTACCGCTGAGGTCCTTTTGAGACATCAGCCATTTCAAGCTCGCGTGATCCGTCACTATCTTAAACGGCATAGGTTCAATGAAGGGCCGGAACTTCTGTACACTTAAGATTGCAGCTAGGCATTCCTGCTCTGTGACGGTATAATTTCTTTGTGCTGAGTTCAACTTTTTCGAGACGTAGGCTATTGCCTTGTCGTTGCCATCGTCATCTAGTTGAATCAGAACCCCACCAATACCTTGCTGGCTCGCATCACACTGGATAACGAACGGCTTGGTGAAGTCTGGGCTCACTAGCAACGGAGCAGAAGTAAGTTTTTGCTTTAATAGATCAAGAGACGTCTGGGCTTCAGGTGTCCATTTGAACTGACTAGGGTTTTTCAAGGTGTCTGTAATGGAGGCAGTTACATCAGCATAGTTCGGGATGAACCGTCTATACCATCCCGCCATACCTAGCAGGCGTCGGGCTTGCCGAACAGTTTTAGGTTACGGATAGTCAACTATACCTGAGATCTTGCCTGGGTCAGTCCTAATTCCTCCTTTCCCGACTATAAAACCCAAGTATTTGGTCTCCTTGATACAAAACTCACTCTTCTTGACGTTGGTGGTGAGGCCAGCTTTCCTCAAACAATCCGCTACACGCGATAGTAACGTGAGATGCGAGTCAAAGTCTGATGACAGAATAAATAAATCGTCTAGCACATCGTTTGTGGAGCGTTGCATAGGCCGAATGGCATCACCGTGTACTGATAGAGAGGATGACCAGGTACTGTAAAAGCGGTCTTCTCTCTGGAATCAGTGTCTAGTGGGATTTTCCAGAATGCGTCTTTCAGGTCCAGGCTCGTTATGTAGTTTGCCGGACGAAGTCGACTCAGAAGTGCGTCTATCTGCGGAAGCGGATAGGCATCCTTCTTCGTAACAGAGCTGACTTTCCTGGCGTCAGAACAAAGCCGGACCTTTCCAGGCTTCCTCACCAGCACAACTGGAGAGCTCCAAGGACTCTGGCTCTCCTCTATCACACCCAGCGATAGCATTCGCTCTAATTCGGCATCCATTAAACTTGTACTGCCGGCGATATCGGATAAAAGCGTTGTTTTATCGGAGCTGCGTCATTCGTTTCAATCTTGTGAGCGACCAATGTTGTTTTTCGCAGGCCTAAAGAGGCGAAAGAGGGGAAAGCTGTTTCGTAGCTTCTAGACGCTGTTGATCAAGACTAGAAAGAATATGGCAGTCGGTGTCAGGCATAGCTATTACACTTGGATTCACTTCTGCGGCTATACCCAGGACATCCGGAGCCAACCCAAATAGACGTTAGAAGTCTATTCCTAGATATAGTGCCTTTGTGAGCCCAGGAACCACGTAAAAACGCACGTTTTGGGTCTTATCACGGAAAGTGACGTCCAAGTTCACATGACCATGCACAGTCGTCATGGAACCATTAGCTACTTGGACCTGTGTACGATACCTCTTCCATTCAACCTCTGCTTCTGCAAGCTTTTCTAGAGCACCCTGGCCTAGAATACTGACAGTGGCACTACTAACAAGTAATCCAGTCTCAGTTCGCCTGAGCAGTCTTACTTCTGCGTACGGCCGAATGTCGTCTGGCATCGACACGGAAATCTGGGCCAGTTTTTTTCTTTCTAGTCTCATTCGTCGACAGTATTCCCGCCTACGAACGGTTGATCGTTTCTTTTTTGGTCCAATATCCAAGTCAGGAAACACGATTTCAGCTAACTCCGCCACTGAGGAGAAGATTCGTTCTCTTGCTGCGTTGTATTTCTGCAGACGAGTATGATACAGCGTCAGCGGATGTAAAACAGGCTCACGCCCAATCCTCATAACAAAGCTTTGTGGCCGTTTTAAAACAGAAATGCCATGAGGCCAAATCTCCGGCTCATTAACCTTGTCAGCCAAAAGTGCTGTCGGTCTTATCGGGACATCGAAAATTAAAGACTCTTCGAAAGAAGTGTCTAATAATGTCATGGGCTCCCCAAAAGTGGAAATGGGAGCTTGAAGATCCGCGGAGAAGCCTATCAGATTCTCCGTCTCCCTCAATGAAATGTTCGTACTATCAGGTGTTTTACTGATATCATCAGAATCACTGAATGATATCAGTGGACAATTCAGGGATTCGTCAAGGTCTGCTAATGGAGCGCACCTTCCTCCTCTTTCAAGGCTTGAACTGGAGTGTTCGTTGCAGTTGTCGCTCGCGACGTTGACGACGCTGGTCGGAAAGAGGTGGTGGTATTCCCGACCCGTCTCCGGTTTTTCTGTCGACAAAAGCTGCAATCGGGCTTGAAAATTTTTGCGTCCGCATCCGTAGCAGAACACAACTTGTCTCTCCTGCTGGCAGTCTTGATAGAAGTGACCCTGCTGATCACAGTTCCAACGTACTAAAGGGTTTTTTGTTGCAATGCTTGACACGTCACCTAAACTGTGGTTATTGCCTGGTGTTATTGACAATTCAGAGTTCAAGGTCTGAAGATCGTCGATTTCGTAAGCTCGTTGGTTCCGGTAAGGGTTCCAACTCCCAGCTGTCGCAATTCGTGTCTGCGTGGCTTGAATACGAGTAACAAGCGATCTTAGCTGTCCTATCGTATCGGTGGGATGTAAGCATATTTTCTCCTGAATCTCAGGCAATAAATTCGACTTGACAATCTCCACGAACTGTTGGTCTGGCATGGCAGTCTGCAACTGATCACGCAGCAACCCTAAATGATGGTGGTACATGGCGAACAGTTCACCAGGCTTTTGCTTTCTAGACTTCAGCTGTAAGCGGATCGCTCGTCCTTAGGCACTCCCCATTCGATGTACAATCCCGTTTTGATAAATTCCCAAGTTGGAAAAGGGTTATGCCTTAATATCGACCAGTACCAGTCCTTCGCTGGTCCTGTCAGTAACGTGAGCATGTTTCTGACAAGAGGTCAAAATCTCTGAGCTCGGAGTTATTGCTGTTATATGTCAGGTTCCATCTTCTGATAGGACTGGCAGATCGTCGCTGTCCTATATTTGCAGGGTGACGAATATGTAGAGGTGGTTGAGGTGGGACAAAGTTCGGTCTGGGCTGACCAGTTGGCTGACCAAAAGGCTAACCAAAAGGCTGACCAAAAGGCTGACCAAGAGCTGATGATGGTCTCTGAAACGATTGTCTCCTCAGATTGGGGAAATCGTTCGATGGTCTTTGATTACCCCTGGACGAAGGAGGTCGTAGGAAATCCATTGGCGGCAGTGCTGCTGCTATTTGTTGTCTGATGCTATCTACTAAATCAGTCCGCAAGACATTGAGGTTCTGTTCGAGACCTTCACGTACTACTTTGTATGCGCAAGCCTCCCATCAACGCATCCGTAGCTGCTGACGTGTGTCCTTGAGCGGTACACACTGGACTGTCTTGTTCTGAGTTGGGGTTTATAAAAGTCCTTGAGTGCAAGGCGGGCATTCCCGGTGAGAGTGATCGCCGATTCGTTGGTGGTAAGTTGAAGGTAGATAACTCAAAGGTCGGCAATGAATCATGCCTGGTAGACTTCGCGGGCTTCAACTTGTTCGGTCTTTTTGGGATGGCACCAGTGTAATCAGTGAGGTCCTGTAGTATGAGGCGGCGTCGACAGTTAGGGCAACTGGAATGTTCGCCAATCCAAGTCTGTATACATGCCTCATGGAAAACATGTCCACACACGGTCATGACAGGCTTCCGTTCGGCTGACCAGCTCGTATCTCTGCAGATAGTATACGGCTCAGGCACCATTGTCACACTGTTTGTCGCAGGAGGTGGTGTCCATACTGTAGCCATAATAAGTTCAGACGTAATTCGGGATTAAAATTTAAATTCCAAGAAATTTGAAAGTTTGAAAGAGATAACAAGCTCTTCACTATGTGAGGATGACGAAGCATTAATTTAAGTTGGAGTTCGGGACGATATACTAAAATTCAGGAAAATTTCTTCCCAAACATTCGAAGAAGTTTTCAATAAAGTGCAAAAAAAAAGTAAAGATTTGGAAAGTTAGCAAAGTCCTCTCAACTCGATACAATATAAATACAAAAAAATCCAAAGTTCGGAAACGTTAGCACGCTCCTTGAAGAAAAATTTCCTTCCTAACCGTTCGATTCAGCGTTTCAAAAACTTACGATCAGAATATTATTTCTCCTTCACTTCCCGGAGCTACCTCTCAACATAAAAGTCCCCAAGTCACTCTCTATCTTCTGAACGTGAATGTGTGCATGAAAAATTGTGGAGTTGCCACAAAAATCTGGGAAAAGTCGGGTTGGAGAAGCTAGAGACTGAAAATGATACTAGAGATTCTTCAGCCAGGCAGTTAGCAGTAGGCCAACTGCTGATTACTGAAGGTCTCCAGCATCACTTCCATCCTCCAACAACTCCTTCCTTCCTCTTCACCTGATTGTCATGTCCAGCTAATCCTCCAACTGGGCAGAGTCTTGAATCTGGTCAACTAGTTAGCTGGAAGCCAAAAAGTCGTCTCACAGATTCATAACTCTGTCCAGCCAATTGGCCAACAGAAACATGTCTCCGTGAGAGCTCACACAAAAATTTGTGAGGCCACCTACCATTTCCATGACAGAAGGCTAGCGGGAAAGATCAATTTCAAAAAAATTCAAAACTTTCAAAAACTAGACAATTGTTCAGACTCGAGGCTTGACCAAAGTCAAACCTAGAGTCGAACTTCAATTCAAAAACTTTCAAAAATCTATAACGTTACATTGCTTTATTTTACAATCAACTTCAAAAATTCAAAATCTCAAAACTTTCAAAAATCTTTACTTTACTTTACGAAATTTAATACTTTAACGTTACTCTACAGAAAATTTTCACATACCAAACAATTAGACTCAGGTCCGCATGTAACTTCCACTGGATATGAGACCTGAGGTCAGTCAATTAGCAAAGTGCCAAATGACTCTAAGTCCCAGTCCCCAATAAAATTTACACTTAGACCACTGAAGTCTAACTGAGGTGGCCCCACGTTGGGCGCCATTTTTGTTATGGATCTATGTTGAGTGATTGTTTCAGACGTTAAGTCCAGACTGCCAGTATGAGCTGACAGAACACTCGACGGACAGCGTTCACTGCAGGGCGGCACGCTAGCTCGCCTCGGCTCATTGGCGGAGAGTGTGAGGAGGTTCCACGAAAAAAACCTGCCGCTGCCGTCAGCCATAATCAAAAAAAAATCGTGCCTACTAAACAAAAAGCCGGTACACATTCGGTCCTGAAGGGACCCTTACGTCACTTTCCTATATTCATCCTCGAAGGCGCAGATGATTCGGCCTTACTGCATGCCCCAACCACCCATTTGACACTGAGGGCAGATAGTTTACAGTGTCCATAACTGACCTGTCAAGATACTAGAGCAAACCTACACAACCTTCACGTGAGAGGGCGCCAGGATAGTGAAGGAGGAATAAAAGAGCTCACAGCGTCATTACGTTATAATCTGGCACGGCCTTTATTCACTAACAACTAGTGATCTCATTTGCACATTCGTCAGGCAAAAACTAGAGAGATCTTCAGAGCTATACTTAATCAATCTTCGATGTCGCTAACTCTATGTATTACCTAAACCAAGTTGTGGTGATATTCTTAACTAAATAAAATCTTATCCAGGATGATTTCTATCCACTGTACTTCGTAATCAATAAAATTAAAAAAAAATTATTCAAAATGATTCGTTATACATACTAATTTTTTTTGTTTACTTGCTCTAAATCGTTCTGGATGAACGGTATTCATTGTGTTTTCTAATCAATGACAATAATAAAAAATTTATTCAAAATGATTCGTTATACATACTAATTTTTTCTTTGTTTACTTGTTCTAAATCATTCTGAATGAACGGTATTCATTGTGTTTTCTAATCAATGACAATAATAAAAAATTTATTCAAAATGATTCGTTATACATACTAATTTTTTCTCTACTTATCTTTCCGATCCTAATCTGTTCCAATAACCAGAAACAAAATCCACAGTATATTTCAACCTGACCAAGAGTGTCAAAGGTTATTTGTTCAAACAAAATGGTCTCTAACCATAAACAAAATGGTCTCTAACCATACTACTTTCCATTCACTTTAGAATTATCCAAGTGAACGATATTCATTACCAATAATAATTCAATAATTCGATAAAATTTGTTTGTTCGATGTAATTATTTGTATAGTTCCTTTGGAACTAGAGATTATTTTTCGTCGAAGAGTATAATGACACACACAAAAGTATTTAAAAAAATTTACTCACAGTACTCACAGCTGGACCTTTTCCCCTAAGGAGCTCCCTGGAGGCGGCTGCACGACACTATAGTGCTGGAAAACAAACAAACTAATGCCTCGGGTATCATTATAGTCTCTTCAAACACATCATGACGATTTTACCCTGTTCCCGTTTGCTTTTGTTCTTGCCTATTTCCTACGATCCACTATATATACTGGAGGTATGCTTAGTTAAGTGTCGTGAAATGAAGCTACAATACAACAATATATACATATACAATATAAAAGATACACAATATATAGGGCTTGCCTTGTTTCATGGGAGGCCGCCAATCTTCCCGAACAGAACGAAATATGTATGGACGATAATCCTTGCTCGCCAATACACCAATTACAGCATCTATGCGTGCGGTGTCAAAATTTTGCGGATCTTGTTGGTCCTAACGCCGCGATTAATTTACCATCTTGTAGGTATATGGTCAGTTAGATTTGTCGGGATCGCCAGCAATTAAAATTTAAAGTTTCTCCAGCTGTATTAAACTTTCAATTGGGTTATTGTCCAGCTCAAATTGTTGATTCCGCAAACTAATATGTTCTTTGCACACCATGCCCTGCCAAACGAGTTGTACCAACGCCACATGTGTATTTGATAATGCCTGCACTGCCAATTTGCCGTATTAATGTCCTGCGTAAGTAAATACTTTAACACCATGTGCACGATGGGCACTTATGTGCAGTTCTGGGCCGTCAGGGTGGACTCTATTGGACCATTGTCCGCCAAAAAATGTTACTGCCAGCCTGGTGGCTCTGTTTTTCGGTGTCGATCTTGAACCGTCCTTTTTATGCGTTTTAAAAAATATATAAATATGCGCGTTTCCGTACTTCCGCGTCACGAATTTAATTATTATCTCACAATCTTATTTGCTGTGTACGATAATTTTCGATTTTTCTACCAGACTTCTTATCTTCGACCACCTTTTCGTTCCAGACAGACAGGAAGACAGAACTATTCTTCTTCCTTGTCACAATCAGCATCTCATTTTTGAGCTTTCGTACGGGGTGCGTTCAAATTTTCCGCTATAGACAGCAGCCAACCGGCATACACGCTTCAGTAAGTCATGTAGCATATTGCTATATGCAATACGCTACGACCATAACAAGGTAAATATTTTTAAGCTGCGCGGGCGAGAGAAAATTTTTAGGGGAATTTCAAGTTGGATAGGGGTATACTACTTTATAGAAGAGATGGCTTGAAATATGATATTGATGACAAAATCGTACAGTCGGATCCAAATAAGCAAATGAGCAATTATTGATATTTTAATTTAGGTTATTTAGAATTTATTTGTCGCCGTCATGCCATAATCGCGAATCTGCTTTTTTGACTATTTTGATCTACAGTACTCCTATGTAACTCAGGAAAATGTAATCTATATTCTGGTTTTCCAGGTTTTCGTTTTCAAGAATGAGCTCAAATACTCAAAAAACGTTTATTCCCAACGTTGCTAGATCTCCAAAGATTAATTTCTCAGTTTCATTAAGGCTACGAATAATACCCTCTGTTTCGTAATGCAATCTGTTATAAACAAATTTGAAATTTTCCCATCTCATATTTTGCAAATTCTTTGAAATTTCATTTACAGAGCTCAAATGCCGTTATTACTAGACAACTTACCCAGTACGTTAAAACACTCTTGAGTATCTCTCCACATTCTGAAAACCATTTATCATTGCCTTCGTTTTCGAGAAAACGAAAAATTTCAAATTTGTTTACAGCTTTGATTGAAACAGAGTGTATAATATTCAAGTAGGTACACTGCGATCATTCTTTTAATTCCTTTTATTTTAGTTTGAAAGCAAGGAACTGAAAATTATAATTCCTGCCTACTCGCACGTCCTCGATCGTGGGTGCTTAAGCTTAAGGCTAAGAGCAGGGGAGACTAATTCACTAAGACCCTGCGGAAACAGTGACCAGAGTTGATCTATTGTGTCCTCCCCCTGGTTAATTTAAATCTATCAGTTTTACGATTTCGTTATTGCCTTTGGGGTTAGCTTGCAAAAATTATTTGGAGAGATGTTTCTCCAATGATCATCAACCTTAAAGTTGCAAGCGCGGGATACTCACATAAGATATGTTTTGTGGCTTCATCTTCCTCTTCGCATACTCGACGCAGTTCACTGTTGCAGTTCCCTATTTTCTTCAAAAATTATCTCCTGGAGTTCTCAAGAAATAGCTATCGAGACCGGTATAGATAAATTTATTAGAACCGCTACAATAAGAGTTGAGCGCATATGGTTAATTAACGCTTTTGTAAAATTATAATCTGATTGCTTCCCCTCGCCCAAAGTCCACGCCACTGAGCTCTGTCCTGCTTCAAACCGCCGCAGAAAATCCATGCTCACTTATTTCAATTTTACATGCTGTTTTCTTTGTAGGATTTACCAGCCACGATCTAAAGTGGGGCGAAGGCTGAACCGCTAGCCATAAGGGCTGCATTCTTGAAAATATCAAATTAAATGCCTCCAGAAATTTTTCTTTTTTACAAAAAGGAGCAGTAGAATAGATTTACTATGGAATGAATTATTTTGTTAGGAAAAATTCAGATGATCTATAGCAAATCATTTTCAATGGTCTTAAAGCGGAAAATTTTGACGTTGACGTTGTTCAGTATGTATTTAAAACGTCAGAATAACACTTAGTTTCTTGTTTTTGTTACAAGGCATGTCATTTCGTTCGGCGTTTGGTTTATTTTTAGTTTAACATACTAATACTAGCACCGACTAAGTGATGAAAAAGCATGTATTGTTGACCGCTTATTCATTAAACGTGTTACTACGGCGCGCTTGTGTTAAGCTGGTTCTGTTAGTCAAAAACTGTTTTTGTAACGCGCTACTTTTATTTCATGTTATTTTCTAATTTTGGCGTACTAGGACTACATTGACCTGAATAGGTTAAGAGCAAATAAGTCTTTAACGGCTAGAGATACTACATAAGGTGTAATACGTCAAATTAAAGAGGAGAGTCTACAGTTTACAGTTTTTGTAAAAAAAGTTATGTTAACGACATATTTATAAAAAAGGAATGATGTCAAAGTAAGAAACAGGTACGAAAATCCGAAATTTTTAGATTAGACAACCATAATTCTTGAAGACAGAAGGGTACGGGGCTCACTTAGCAGTTGTTGGAAAGGTCATGAAGTTCTGCATACAATGAGCTCTTAACTGTGATCGTACGCCCTACACTTGTCAATTGTCAAGATAAAAGATTTTTGAAAAACTAGTATTTTTTCTTAATAATAGAGCTGAAAGTATCCGGATAATTTGCTATCCGGCTTATCCGGAATAATTAGGATCCAATTCTTTAAATCCGAACTATACGGACTCGGATCTGGATCCGAACTGTCCGGATCCAGACTAAGCAAAAAAAGTTCAAAATTTCTTCCAGATTGCATTGTTTCATTGGGAAAGTGGAAATTTATATTTTCCCAATAAAGCAATGCAATTTGAATGAAATTTGGAAACTCGTTTGCTTAGCTTGGATCCGTGTAGTTCAGATCCAGATCCGGATAGCTCAGATCCGGATCCGGATTTCAGGAATCGGATAGTTTGCAGATCCTGTTATCCGGATATCTGGATATTAGAAAATCCGGATCCAATTTGCAGCTCTAATGTGGAGTAGGCTTAATGAGCAGGCATCAGCGCAAATACCAATTGAATGAAATCGCACGATTTTTAAAATTGCAATTTAATCATATAATTTGTTTCAATTTACAGTGCAGCTAATATATAATATGATAAATATGCTAACACAGTAGATGTTGGACGTCATAGCTATAGTGCTGTAATGCGTGTATCTGCGTGTATGTTTTGGCAAGCATCTCAAGTACTGAAGAATTTCATAAATAATAACAGTAATATATCTGTATGCTATATACCCATTTAAAAAAAAATTAAATCAAGGCCTGAATTTCAATTTTCCCTCAATAAACTTTTAATTAAAATTTGACTATTGACCAACGTAATTTCGTTCTACGTTAGTGTTCAATCGTCAATGCAAATTTATAGTATAACGACAGAAAAGCTTTATTTGGTCTTATACTTTAGATGAAAATAAAAGTTAAATAAAGTGAAAACCCAAAGTTTTGTATGGCAACACCTAGAAAGGGTTGCCCGGTTTTGTTCATATTTTATATTTTATTTTCTAATTTTTATGAAAACGCTGTGTACAAAATTTCAGCTCTCTGCGTCAACGCGTTCTGAGGAAGTGTCCAAATATATAAGTATAGTGAAAACCCAAAGTTTTGTATGGCAAAACCAAGAAAGAGTCGCCCGATTTAGCTAATAAGTCTTTAACGGTTACAGTTAGAAGATAGGTTGGTCAAATTAAAGAGGAGAGTCAACCGTCTACAATTTTTGTAACAAAAACGTTACGTTAACCATCTTTTTACTAAAAGTTAGCAAATCCAAAATTTTTAGTTTAGAGTACATACTTTAGATATAAATTTGCATTCATAGAACCAAAACAAAAGGAATCCTTTTTTCATGGCGAAAAGCGAATTGAACTATTCTTATACATAGACTCTTTCGAGCTTTGCAATCCTCTGGGCTCCTCTGAAAATAAACATATGGTATTAGTTATATATTGGAAATATGTTGGCATGGTTTCGAAAAAAAGGCAGAAAATATCTTTTCAGCGAAAATTTGCGAAGAACAGCATGTTATATATTTTCGACTAGATGAAATAATACGTCCTTTGATAAGAGATAGAAAATATTTGGATGAAATTAGAATTTCAGTTTATATAGATGAAGATATTATTATAAATGGATCTGTTGTTGGTGTGATGGCTGTCAACCTTGGAAGCCATCAATACGAAAAAATTTTAGTGGCTCAAAATATCCATTTCACTATTGTTTGGTTGAAAAAATAACTTATAAGAGCCACTATTTTACCAAAGGAATAGAGTGTTGCGAAGATCTGAAAATTACAACTTAGATCTAGAAACTACGCAATTATTACAGTTGGAAAATTATCACGGGATCAAAACCACATCTAGCCTAAATGAGTTGAACTATTTCCACATATGCAATCATGGACTTCCACTTTGCCCTGACGCACGATATATTTAAGGGTTTGGTCAAAAGGTGATGCTAATTATTGAATACCTCGTTGATAATGATAAAATTACATATAATTTTTTAAATGAATCCCTAAGGACTTTCAATAAAAAACTAAATGTAAATGTGAGCTTTCCTACAATTGTCCAAAATAATAAGCGTCCTCCCTGGAAAGCAAATGAAATTTGGATAATGATTATATTATATCTACTTGTAATGCTATCAAAGGAATTCCCTGATGATGTGGATATACTGAAGTTTTTTTTATGTCGTTTGCAAATTACTCGGATTTATACCATGGACGAAATAATATTCTACCAGCACTATTATATAGCACATTATCCATTCCTGATGAAGCTAATCGGGCCTTTAATAAATGTGTGGATCTTACATTGTTGTAAACAAAAGCACAGTATGTTGTAAACATAAATACTATATGAGAGATCTAAGAAATCAAAAAATGTTACAACAATCATTAGTAAAAAAAGCAGTTATATCAGATGCATGAGTCATCAATATTTCCACCAGATGTTCAATACTTAGACCAGAAAACGGTCTCTCTCGAGATATGTTTGATTAAAATATTTTTAAATATGTTATACAAAAAGTAACTACTTATAAAAGAAATAATTTACAAACACAATGAATGCGTTATTATAGATATAGATGAAAACTTTAACATTAAGGTTTTGAAAATTCTACACGTATTGCTTCGAAGACCTAACGTTTTATGGAAAAACATGCCTCATGTATTATAATGAAAAAAGTGGGTTATATGAATCTATCACTCCATGGGACAGCTGTGAATAAGTTAGTTACTGCAAATTAAAATTTACAAAGTCATTTCAGACAAATTTCTTTGAAACAAATTTTATGCATCTCTTTCTTCATCTATATAAAATGGATGATATCAAGTTGTTTTCAAAATTTGTGATAAAACGCGTACTATTAAGAAAACAATTTGTTACCCTGCTAAAGTTAACATTTTAATACTTAAATAAAATGAATTAATAAGAATTAGTAATAGTTATTTTAACATAGCTTCTCGTATAGGCATATTGGGTTTTACGGTTAGTCACAGAATCGAATGGATTTGACATTGAAGATTATGAAGTACCAAAACTATTTGATAAGCAGAACCTTTTAATGATTTTAACCTCCAATGATCGATGGGAGCCTGGAAAAATATGCAGCTTGTTAAACATAAATACCGAAAATAAATCTGGTAAATCGATCGAAATTTCCCTTTATTAAATTATGAAATTAAATATTATATTTCAGATGAACTTATATCAACAATATCCTTGGAATATTTTCTTTGTGCCCATATAAGTCGGATATAAATGACTTCATCTTTATAGCCCCAAAACTAACAACGAATGAAGGCATATTAAGCCCAGCTACATCTACAATTACATCAGGAGCCTATCAAGACACATCACAGAACTTTTAAAATTTTACAATCCAAGATCTTCCAAAAAATATTCTTGATATATTCGAAAGAAAGGAAAAGCTTCGACCAAGCCAGATTCACGATATGTCTCATATTATCACGGATTCACTGCGATCTATTTCAAATACAATTCCAACTTCGGTATTGTTGTTGACCATTTGGTCACTAAATATCCGGAAACTTTTTTACAAATTGATGAAACTGAGCAAGCTATAAAAGAGAGCAGTACTGTAGTCGTGTTAAATGTTAATAATTAAATTAATAAATCATAATAATTATAAAAACAACTGCAATAAGCAGCGGCGTGATTTAAACCCAGAAATTGATTTAAAGTCACGAAAAAGGCAAAAATATTCATGTCAAAAAAGAAAAGAAAAATTGTTTAATACATATTTGCCAAAAAACAAATCTATCCGAAGAACAGTTGTCTAAAATTGACGAATACATGGATTGTACCTATCCGTATCAAAGACCTGGTCTTTTCTTTTTAATAAACGTTTTATATTTTATTGTTGCTTTCAATCTGGTGTAAAATTTCGATACGATGACCTTACCTTCTGTATATTACCTTAGGATTAGTCGACAATAGGAATTTACACACACTCGCTACCATAGATGATAAAATTATAGGGTATATTAAGGATATAGACGTCTTTATTGTACTGGAAATAGAAATAGAATAGAAATAGATGCGAAAAACCATTTTAATAATCAAACTTGCACAGAGGGGTGACCAAACGAAATTACAAACGGAAGCTCTAGCTCTTTTCCTTGTTTCTTAAGATTTGACTCGATTTTCAAGACTCTTCCAAGGTATAAGTACAGTCACCGAAATATTTATGTTTTAAAACTGTAAATTTACTACAATTATTGGAGTAATTAAAATAAGAACAGTAAACGGGATAAAGCTGTACATTTACTACAATTGAAGTAGTAATCATATAAAGGTAAGGAATGTAAATTTACCTACACAACAATAAATTTGCAACTAAATATATAGAAATCTCCGTTTTTAAAACGTAATATTTTACTATTTTCATAGTGCTAATCATATATAATAGAAGTTGAAGCTGGAAAAAAGTGAAAAAGTGTTTGGTACCAAAACTCTCGCAATAACCGGCCGATTTTTATGAAATTTCGTAATTAGATTTTTCTCCATACGCTTTTGGGTTAAATATTCGTGTACGAAAATTGCGCTTATGATGGTTGAAGTTGAAAATATTCGAATACGAATAACTTGATTTTGAATTGCACGATTTTTAAATTATAGCATATTTTGAAAGCTCTTATTAATTTTTAACTGTATTTTTAATCTCAGTTCATTTAGATTATTGGATGGGGAGGAAATGAGGAACAAATCTACGGCCATTTTTTTCAATATTTACCATAATTCCTGTAATTCGAATGGTAGGTGGATGAAATCTTGACAGCCTATAGATCTTTGGATGATCTTATTTTTGGATTTAGAAAATATGCGAAATTTGAAACAGAATTCGAAATTGACGGAATTGAGTTTTCAAATCTTCAATTTCACATTTTTGCTATTTCTCCACTTTCTATGGTCCTAGCGGGATGGTTTAGGTGTTGTTGGAAAGCCGATGGGTGTTAATATAAACTATCAAAATTTAAGAAAAAATCTATTCTCGAAAGAGGCGAAAAGTGAGGAAATAACTTTGTTTTTTAACCCTATAAAACCGATGAAAATTTCCTAGTTCTTTTTGCAGGTAGTGAACTGTTTTATATATATTGCGTTTAGAATTTTCCATAGTTTGGTGTTATTTTGTTGTCGAATTTCGGAAATTTTTCACACCAAATTGGTAATTTTCGCGAAAAAAAAGCAAGGCTCATTTGCACGGCCCATTACAAATGAAGTTCTTACTGCAGTGGGTCATGTGGGTTATTGTTGGAAAGACGAGGGTTCGAAATTTACGAATTTGAAATTTCATCCTCTCCGCCCATTTTTTGAGGTGAGATGGTGAAATCAAACTTAGAACTTTGCGGGGATAGCGCGGCAGGAGGGTGCGCTAGAATCATTTGCTGTATGCCAAATCAAGATCCATTCGAGGATATCAACTTGTTTATTAACATGGTTTTTGGATGGTACCGGCTCGATTTGTGAGCGTGTTCAATTTACATCTAATCCCAAAATCTGGGATTTCGTTCAGATGTGTGTTTTTTCGTCGAAGGCGCTGAAAAAAATGAAACAAACTAAATCATGATCTAAAGGTAACACCTTTCGTGGTTGTAAGTAGCTGTGTTTCATCAAATTCGCCGTGGTTGTGGGGTGATGATAAATAGGGGAAGTTCACTCTTTAAATCTGAACTAGAATCCTCTCTGGACGGATGACGGGGCCGCGAATCGAAAAATCGACTTTGGATTCGTCTTTGGTTAGATAAGGTGATTAAATCATGGAAAAAATTGAAGGTGGGCCGATTTTGGGGTGGGGGAGGGGGTTGCTACCATCACACCACTTAAACCCCAAATATGACATGTAGCATGTCTAATTAAGGACCCCTCCGAGCTCAAATGGCGTCATTCATTTTTAATTCCGTTATAATTTTTTTCACCCTCTAAAATTTCAATACATTTTACCCGAAAACCACTTTATCACAACGGATGATTCTAGAGAAAATAAATAAATAAATAAATAATAAAATTCTCTCTACTAAAACGTATTTATTTTTGTTTGCCACTATTTTCTCGCTGCTATTTTAATCCCTAAGTTCATAGTTTTTCCTCATCTGCGTACCATACACCCCATTACTACATTTGAGTTAGATTATAAATTTATTTTCCACTATCAGTATAAGTGTTTGATTGCGAAACTTTTTGATCTTTACAAAAAAAATTTCTCCGAAGCACCGTTATTCCGCAAACGTAAATTGAAAATTTTTACGGCACCCTGTTACGTAAATAACAAATTTCTTTCAACAATTGCTCAAAGAAATGTTATGAAAGGGAGTGGATTTTAATTAATATATTAAATACAAATTACTCAAAGAAAGCATATCCAAAAAATTAAGCAACTGCATATTCGAAATTTCCCCTTTATATGAAATTTTACTTATTTCGCCATTAGTTGATAGGATGGAGTAAAATGATATGAACTGAAAAGCTGATATCCTATACTCAGGGGCGGATTTCATTATAGATCGAGTAGGCCCGAGCTTAGGACGGCAAATTTAGGTAGCGGCAAAACTTGATGAGTTTGGATCATCGAACTGTATTTTTGCTTACTAGTTTACTCCCAAGTTCAAGGGTATCGTTTTCATTTTGCTCCACTACAGACTACATATATTAGTACTGGTTATTTGGTATTTTCGCTGCCAATAGTATTAATTTTCGTACACGGTAAAGAAGAGGAATAATCGTTCCCGAGATCCATCATATCACCACCGCCTCTCGCCCGCAAGCGTGTTTTACAGGGAGTAGGGGCGGCAATATTCCATAGGCCTAAGACAGCCAAGATATCAAATCCGTCTCTGCCTACACTAACTTTCTGTGCACCCATATTGATATCTGAGTAACTGTTAGTTACTTCCATAACATTGTACATTATTCCATACTAACTGGATAATGTGGATACCTACAAAACCGCAACTCCCGCCGAAATATTATCCGAGTTGCAAAATTCCTTTTGCTAATTTTTCTGTGATATTTTTTCTGAATTTTTGAGCATATTTTCACGGCCTCCCAATTACTTTGCAAAAATTAATTTTAAATTTCGAAATTTGCGCTTTTCATGAGATTATCAGTACAAAATTTCAGGAACATCGGATGTCATTTACCTATATAAAAAAAAATTAAATGTATGTATATTTTGCATGCCCATTTTCTGCCATCTACGGCGAAGGCCGCATGCATCAGATATTACAGAAACGACAATCTATATATCTCCTCTAATGTTCGCACTGTATTCGAATGAATTTGGAAATTTCGTTCAAATTTTACAAGCATTTAACCGCGACAACTCACACCGAAATTTGTAAAATTAAGCAAATTCTACAAAAAAATCTTGGAAAATCACAACTTTTATTTTCTTCTGTACCCAGCCATGTGGGTACTTTTGATAAAGGTCCCGGCGAGTATATAACAAAAAATTAATTGAGTTTATTTTGCCCCTATTTTATTGTCGATTAGGCGTGAAAAACAGTTATATTTGAATTACTGAAGATTTATGCTAAAATTTTATATACAGGCTTTTAAAAGAAAAATTGTTGGTTCGAAAATGGGACCAATCGAGCAACTCGTTCGTAGGGTTGTCATGCAAAATTTTCCGTTTTACTATTTATTACAGACACACACATAGACACATAACGACACAGAGTAAATAACTTGACTACGGAATCGCGCGATCGAGTCAGAAGATAGCTTAGATATTATGGACCTCTAACCATGACACCCCTTTCAATCACACTTACACCCACCTGGACATCTTTACTGACGCCGGGCAGTGCCGGCAGGCTCCCCCTATTTTTATAGTGAAATGCGTACTCATATGTATTTATGGAAAATTACGTAATCCAATCGATTGAAGCATTTGGAGACAATAAACGGCGTGATATGCAACAAAGGAGGAAATATGACAAAAACAGACAAGAGGCGTAACATATGAAAACCACAATTCGAAGGGAGCAATGTAAATACTATAAAAATGACCACGAAATATATAATTAGCACGCTTCCAGCAACTCTAAGTGTGTGTGTGGTGTGTGCCTGGTGTGGGTGGGGTGGGTGGTTCCGTCAAACAAGCGAAAAAGGGCAAAAGTTATTTTGTCTCAGGCTGCAGTTTTGAGGGTTAGTGTAGGATAGACCTGGGAGTATTGTCCCAAAATTGCGGCGTACCAGGACCATTCCATTTAACAATCTCATCCATTCAATCATCCCAGATATCCGTCCTATCCAGGTTTCGCAGACATTCCGCCTAACATACCACCCAATGCCATCTCTACATATTAATTCATCCTTCTCATGTAATCGGCCTTCCCATATCCGTGCATTCCATCCATCCATCCATTCATTTTATCATATAAATTTTTGTAAAATAAGGATGACTACGTTATGGAACATTAGAATAATTAAAAGAAATTAGGAGGCGCACACAATCACACAATCACAATGCCAAACCATTACCAAAAAGCGCATAACCCTGCAAAGACGTAGATTTTTTTAATTACGCAAAAATTATGCAAATTGTTTTGTATAATTAAAATAATCTATGTCTTTGCAGCGGTATGGCGGCTATTTGGAACCGTCGCGTCGTAATAGTATGGCATTGTGATTTCCGTGAATGTTTACTTGAATATTGTCACTTAAAAACAAAGTTATCCTGCAACAAATGTTAAAAAAAACATTTTTTTTTAATGCGTTTTTATTAGTATGGCGGGTCATAAGCCCGGCAAAAAAGTATGGCATTGTGCTACCGCCATGTTTATTTTCATAGACTACAGAACAATGTAAGAGTTTTTGTGTAACAAATTGTTTGAATACCGTAATTTTTCCGACAAGTTTGTTAATTAGCCTGTTATTACGCCGCGCCGGCCAAGCCTAAAATCATGATTTTTGTTTCTTAAATCACATAATTCGACCCTGTAAGGGTCGCCATACTTGTAACAAATGACAATTGGATTTTTCTGTCATCATTTCCCGGTCTATATGTTTACCCTAAAGTATGATATTTTGAATAAAATAGCAGTTTTAAAATTTTCAAATTTCTACCGCTTTCGAGCCGTACGCATGGCAAACAGATTGTCACACGTTCTGCGGAGGTTTTATTTTTATTTTTCACTCCTCGCGAAACCACCCTACGTCAACAATTATAATTGCAACCTGAAACAAATTAAATTGCCTTTTTGCCTTTTTGACAGGACTTTCGACTCCGTACTATGCCTCGTTTTTATTCAAACCCAAAAGAGAAAAGCAAACTTGAGTTCATCCATGAATGAAATTCGATCGCCAGTATAATACAAAAAAAAAAGCTGCGCATATATTATGTCTTTCACATATTTTAGAGACTTAAAACGTTGTAAGTTATTTACTCTTCAAGAAGTTAACGTTCATTTGGAGACCCTAAAACGCTGGAACACCCACAGAGATTCGGTAAGTTAATTGAATCTCAATGCTTTCACAGATATTTCATAAATATTGTAGATTAAAGAGTTGGTTTAAAATTGAATTTGAATTTGAATCAAAAAGATGGACTTACCTTTTAGGAAGAGTAATGCATTTTCCAAACCGCCATATTATGTGGCTTTCTTAACATTTCTCTAAACTCTTGTGTACATACTTCCGATGAATTTATTCAAATATGTTTCATAACTAATTTAGTAAATAGAACGTGAAGAAAGACCTGTAAAAAAAAAAGAGATTTTTATTAAAATTATTTACGTTCATATTCCATATTCAAACAAAGATTTCATAAATTTTCTTAAAATACTTGTTTAAAGTTTGATTTATGTACACACTTTAATAAAAATTATATTACAAAAAATTACGTATTATATTCGACTTTTTAGAAATTCCTTCAATTTTCATTTTTCAAATGATATATACGTTTAAAAAATATATGATTATTAATTTCACAAAGTTATGCTTTCTTACGAATATAGGGAAATGATATCCCGATGTTCCAGGCGATAAATTATAACATTCGAAAGTCAAATTAATGTTAATTTACATAAATCATTTAAATGAAAATTCGAAAAAAATTGCTTTCATTGAGGACTAAATTTATTGTAAGTTACAAATAAATAAAATAAGTTAAAAAACGAGTTTTCAAACAAAACTGAGGCCAAGCCGCATGACATGAAAAAGTAGAAAATAAACTTTTCTTCACACACAGAGGTGGACTCAGATTTTTTGATTGGGACATTACTCTTGAATATTCTTTCTTTTCATCACTTATTACCTGTGATTGATCATACTGAAATATATCGGTGATTGTCAGCGAATAAAATCTGAGTCCACCTCTGTGTGTGAAGAGAAGTTTATTTTCTACTTTTTCATGCGGCTTGGCTTCAGTTTTGTTTGAAACCTCGTTTTTTACTTATTTTATTTTCTGCCTTTTTCACGTTAACTAAATTGTTACTACGTGCTGCATGGAGATATTTTAAAACAATTTTTAAGTCATGTTTGGTGCCGATCCGAAAACAAAAATTTTTCGAGTATCAAATCGTTGAAGTACTGCAACGGTTTTCTGAAATTCAAATTATGTTTTAAACAGAGGTTTTTTGGCGGTATTCCAACTTGATACCATATAACATGAATTTCCCGATCTTCCATGTTTTCCACAGATTTTTCCTATTACTATGAAATTTTTTTAAAAATTTACATGAATTTTCCTCGATTTTTCACGCAAGTTTTCATGATTGTTGAAGAGAAAGTATTGATGCCAGTAGGACGGAAAAAAAAGATTCCGCATAGCTTATGAAACTTTTTTGTCAGAAAATTTTCTGGAAAAGTCGGAAAATTCCGGAAATTTTCGGAAAATTTTCCAGAAAAATTGGAAAATTCTGCATTTTTCCTGAAACAGATTTATCACCAATCATATCGATGAAAATTTGTCCGATGATTTTCCCGCTTTTCCGGGTTTTCCACGGAGTTGTCCACAAAAGCAACTATATGCAATTCATTTCGCTCTACAATTTTGTCTTAGGTTGCAAAACGCTCAAACGCTTCCTTGGTCTGAAAAACTGCGGAAAAGCGTTTTTTATGAATTTTCCTCGATTTTTTCTGCAAGTTTTCACCATTGTCGGAGAGAAAGTAATGATGCCAGTTGATAGGGAACTTGATCCTGCATAATTTAGAAAAGTTTTTTACCGGAAAATTTTCCGGAAAAGTCGGAAAATTCTGGAAATTTTTTTCGGAAAAATCGGAAAACTCTGCATTTTTCCTGAAACGGATTTATCACTAATCAAATTTGTACCAAATTTTCAAATGATTTTTCCCGATTTTCCGGGTTTTCCATGGAAATTTCCGGTTCCAATTTTGACAGATTCAATTGTCACGCGACATGAACCTGTGTGCCAAATTTCAGCTCGCTGTGATAACGAAGAGTAGGTCTACGAGAGTGTCGAAAATAGTAAAAAAGAAATTTATAAATAAATAGACAGATAAATTCGTGTACCAGTTAAAGGGAATGGCCTCAAAAATAGAAATTACCAAACAAAATTTCATTTTCTCACAATAGATCAGAGTTACAGGGTGGCGAAATAATACCAAATTGTTATATATGCTACCACCAGTGCGGATTCAGCTAGAGGGCACGGGGTGTTACGGAGCGTTCCTAAGCGGCCATAACTTGGACTGGGAGTGCTTTCCGTGGAGAGGATCACCAACCCAATTAAAATAAAATACAATTCCCACTTGTTACTTTATCAACACTTTTCAACACTTTTTCAATAATTAAACTTAATACTTTTAATACTTAATACAATGTCAATACTTAATACTTTTTCAATAATTGATACTTTTTTTTTTATCTTAGAATAGGTTGCCTTACCTCTGGTGGGGGTCAACCTTATTCTTAAATATTTGGGAAAACTGAGTGCCTCGTCCCTAAGATGCATCGGCTTTTTATTTAGTCTGATTTTGGTATCACTCAGCAAAATTAAATATGGTTCCGGATGGGGATAGGAAAGTTACAGTACAGGAACTCTAGAATTGAATATATTGGGAATGCCTTCCCAATATTTCAATATATTGGTAATAGCCATGATATCCTATTCCGCAATATCTAGACATTTCATCCGAACGTTTCCCCTTCATTCAAAGATATTCTCTTCAGTTATTGGTTAACCTTATATAATAATAAGAATTTTTTTTATGTATATATGACTCTTTTATTATTGGCTCTTTGGCTCTTTTAAAAATTTCTTAAAAATACGTGGCTAAAGGCTCTACAAAGTGTAAAAAAAGACGCTAGCTAAACTAAATGGTATAAAAAGTCAATAGGGACAAAAAATAACATTTAAAACAATTATAACAACTAATAAACATCAAAAAAGACACAAAAATTTAAAACAAATGACACAAAATTCTCAAAAGAGATTAAAAAACGGACACAAGAATTTTGAAAAGGATCTAAAATATGTACAAAAAATTTAATAGTCCCAATTTTGACAATTTGGTATGTGGCAGTTCCAAGAAATTCCAAATTTTCAAAATAAACTAATAAAAATGTCCCTACTCGAGCGAATTTCAACAAAAAATTTTGCAATTTAGAACCGAAACCGAAACCGAATTAGAGAAAAGAATAACCGAACGAACGAAAAATTTACGCGATACCGTTATAGAGTCCCGCGAGGGCAGCCTGTAGTATCATAGACCTCTACAAACTGCCCTCATCATACCTCCAGCTTAGCATCTCTAACAGAGTGCTTGTCCTTCCCACAGCACCTGCAACGATTCCTAAGCGGGGAGAAGCCCCGTGGACTAGTGTTGCAAATGCTGTGACCTGTTCTCACCAGCGAAAGACAACAGCTCCATCCTGCACCGACGATAGTGGTTGCCATGTGCAGTTGAATGTGTCTGCGTTCGTTGCAAGATATTCGAGACGTAAACGTCTCTTCAGCCTGTCAACGAAGTGGCGCTTAAGTGCGGGGTGTTGTGGGTCAGTGTTCTGATTCCCATCTTCGACTCTCATGCAGTACAGGTGAATTGTAGATTTTGCCAGTGTCAACACAAAACTAATCAAACAATTCACTCAACTACAGACCTTTGGTCCCCATAGAAACGATGTCCTAGTAATGCCGAAATTCGGGTGGATCAAGTGACACATACCGCGCACGAGATCCATCAGACCCTGCAAAGCCAGACAAGTAAAGAACCTGTGAAACAGGTTGCCTTCACCAGCACAAACTGTGCAAATCCTCTGAGCCCGCCGGTCAATATGTGACAACTGATTAGGATGCACAAGACTGTGATGCAGCAATTTGAATGCTACATCAGCATCTTTGTAACTAGAAGGATAACTGTAGACTACTCTGCTAGTTATCCCTCCCATCACGCCCATATTCACCCCGAGGTGTGTTCGCCATCTGTTGTATCCTGTATACTCAGGAGGTCTTATTTACATAAGCACGTCACGGAGCACACGTGTTGTAAGTGTGCTGAGAGGTGTCAGTGGTGGTCTGTTCAGAACGAAAGCATCTTCCAACTTAGTGCCAGGGTCACTGGTCTAAAGTTGTTTATTCGACAGTTTCCAGAGATATCAATAATATCTCCGAGAACCGTCAGTGTATGCGTGTCAGCTTCAAAACCCCGAGCATTACTGAAGACTGAATCTATTAATTCAGGATTAAACCTGATTGGAATCGATGGGAATTGCGTGTACCGTAGAGCATTCCACTTAAGGTGAAATGCTGGCCTGATTCTGCCCCAGGTCTGAATCGTTGAGATTAGATCCTGCGGCCAGTCACGAGGATAAGGTGGTCGAACAGAGAGTAGGTAGTAATATGCCGATCCCTCCCAGTACATTTTGAGAAATCAAGCTCTCTCTGGCAAAACACTCTTTGGAATGCACGCACTTGGAGATACCTTGATTTCACAACCAAGTTAGTGAGACGTAATCCACCTATCTTTACTGGCAGACAGAGCGTGCTTTCAGCAACCCATCGTCTTGCGCACCAAAAGGCGTCTATCGCTTTTGCTTGAAGAAGGCCTACGAAGCCTTCATGAAACGTCTCAGACTTTAGCAGATGAACGATGGACGAGGTAATCAAATAGTTTATCACGACTGACCTACCCATTAAGGATAATTGAAACAGTCGACTACGCCATGAGTTTACAGCTCTAGAGAGTTTCTCAAGAGTGATGCGGCTATTATTTGATTTACTCTCGCGTCCGATATACACACCTAAATACTTCAGGCAAGTATTAGTCCATTGGATGTTCAGTGGAGTATCTGTACGATCTCTCCACCTTCCACACCACAAGCCTTGACTCTTACTAAGGTTGATTTTAGCGCCCGCTATACGTTCGAACTGTTCGAAAACAGCACGAGCGACCGGAAAAGCTTCATCTCCAGTGACGAAAATAGACAGATCATCCGCATACGCCAACATAAGACGAACCGCATACTGTCCGAGCATTCGACCAAGATTCACCAGAAGCGGCTCCAACGAAAGATCATAAAGCATACCTGACAATGGATAGCCCTGTCTGATACCTCGATGAAACGAGATAGGAGCAAGAACTTGTCCTTGATGCTTAATCAAAATCGCTGAATCTCTATACAGTTTCCCGACGATATCGAGCCACATGGGTGGAAGCCCAAATGCCTCGAGAGCAGCCAAGAGATACTCGTGCGAGACACTATCAAAGCCTTTTGCTGGTCAAGTGAAATCATGGCCATTTGTGTACCTGTCTGTTCATGGTAGGCAAACAAGTGCTTGGCTACCGCGACGTTGTCGTAGATACTACAACCAGATACACAATAGGACTGTTACGGGTGTATTACCGAAGAAATCACTGAGCGGAGTATCGCCCCTAATGCTTTGCAGACGATTTTGTAGTCTACATTGCATAGGGTTACTGGCCTCCAGTTCCCCATCCTCTGCAAATCTCCCTTCTTTGGTATCAAGCGCATAACAGATCTCCTCCAACTAGAAGGAAAGTCTGAATGTCTCTCAACCGCCGAATTGAAGAGTTCCAAAAGGTCAGGAATTAATAAATCCTTGAAACGTATGAAGAATTCTGGAGTCAAGCCGTCATAACCAGGTGAAGTGTGTCGCCTTAGATCCTTTGTCGCGGCAATCATATCCTCCAATGTGATTACTGTATCCAGGAGCTCCTTACTGTCTTTAGAGAAAGTGGGAATACTCTCAAGAAATTCAGGAGTGGTCGAGGATGTTGTCGACGTCGATTCAGAGTAGAGACTACTGTAGTAGTCTCGAATATGTTCTGATAGCTGCTGTCCGTTGAGGACTTGTCCAGATTCATCAATTATCGATTCGACCTCACAAGAAGCAGTACGACGTCTAGTCGCCTGAAAGAAGTACTCGGTTGGAGAATAGCCTTCTCTCAGCCAGCGCGATTGGCCGCGCAGCACAAACTCCAAGCTGTGCTTGTATGTCTGTGTCGCCAAGCGTTCCTTTATTCCATTGAAATAAAGAATCAACCCCGGCTGAGTTGGGAGAAGAGCTGCCACCCGAGAGACCTCGGCCGACAAGCTAGAAGCTTGATAGCCACTTCGATTGAAACTCGTCTCGACAAAAGACCGAATCTGGAGCTTTCCAACATCCCACCATTGACTAAGAAAAGGAAAGTCAGCTTTCCTCTCTTGCCAATCGTGCCAGAAATCAATGAACTCATTGATGAACTGCTCGGAATTCAACAAATAGTTGTTGATTATCCAGTATGCAGTTCTTCTTTCAACTAGAGTGCTGGTCGCCACTATGGAAGATGATCGTTAACGGAACACACTTCATGAGTGACACCAACGGAATGTTCTAGTATTCAAGGTGAGACGTAAAGTCTATCAATTCTGGAGCTTGCGAGAATTCCATGCATATTTCGCGAGACTCTCGTGTATGATCTAGTCGTAGGAAGTATCCAACGAGTCTCAAAACACCGACAAAATTCCTCAATCGAGTAGCATTGACAGAGTTGAACTCAACTCCAGAGTGCCGATCCATTGAGGGATTCAGAGTGCAGTTGAAATCACTTCCGAGGATAGTTTCACCGCTAAAATTCACCAAACAGGACTGAACACTATCAAGAACTTGTCTTGTAATGTCCTGGTCATGAGGAAGGTACACGTTTACTACCTTGATATTTTTGTCTTGAATGACAAAGTCCAAGGAAGAAGCGAAGCCTGGGAAGATATCTGTATAGACAGGAGACCATAGTGTAAAAGCTCAAACGATGAATGTTCGACATCTACTGACGAGGAGAATCGGCCAAGCGATGCTCCTGAAGCAACTCCTCCACCTTCCTATGGAGACGATCTAACCGAGCTACATGGTTGTACTTCCTCCTCTTCTTGGACTGAGGAAGTAACTACTTTGGCCTCTCCAGCTCCTTTACAAGAATGCTCCAGATTTTATCTGAGTTCTTCTTGCACTGGAGCTGGCCAAGAATTTCAGAGATCTTCTCCCTAGGAATGTTTTCCATCCCCTTCGAGACCTCAAATTGGCTACCAGTCGAAATGGTGCTACCACACGACTCGTAGCCACTGAAGCTCGAGAGACCAGTCTCATCCAAACCGGTCATTTCGCAGTCCGAAAGCCGTTCTAGAGATGCTTCCGCCTCCCTCACAACAACCTTCGAACCGCGGGCACCACTATCGTCCTCCTCCGAGTGGGGCCGTTTTGGAGCGACTGGCTTTGCTGGCTCTGGAGGAGGTAGCATCGCCCGGTCCACCTTCGTCTTCTTCCTCGTCCTCTTTTTTTCCCAAATGGCTACTCGACCCCTCGTCGGCCGTGTTTTCACGTGCCGACGTGGCGCCGTTTACATCCATAACTATTTTTGCCTCTAGGACAACTTCAGGCACCTTAACCAATGGCTGCTCCAAAATAGCAGGTTGAGTGCCGGCCGAAGGCTCCTCCTCCAGATCCACTACTGTAGTAGTGGCTTCCTTCGAGGGAACCCTCGGTTCAGCCTTCTTCCCGGTTCTCCTGGGGCAGTCAGCAATAAAATGCCCTACCAAATGGCAAGCATGGCATTTCGCTTCGGTGCCTACGTCTATCCAGTGCCTCGTGCCGGATAAGCTCAGGTAAAAGCCTGACGGAAGCGTACACCCTTTATTCAAGGTGATGGACGCCTCCCGGCTAGTACCGAAGATACCCCGCCCGAGACCCTCGACCCCAATTTTTAAGGGAATGGCACGAACGTAGCCATGAACCTTCCCAAATCTTCCCAAGAAATTTAGGAGGTCTTCATGGCAAGCTCGCATAGGGACCCGCGAAAACACGTCCTTCGTGGGCTTTTCCCTGAGTGGGAACTGCACAAGGTTTCTACCCTCCACCTCGATGACCTAAAGCAATAGCTTGGTAGCACTTTCGAGGGTTGTGGTATACACCTCAACCATTCCCCCAGCTATTATCCCCATGGAGAATAGCTGCTCACAGGAGATGACGCGGAAGATTGCCTTCAGGTATGCGCTCTGAGGACATCCTCTGATGTGCTCGAGCTGCATACCGTAGCTCTCATCCTGCCATCTCCCGTCCTGGAGACCCGCACTGGTCTTGGGTCGAGGCTTACCCGCGTGCAGTGGGGCTGGACGAGGAGTGATGCTTTTACCTATAATTTCAATTGTGGAAGCCTTATTGTAACTGCCACTTACCTGCGCAAATGAAAGCTGGGGATCGTGGTACTACTGCTGGTCCTGTTGGTGCTACTGGCTTCTGGCTCTGGCCAGTTGTCTTCGCTGAAGACAGTGGTGGCCTCATAATGACTCCGCTGGGCTTTGGCGCAGAAGACGAAGCCGTTTTTACGACTTCCACCAAGCTTGGACGTTGTCCTTGTTTTGAGGTGGTCGTCGGCGATTTTGGTGCTGCTGTGGCTGCTGCTCCAGATCCAACAGCAGCTGCAGCTACTGCTGCTGTTGCTGCTGTGGTGCTCTCTTTTGGAACTGATGCTCCAACAACTACTGCCTTGACTGCAGACTTCTCCTGAGGAGGAAGCAACACTGCAAGATTTTTGACCTCTTCAATTGGGCCCTTACTGGCCTCTTCACATGGGCCCTTACTGGCCTTTTCTTTGGGCCCCTGGGTATTTCTTTTTGAAGAAGAAGAGGCACTTGTGCCCTTATTCCTCCTGGTATTTAATTTGGGGGGATCATCAGTCCCCCCAGAATCGCTCCTGCTCGTACTCACTTTGAGTACGGCAGAGATGCCTTAAAACCTTTTTATTATTATTTTTGTTTTTATTTTTAAAATTATTTAAATTTTATAATTTAAATCAGTTAGATTTCTGTTTTTTTAGAACGTTTTTTATCTAAATTTATTACACTAAAAATTTTTTCACGGTTGCCATGTTGTCATGGCAACGACCGAAATAAATTAACAATCCAAACCTGTCACTAAATTTGCACTTTTTAACAATTTATCTTTTGTAGTTTTAAATGGTTTTTATGATGATTCTCACACCAACCACAATACACTATAAAACACTCAACCTCAATGTCACTTCTTTCTATTTTAGCGGTTTTTTTTTCAATTTCTTCTGCTATTTTCTTTATTATTCGCCAAGCTCTTGAATGACAAGTTTGCTCTCTTCAGAAATATAATTTTTTTTTTATGTAAATATGTTTCTTTTATTTTTGGCTCTTTGGCTCTTTTCAAAATCCTTAAACTAGGTGGCAAAAGGCTCTACAATGTGTAAAAAAGACAGACAATAGCTAATCTAAAAATAACACAAAATGGGTCAAAAGGGACAACGAGAACAAATTAGACACTAACAATAAAAGAGAAGAAAAAAATGAAACATTAAATTTTCAAAAGAGACTGTATATAGCGGCTACCAAAAATTTTGAAAAATGCCTAAAATATGAGAAAACAAAAAATTTATTACTTGTCCCAATTGGGTAACTGGCAGTTCCAAGAAGCTTCAATTTCCAAAATAATCTAATAAAAATATTTACCTAAACGAACGAATTTTCAACAAAAAAATTTGTAATTTAGTACCGAGACCGAAACCGCATCAAAGATAAATGACCGAACGAACGACAAAATTTAGCCGATACCGTTATAGAGTCCCGCGAGGGCAGCCTGTAGTATCGTAGACCTCTACAAACTGCCCTCATCATCCCTCCAGCTTAGCGTCTCTACCAGAGTGCTTGTCCTTCCCACAGCACTTGCAACGATTCCTAAGCGGAGAGAAGCCCCGTGGACTAGTGTTGCAAATGCTGTGGCCTGCTGTCACCAGCGAAAGACAACAGCTCCGTCCTGCACCGACGATAGTGGTTGCCATGTGCAGTTGAATGTGTCTGCGTTCGTTGCCAGATATTCAAGACGTAAACGTCTCTTCAGCCTGTCAACGAAGTGGCGTTAAGTGCGTGTGCGTGGTGTTGTGGGTCAGTGTTCTGATTCCCATCTTCGACTCTCATGTAGTACAGTTGAATTGTAGATTTGGCCAGTGTCAACACAAAGCTAATCAAACAATTCACTCGACTACAGACCTTTGGTCCCCATAGAAACGATGTCCTAGTAATGCCGAAATTCGGGTGGATCAACTGACACATACCGCGCACGAGATCCATTAGACCCTGCAAAGCCGGACAAGTGAAGAACCTGTGAAACAGGTTGCCTTCACCAGCACAAACTGTGCAAATCCTCTGAGCCCGCCGGTCAATATGTGACAACTGATTAGGATGCACAAGACTGTGATGCAGCAATTTTAATGCTACATTAGCATCTTTGTAACTAGAAGGATAACTGTAGACTACTCAGCAAGTTATCCCTCCCATCGCGCCCATATTCACCCCGAGGTATGTTCGCAATCTGTTGTATCCTGTATACCCCGGAGGTCTTATTGACATAAGCACGTCACGGAGCACACGTGTTGTAAGTGTACTGAAAGGTGTGTGTGGTGGTCTGTTCAGAACGAAAGCATCTTCCAACTTAGTGCCAGGGTCACTGGTCCCAAGTTGGCGAAATCTCTCCCGCGCAGAAGCAGCCAGGTCGTGTAGATGTGCAGCGTTAGTGTTTATTCGACAGTTTCCAGAGATATCAATAATATCTCCGAGAACCGTCAGTGTATGCGTGTCAGCTTCAAAACCCCGAGCATTACTGAAGACTGAATCTATTAATTCAGGATTAAACCTGATTGGAATCAACGGGAATTGCGTGTACATTAGAGCATTCCACCTAAGGTGAAATGCTGGCCTGATTCTGCCCCAGGTCTGAATCGTTGAGATTAGATCCTGCGGCCAGTCACGAGGATAAAGTGGTCGAACAGAGAGTAGGTAGTAATACTCCCCTATGCCGATCCCTCCCAGTACATTTTAAGAAATCAAACTGTCTCTCTGGCAAAACACTCTTTGGAATGCACGCACTTGGAGACACCTTGATTTCACAACCAAGTTAGGGAGACGTAATCCACCTATCTTGACTGCCAGACAGAGCGTGCTTTCAGCAACCCATCGTCTTCCGCACCAAAAGGCGTCTATCGCTTTTGCTTGAAGAAGGCCTACGAAGCCTTCATGAAACGTCTCAGACTTTAGCAGATGAACGATGGACGAGGTAATCAAATAGTTTATCACGACTGACCTACCCATTAAGGATAATGGAAACAGTCGACTACGCCATGAGTTTACAGCTCTAGAGAGTTTCTCAAGAGTGATGCGGCTATTATTTGATTTACTCTCGCGTCCGATATACACACCTAAATACTTCAGGCAAGTATTAGTCCATTGGATGTTCAGTGGAGTATCTGTACGATCTCTCCACCTTCCACACCACAAGCCTTGACTCTTACTAAGGTTGATTTTAGCGCCCGCTATACGTTCGAACTGTTCGAAAACAGCACGAGCGACCGGAAAAGCTTCATCTCCAGTGACGAAAATAGACAGATCATCCGCATACGCCAACATAAGACGAACAGCATACTGTCCGAGCATTCGACCAAGATTCACCAGAAGCGGCTCCAACGAAAGATCATAAAGCATACCTGACAATGGACAGCCCTGTCTGATACCTCGATGAAACGAGATAGGAGCTAGAACTTGTCCTTGATGCTTAATCAAAATCGCTGAGTCTCTATACAGTTTCCCGACGATATCGAGCCACCTGGGTGGAAGCCCAAATGCCTCGAGAGCAGTCAAGAGATACTCGTGCGAGACACTATCAAAAGCCTTTTGCTGGTCAAGTGAAATCATGGCCATTTGTGTACCTGTCTGTTCATGGTAGGCAAACAAGTGCTTGGCTACCGCGACGTTGTCGTAGATACTACAACCAGATACACAATAGGACTGTTACGGGTGTATTACCGAAGAAATCACTGAGCGGAGTATCGCCCCTAATGCTTTGCAGACGATTTTGTAGTCTACATTGCATAGGGTTACTGGCCTCCAGTTCCCCATCCTCTGCAAATCTCCCTTCTTTGGTATCAAGCGCATAACAGATCTCCTCCAACTAGAAGGAAAGTCTGAATGTCTCTCAACCGCCGAATTGAAGACTTCCAAAAGGTCAGGAATTAATAAATCCTTGAAACGTATGAAGAATTCTGGAGTCAAGCCGTCATAACCAGGTGAAGTGTGTCGCCTTAGATCCTTTGTCGCAGCAATCATATCCTCCAATGTGATTACTGTATCCAGGAGCTCCTAACTGTCTTTAGAGAAAGTGGGAATACTCTCAAGAAATTCAGGAGTGGTCGAGGATGTTGTCGACGTCGATTCAGAGTAGAGACTACTGTAGTAGTCTCGAATATGTTCTGATAGCTGCTGTCCGTTGAGGACTTGTCTAGATTCATCAATTATCGATTCGACCTCACAAGAAGCAGTACGACGTCTAGTCGCCTGAAAGAAGTACTCGGTTGGAGAATAGCCTTCTCTCAGCCAGCGCGATTGGCCGCGCAGCACAAACTCCAAGCTGTGCTTGTAAGTCTGTGTCGCCAAGCGTTCCTTTATCCCATTGAAATAAAGAATCAACCCCGGCTGAGTTGGGAGAAGAGCTGCCACCCGAGAGACCTCGACCAACAAGCTAGAAGCTTGATAGCCACTTCGATTGTAACTCGTCTCGACGAAAGACCGAATCTGGAGCTTTCCAACATCCCACCATTGACTAAGAAAAGGAAAGTCAGCTTTCCTCTCTTGCCAATCGTGCCAGAAATCAATGAACTCATTGATGAACTGCTCGGAATTCAACAAATAGTTGTTGATTATCCAGTATGCAGTTCTTCTTTCAACTAGAGTGCTGGTCGCCACTATGAAAGATGATCGCTAACGGAACACACTTTATGAGTGACAGCAACGAAATATTCTAGTATTCCAGGTGAGACGTAAAGTCTATCAATTCTGGAGCCTGCGAGACTTCCATGGATATTTCGCGAGACTCTCGTGTATGATCTAGTCGTAGGATGCATCCAACGATAGATATCCACGAGTCTGAAAACACCCAAAAAATTCCTCAATCGAATAGCATTGACAGAGTTGAACTCAACTCCAGAGTGCCGATCCATTGAGGGATTCAGAGTGCAGTTGAAATCACCTCCGAGGATAGTTTCACCGTTAAAATTCACCAGACAGGACTGAACACTATCAAGAACTTGTCTTGTAATGTCCTGGTCATGAGGAAGGTACACGTTTACTACCTTGTTATTTTTGTCTTGAATGACATAGTCTAAGGAAGAAGCGAAGCCTGGGAAGATATCTGTATAGACAGGAGACGATAGTGTAAATTTGTTGGATACAATGATTGCCACCCCTGAGCCTCGGCGAGGCGCAGGTGTGGCAAACATTGCATAGCCGGTGTGTAAATAAGCATAGCGCTCAAGTTGTGTATACGTGTCTTGAGTGAAATTCGTCTCCTACAGAAGTGTAATGTCTATATCGAACATTTTGACATGTTCGATAGTACTGTGTAGTCTTGTATGAGCACTTAAACCCCCGGTGTTAAGAGAGCCTATCTTACACATTCAAAGAGATGAAAAGCTCAAACGATGAATGTTCGACATCTACTGACGAGGAGAATCGGCCAAGCGATGCTCCCGAAGCAACTCCTCCACCTTCCTATGGAGACGATCTAACCGAGCTACATGGTTGTACTTCCTCCTCTTCTTGGACTGAGGAAGTAACTACTCTGGCCTCTCCAGCTCCTTTACAAGAATGCTCCAGATTTTATCTGAGTTCTTCTTGCACTGGAGCTGGCCAAGAATTTCAGAGATCTTCTCCCTAGGAATGTTTTCCATCCCCTTCGAGACCTCAAATTGGCTACCAGTCGAAATGGTGCTACCACACGACTCGTAGCCACTGAAGCTCGAGAGACCAGTCTCATCCAAACCGGTCATTTCGCAGTCCGAAAGCCGTTCGAGAGATGCTTCCGCCTCTCTCACAACAACCTTCGAACGTCGGGCACAACTATCGTCCTCCTCCGAGTGGGGCCGTTTTGGAGCGACTGGCTTTGCTGGCTCTGTAGGAGGTAGCATCGTCCGGTCCACCTTCGTCTTCCTCCTCCTCCTCTTTTTTTTTCCTAAATGGCTACTCGACTCCTCGTTGGAAGTAGCCGTGTTTTCACGTGCCGACGTGGCGCCGTTTACATCCATAACTATTTTTGCCTCTAGGACAACTTCAAGCACCTTAACCACTGGCTGCTCCAAAATAGCAGGTTGAGTGCCGGCCGAAGGCTCCTTCTCCAGATCCACTACTGTAGCAGTGGCTTCCTTCGAGAGAACCCTCGGTTCAGCCTTCTTCCCGCTTCTCATGGGGCGGTGAGCAATAAAATGCCCTACCAAATGGTAAGCATGGCATTTCGCTTCGGTGCCCACGTCTATCCAGTATCTCGAGCCGGATATGCTCAGGTAAAAGCCTGACGGAAGCATACACCCCTTATTCAAGGTGATGGACGCTTCCCGGCTAGTACCTAAGATACCCCGCCCGAGACCCTCGTCCTCAATTTTAATGGGAATAGCGCGAACCTTTCCATGAACCTTCCCGAATCTCCCAAGGAAATTCGAGAGGTCTTCATGTTGGGCTCGCATAGGGACCCGCGAAAACACGACCTTCGTGGGCGTCTCTTTTAACGGGAATGGAACGAGGTGCCTACCCCCCACCATGATGCCCTCAAGCCTAAGCTTAATGGCGCTTTCTAGGGTTGTGGTATACACCTCGAACATTCCTCCAGCTATAATTCCCATTGAGAGAAGCTGTTCACAAGAGATGACGCGGAAGATTGCCTTCAGGTATCCAGTCTGAGGACATCCTCTGATGTGCTCAACCTGCATCCAGTAGCTCTCGTCCTGCCACCTCCCGTCAAAGAAGCCCTGGAGACCCGCACTGGTCTTGGGCCGAGGTTTACTTGCGTCCAATGGGGCTGGACGAGGAGTGATGCCTTTGCTCTGAATTTCGATAGTGGAAATGTTCTTGGAACCACCACTTACCTCCGCATAAGAGATCCATGATACTAACGCCGGGGATCGTGGTGCTGCTGCTTGTCCTCCTGGTACTATTGGTTGCTTCTTGGAGACGCTTGAAGAAAGCGGTGGCCTCATTACTAAGCCGCCAGGCTTTGGCGCTGACGACGAAGCCTTTTGGACAATTTCTTTCAGGGTAGGATATTGTCCTAGAGTCGAAGATGTCGACTCAGCATTTGCTGAAGCTGCAGCCACAGATTCTGCAGCAATATCTGGAGTTATTGGAGCTGTTGCTCGAGTATCTTCTTGGACAGCTAAGGTTGTCCCTGCAGTAGCCTTATCCAAGGAAGACGGCTGTACGTTTTTACCTTTGGCCTCTTCATTAGGGCCCTTAATGGCCTTTTCTGTGTGCCCTTGGGGTTTTTTTTTAGAGGAAGAAGAAGAACCATTTTTGTTCTTCTTCCTCCTTCCATTTGATTTGGGGGGATCACCAGTCTCCCCAGAATCGCTGCTGCTGTACGTACTCATATTGAGTGCGGCAGTATTTTTTTTTCAATAGAAAATTTTGTTGTTGTTATTTTGATAAATTTTCTCACTTCAAACTATATAAATTTTACTGTTCAAAATTTTCAAAATTTTGACGTTGCCATGGCAACAACCAAAATTAAATTTAATTGAATTAAATGCCGAAAATGTCATTCACTTCTGTGTTTTTACAAATTAATATCTTTATAAATTTATCTTTATTTATTGTTTTTTTCCAAGCACTTTACACACACACCACTTCTAAATTAATTAGAGACTAAGTCTCTGCACTTTTTGCGTAGGAATTGCTGTTTTTAATTATTACTGTTGAAAGCTCTAAAGTGACACGTCCGATCTCTTCACAGAAAATAATAATAATAATATTTATTCATGAGAAGTACGCAAGAATTACATCTCATATGGTACAAAAAATAAATTCGGTTGGTAAATTTACGAAACTAAACTAGTTAGCTATTACATAATTCATTATTGATTAATATAATTTAGTTCAATTTAATTTAATTCAATATTATTGAATTTAATTCAACTTATATACTAAGAAAAAGGTAATGAAGTAGCATGTAACAAGAAAAGAAAAAGGCAAAGAAAGTGAAATTTTTCAAGAATTACGAAATCAAAATAAAAAGCAAAAAGGGGATTTAATTAGTGACTAAAAAGATCTTGAGAAACCTTCTGAAAGCTGCCCCCACTCTGATCTCCCTAACGCTAGGAGGCAAAGTATTCCAAATACGTGGGATTTGAACGAAGAAAGAACCCTCAAGTATTGTTTTATTACAGCGCATTAATAGTGATTTATTATGTCTGGTTGATAGGAGAAATCGTATTCGACAGTACAGATATTCGGGCTCCTTTATTTGCAGCAGCTCATAAAGAAAAACAACTGCCCTCCACTTGAGGTATAGATCAATTGGACATCCCAATAAGTTCAGTTTGTACGAACTCACGTGATCAAAACGCCGCAATCCATACATAAACCTAATGCAGTCGTTGAACGCAACTTAAATTCGTCTTGCGCAAACTGAGTCAAGTTTTGGGAAAAGTATACGTCCATACGTATAGTATGGTAATAGAAGAACTTTGACTAGTTTTGAGGGAAGATTAGGTGATAATATGCTAGCAGAGAGCCAGAGCCAGCGCAGTCCCGGGTATACCTTGCCCATTAAATCCTTGACATAACCGCACCACTTCATTTGCCTGTCTAAGCGAACTCCCAGATTCTTGACTTGACTCATGAAAGGCAGGATGGTCCCATTTAGCGTTATGGGAGAGATATCCGCGAGGTCAAAAATAGTTTGGCTAAATAGTATACACTGAGATTTTAGCGGATTTAAGATCTGATCATTGTTATAGAACCATTTTGTAATTCGGTCAATGTCACAATTCATACGCTCAACACAGTCTTCTATAAGTCCGATCGGCCTGTTGCAGTAAAGTTGAACGTCATCCGCATACAGTTGAATTTCAACATCCTGCAGTACATCAGGAAGATCGTTAATATACATGCAGAAAAGGAGGGGTCCAAGAACTGACCCCTGAGGAACACTTCGGAAAAGAGGAAGAGTATCAGAAATCTCACTGTTGACTATCACTCTTTGCTCGCGGATTAACAGGAAATTCTCAATTATATTACTGGCCGACTTAGAGAAATGGTAAAAAGAAGCTAATTTTCTAGATAGTAAATCATGGCGGATGCTATCAAAAGCCTTGGAGAAATCTAGGAGGACTAGAATGCTGACATCGCCGTTATCAAGCGCCTCGCGAATGACAGTTCTGACTCTTAGCAGTACAGATTCACAACTGTGACGGGGACGAAAACCAGACTGCCAGCGAGATAGCAGCTTGTGGTCCGTGAGAAAGCTTTGTATTTACCAGCACATTAATTTCTCCAACACCTTAGCCATGAAATACAGGTTGCTAATTGGGCGGAAATCACAAACACTTTCTGGTAATCTTACCTTCGCGATAGCAAGCCCATTTGCTAGTTTCCAAGAGGCTGGAAAATTAGAAGAAGTCAGACAAAAATTAATAATGTGTAATGCATATGGATGAATAAGAGGAAATAAAAGCTTTAGAAATCTGGGCGGCATATTGTCTGGGCCGATTGCATCAGATTTAATTGAGTAGATCGCCCTAGGCAATTCCTCAGTGGTTGAACACCTGAAGGAAAAAAGACTTTCGAAGTGACGACTGGCTTGAATGATCTCTGGAAAACGGCCAGTATTAGGGGAAGTGGAATAACTGGAAGTCAAATAACCATTGAGATCATTTGGGCTCACATTGCAATTATTTTGTTCCTTTCCACAAACACTCGCCAGCTTGAGATTTTTCCAAAGAGTTTTAGTGGGAGTATCAGGACTAAATTTCGAAGAGTAATACGCAAGTTTGGCTGCGCGGATTGCCGAATTAACCGCATTCCGGGCTTTTGTGTAAGTGTTTCTAGCAGTGGTGGACTTGAGACGCCTAAATCTACGGTAAAAATATTCCCGCTCTATGATTAAAGAAAGAATATGAGGATTAAACCAGGCGCAGTCATTGGATCTTGGATGCTTTACTTTAATGGGAGCATACTTATCGAGAAGATACTTCACATTGCCTTCCAATAGTTTCAGCTGAGCATCAACTGTCGTACAGTAATAAATATCGTTCCAAGACATTGATTGGCCTTCCTCGTACAGACTAGCATAATCAATGTTATTAAAGTCACGGCCTGTCACCAAGTTGACCATATTATTTTGATCAATGGGAATATTATAGCTAACAAATAAAAAGTCGTGATCAAACAAAGATGGCGGACTTGATTGGTTATGAAAGAATGGACGGGAATCATCTGACGTTAGGATTAGATCGAGTAATGACGGATTAGATGTGTTAAAATAGGTTGGCAGAGAATTAATTCTTGTTAGATGTAATGATTGAAAAATATCAATAAAGGCATCACTAAGACTACTTTTCTGGATAACATCCACATTGAAATCACCACCGATTAGGACATGTTTATACCGGTGACACAATTGGGACGTTATGTTTTGGAATTTACTTATGTGATCATTCTTAAAATTACCAGGCGGGCAGTATACTATCGTAAGAACACATTTTTCAATACCTGTATCTAATTCAACACATAGAAATTCAGCATGATTGCCACTTGAGGAGTACATTTTTTTTTCCTTAAAACAGTCTTTTATATACATGGCTACTCCTCCGCCGACACGATTTCTCCTATCATTTCTATATAAATTATATCCCGAGATTTTCACAAAGGAAGAATTAATACTATCATGCAGCCAGGTTTCGGAAATTAAAATTGCATGCACTGAAGAACTATTAAAGATAAACCGAAGTTCATCCATCTTATTTCTAATACTTCTGGCATTCAGCACACATATATTTAGGCCATTCGTTCTTTTGCAAAAAATATTAAGTAGAGTTCTTACCCCGTTCACCGATGTAGTAGAGCTAATCACAGCTATCATAGAAAAGAGCAGCAGCAGCAATCAGAAGGCTTATAATTTGAAAAAACAAATTCATTATAAAAAAAAAAAAAAATAAATAAATAAAAGAGATATATAATCACACAAGACAAATTAGCTGTTGAAAGATGTATAAAAAAGACCAAGAAAAAAGAAAAAAAAATATAAAAAGAAAAAATTCAGTCAATGATATAGAGAAAAACAAAAATAAAACACTTTAGGATGAGAACAATATTACATTATTACAGCTCCGGCACTGATAAGGTCTATTGTAAGCTCACAATATTCAATTGATCCATGCTATGTATTCTGATAGGGCGATCACCGCTTTTCCATTTGACAAATACACTGCCTCGGCTTGTAGAGACAGAAAAAAGTCGCTGGGCCTTCCGCAGCCGCCTGGCAGTACGTAGCAGCGCACTGTTTAAAGGGCTGAGGTTTTCGTACACATAAATGATGTGGTCATCTGAAGTAAAACCACGCAGCTGATTAAGTTTGATAGGGCCGTGTTTTCTTAACGCTTGCATGAAAGTATTGCGCTCGTTAGAACACGATAACCGAACAACAATAGGGCTGTCATGACGACTAAACTTAAGCGTATCACAACTTGCACCATTGGAAAGAAACCAAAATTACAAAAAACAAAACAAACATTGCCCAATAAGTGGGTCAGTTGCTATTCACTTTGCACATGCGATTTCCCAATTCCCCATAAACATAAAGGAGTAAACAGGAAGCAGCATATACCGACTGCGGATTAGGTCAGAGCTAACCTAGTGCCATTACAAACCTTAAAATCGGTCTCGTGCCAAGGGTTTTGTGTTTTTGTTCAACGTACGTCGTATTGCCGCAAAAATGTTCGCAGAACATTAAATTGAAAGAATTTATTACTTCAAAAAGACAATAGAGAAAGTTTATTTAGAAATTAAAAACAAGTAAAAAGGCTAGAATTGGCCTAAAACCAATTCTTATGATACCTTAGATGAATGCCCGTATGAAAATTCGTATGCAAGTTTGATTTTTTAAGTTGTTCATCGCATATATATCTAGAGAATGATGATAACCAATTTTATAGAATTTCATATTCTGAAGAAGTTTTTAGTACAAAAAAAAGTTTCTAGGACTGATCGTTTTCACAGTATATGTAAAAAACCTTTTTGAAATTTTATTTTTTATTACTATAAAGACACCTTGTACCAAATTTCACCTCTCTATATCGACGCGTTCTCAGGCAGTGTCCATCCAAATATATAGTGGAACACGAAATTTTTATATGGCAACCCCACGGAGGAGGTGCCCGATTTGTCTCATTTTCCAACTCAATTTTACTTTTTTTTTTAAGTCTGTGTACAAAATTTCAGCTCCCTAAGTATACGCGTCCTCGAGTTATCACGCGCACAGACAGACGGACAGACGGACATTCAAAAATCAAAATAACTTTGAATATTATGCGTGGGTGTCCAATCCATTTTGCTTTACCATCATTATTTCTGTGCGTTACAAACGGAATGACAAACTTAGTATACCCTATAGATTTCGTCTAGGGTATAATAAATTTGGTTAACCATATGTGGATGTAATAGGAAACGAATGACTTTAAAACAATGAAGAAATTGGTGTCACCTACGGAGTGAAAAACGCTTTTGATGCAATTTGATGCGCGTACTGAATATGTATGTACGTTAGTAATTTGCATCATATTATTAAAGAAATTATTATGAATGTACATATGTACGAAATTATTATGTATGTACATATGTACGTTGACAACAATGCTAGGTAATGATTCATTAGGGTAGCGCGAGGCGAACGCCCCTGAAGACCCATGAACAAAAATTGCAACAGATCTTCTGATCTTCTGCCAAAGTGACATTGATGAGTCTTCGATGTAAAGACGGCTTGTTAGAATATTATGGGCGGTTCAAAGAAAATATTTAAAGAAACAATTACAACCCATAAGTGGAAAAAAGTATCGCTTTGGCTCAGAAGACAGGAATAGTTTCACTTTGTCAAGATAAACGCGCTCAGAGCTGGAAATAAACTCATAGCGAAGATTTGAATTATATTAGAAAGTCCTCATCACTTCTCGAAGCACAAAGCCTCTTCCAAGATTTGTTTTTTCTATTCCTTAAATGCTTCAGATAGTCGTTAAACTAAGGCTGATAAGAACACATAGTTCTAAACTTAGAAATTTTACCGAAAAGCCAAGTGTCTGTCAAACAAGATAACGTCGAAACAAGCATCAGCAGAGGAAACAAGAAGTCTTGATGCGGAAACTAGATACGTTCGCGTAGTACATGGAGATTATACTGACGAGTTTTTTGAAAATAAAGCCAGGTAGGTCTATTATTAGCAGGCCAAATATTACGAGAAATTACTGCAGTCCACGGGTACAAGGACCGTGAAAGCTACAGTGAAGGAGCGGCCATTGCGCATGTACAATGAGTTGATCTTACGGCAAGCAAAATGTCCACAACGTACATCAATACACAATATATTTGGGCTTCATTATCATCATATCATGATTTGAAGCTTCGAATAGATTCGGAAGAATAATATTGAGCAATTGCTGAACGCGGGGAGTATGTTCATGAGCACATAAGTTCCCAAACTAATAATTTTCTAAACAATCTTAAGGCACAGCAAATCTAAATTTGATTTCTCCCATTACAAATTGTCCGTAAAAATTCTTAACAAGAAAATTCCATCCACACATTTCAAAACATATTCGAGTCATATTCTAATGATTGTAACTTCATATTTCATATTTTTATGTACGGTTAAAAATAATTGTGTGCATTCAGTTAGTAAGTTAGAGAAGCATTCTTTGTATATATAAATAATATCATTTCCATAATGAACTCACTTCTTATTGTTCGGTAGTCGAAATTTTTAATACAAAGACTTGAAACGTAAAGTTTAAACCTTACTCTTACACCATGAACAAACATAAAAATTAAAGGTATAAGCAAGCACCTTTGCTATATAGTCCTCTTAAACTATTGCATATGCATGGTTCGATGAATTCGACTGAATCTGCCTGCCGATTACTATGCAACTTGTATTACTCAGCTGAGAGCTATTGAACGCAAAATGGCGAGGCTCGTGTTTAATTAAAACTATTTTAATATTTTATTAAGTAAGATATATTGTAAGTGGAAGCTTTGGAAAGGTAAGTTCCCATGTTTAAGATTACTGAAAGACTGTTATCCTGTATGGATAGCAGCTTATGCCTAATCTACAATGCGTGGTAAAACCACGTCGCTAAAAGGACATGGATTTTTGTATTTGCTTCCCACTCTTGCATTTGAAAATTCATGCTTGCAAAAATGTTTCTTCTCGTTCATTCATTTGACGACATGAGCACGAGCTTATGTGTAGAAGTAATCAGCAAAACGATGTAGTAATATCACAGGATTATTCAGCATAATTTAGAATCATGTACGGGAATTTAGAACAAAACAGCTGTAAACTGGAACGTGCACTTTCAGTCTTAAAAACAAAGTTTTATATTAATTGTCTCGTCAGACTGCACTCTAAATAACTTTTTAGTTTGCTATAATCTTATAGTATAAATTATTGAGACCAAGTACATACTTAATGTAAAAAGTAATACAAATTTAATTCATTTCCAAGTTTAGTTGTTTATGAATTTGGTTTTATTGTTTGTGGATTTTTTTAAATTCTACATGGGAAAAGCTTTAAATCTTTGTGGAAAAAGTTTAATTCTTTCTCGGAAAGGTTCAATGAAATCTAAAAATCTAGTTTTATGGGTCTTTTTAATTTACCTATGTAAACTGCATTACAATCATTACACTTCATGTTGTATACCCCATATTTTTATTACAGGATTATTTAAAGTATTACGTCTAAAGTAAGTAAAGCAAGTAACCTTTCAGTTCAGATATTGTATATTTTACTGAAATTACATGAAGACCGTATTCTGATAAGACTGGGTAAGTATAATATATCAAATGATGTCGTTGAGTTTTCGTACCCCACACTTGACATCAATTTATTGTGGAATAAAAAGATTTAGTCTATCTTTGAACAAGTATTTCAGCTCCATCTCTACGGATTCTTAGGAAGTGCCCTAATATACAGTGGAAAACGACATTTTTGTATGGCAACCCTACGAAGGGTTTGCCCGATTGGTCCAATTTTTGAAATTAAATTTACTTTTTTCTAAAAAAGACCCTGTGCAAAATTTCGGCACGCCAAGTGAAATGATTCTGGAGTTATCGTGGTATGACTTTAGTTATACACATTTTCCGCGTCTCTGTTGCCGTCTGTCACCACTTCCCCACCATCCAATCTGTCTGCCATTTTTACCATTGATCATGAAACATAATTTCCTGCTGACACACCAAAAACCTGCCTATTTGAAATAACGTAACTTAACCGGTTTTTTTAGGCCTTCGAGGCCATCCCGCAGAGCCCTCCACCACTGAAAGCTATCAACGATGATAAGAAAGTATGATAAGATGGAAAATTTTGTTTATGAAATGACGTAAGTATTTTAGTCGCCAGGTTTTAGTCTAAAATAAAGGCAAACATATATGTATATTCCTTAATGTAAAGTAAATCATAAGAAGGCAGAATTAAAACTTACTATGCAATATTTGTACATTCTCCTATTCTCTCTTAGCTGAGTGGCTTAATAATGCCCCAAATAAGGCGTCGCGACAAATTGTATATTGAAAATACATATATAAACAACTAGAGTTGGTTTAAGAACAATTGTTATGATAAGGGTATCATCTATGGGATGAACGCCCGTATGTGATTTCGTATGGGCAGTCACCCATATGTGGTTCTTCACATAAATTTCTACAACGGTTCTTCGGAAAGTAAAACATTATTAAAACCAATTTCACAGAATTTCTGTTCTGAAGAATTTTTCCGTACAATAAAAATATGTAGGCCTGTTTGATTTCACAGAATACGTAAAAATTTTTAAATTGTAATTTTTTATATAGAAAACCCATGAAGGGGTTGCTCGATGTTGATTGTTGAATAATATTTACTATATTTATTAAAACCCCGTGTACAAAATTTCAGCTATCCGTGTTGACGCGCTCTCAGGCATTGTCTATTTGGTGAAAAACGAAATTTTTGTATTGCAACCCCACGAGGGAATTTATTTATTTCTTTAATTATTTATTTTTAAGTTAATACAAGTCCATTAGGATACTACCTTAAAAGTATAAGTAATTTGAGTAGATTACAAAAATAAAAAAGAAGAGAAGCAAAAACAAAAATTCCAGCAAAATAATATATATACTTATAGGTAGGGAAAAAGAAGGTGAAAATTATACATTACAAAAGAATACAAAAAAAGAAAAAAAAAATACAATAAAAAAAAGAAAATACAATTAAAAAAACTACAAAATACTAAACTACTTGTAATTACAAACTGAAAAAATAAAAATATAATTCAGAAAAAGAAAAAAAGGGCACAGCAAAGCAAAAATAGAAAGAAAATAAGGAAACAAATCGAGATATATAAATTATGACTGTTACGATCAGTGATCAATCTCATTCAAGATTAGTTTTTTAAACGTCAGAGGGCCAGAACTGAAAATATCAATGTTACTGAAATTCAAATTGTATGCCTTCTGAATTCGATATAGTGGAGACTTTTCTCGCAGATTTGTCCTAGAAAATAGCAATCTAAAAGGAGTATATTGTCTTGCATATCTTGAGGGAATATTTATACCAATTCTGGAAAGCAAGTCAGGACAGTGTACATCGCCGTTCAGAATTTTGTACAAAAACACGCTATCGAGAAAGACATGACGACGCTCTAAAGATAAGATGTTGAATCGGGTTAATCTTGCATTATACCCTAACTCATTATGTTCCAATTTGTACAATAATAATCTAGTAAATTTTCGCTGGACCCGATTTATCCCATTTTCGAACTTAAATTCACTTTTCTTTAAAGGCTGTGGGCAAAATTTCAGCTCTCTAAGTGCACGTGTTGTCGAGTTATTGTGAGACGATATCAGCTACTGCAAATGTTAAATCGATTTTTAAAGTGCAAAAACCAAGAGCTATACTGCAACCCTGTTGAATGAATCTAAATTTTTGCGGTATTTTATTACCTCTTCGAGGCTTTGAGGTCACTTTAAAAAAAACATTTGCTTACAAATACGCATGATGGATTAATTGGGAAGAGGTTAAAAAACCTAACGATTCTCTAGAACGTAGGCCACAATACATACTCGAATATAAAATAATTTGGAGAAGAGGTGCATAAATACACTCAAAACAGTGAAGGCTAATTGGCATCTAAATGCCGTTCAAACTACCAGAAACAAAAATTATAATTTGACTTTGGGACCTCTTCTGTTCACTGTTTATGGTTGAATATTACTCATTTAAATTGCATTTTAGGAAAATAAATTTTACCTGAAAAACAGAAGGTTTATTATTAATTTGAGTATCATAACTGCTACTTCTAGAAGTGAATCATTGAAATAAATATATTCCGATATCTGCAGAATTAAGTGTCTAATGTTCAAGAAGGTGTTATTCAACAATTGAATTGAAAGGCACTCAAGTTTACCTAAGCACGAATACATATTTTTCTTCTTCGAAGATCGACAGAAACATAAAGGACTAAGTGATAAAATAGAAGGACCTCCAAAAAGGGACGAAGAAATGATTTAAAGAAAAACCAAAATTCCTGCCAACATAATATAAAAAGGATAGTCAAACTACCACATTAAGTGAGAATTAAAAATTAGGTCCTCTATGAAGTGACGTAGAGAAAAAAGGGGCTAAAAATATGTGATTGCGATAGCTGTTCAGCGTAGTTTCACTTAAAATACACCACTTTTACTAACTACTTTATAATGAAATTGTGCTGATTTGATCTTCAGGTTGCTGATATGTACTTTTAATCTATTAGTCCTGAAAATGACTATTATACATGTAGATATTTTGTTTTTATCAAACCCTATATTAATTATTACGTTTTAAAATTTATTGGTATATTAATGCAATTTTTTATATTTTTTAATTATTTGATATTAATGCTTATGAGTTAGTGATTTCAAGAACGAGTTTATTTACTCTAAATATTTTTTAATTTGTTTTATTTATTCAGTACAAAAAATGAGACTAATATTTTTAAAAATCGTTTTTATTTATCTCAGCTTTATATTTAAATTTATTTCAATATCTATTACATGACAAAGACCACAATCAAGATACGGCGCAAACTTCTGTGTGAAAGGAACCGTCTTAGAAATAATGCAGTGATAAATTTGGCTTGTTTTCCTATAATTTTGCATAAACGGCAGCAATAGATTTTCTTAAAAAAAAATCTTCGACCAATTGTAAATATTTTGCAGTACCTACGTTTAAATTAATTAAATTTACTCAAAATGAAAAGGAAAACAGAGGGGTCTTTTTAAGTGACCAAAATTGATACAACTTACCATCTCTACCATACAAATAAAGTCCCCGAATTTGTCCAATTCCGATCTTAGTCCGATAATATTTATAAAATATCTATGGGTGAAATTACTACATCAAAAATTTTGAGTGGATAATATAAATGTGTGTACCCTTTAAAAAGTTTCTCTATTTGGAGCAATTTTTTTCTTAAAATAACTGCGACTAAAGTTTTATCAAGCACTTATTGACATTCTTAATGTATTTGTTTCTTTTACAGGATTATGCAAATTTTGGGTATCAAAATTGTTTAATTCAATATCAATAAGTGCTGTATTGAAAATTGCAATGGCACGAGTATAAATTCTTCTTTATTCAAGTTTCCTGAAGAGTAAGATAGAATAAAAGTTTGACTACAAATTTGTGGCCTTGACGAAAATTTGAAAGCCAAAATATTATAAAGAATATTTGGGAAAAGGTAAGATCTTAAAAGGTGCAGTACCAAAATTTATTTTATTTTATGATAATATTAAAACCTTATTTTGAAGATGTTCAAACCGATAATATCAATTTGGCTGGAAATATGGAAAGTTTTGTTGATTTAACAGTTTAATGCCAAATAAAACTTAATCGAAACGTAAATTTAATGAACTTGAAATAAATATAATTACATTAAATAAATGGATCACCACCAACGTATTCGGAAAACTCCGACCTTACGGAGGTGTTCACTTGTAGGAGATGTGAAACGATTGTAAACAAGTAGAAAAGCTAGATTTGGTCAGAGACCAATTGTTACTATTCTCTAGATGAATGCCCGTATGAAATTTCGTATGGTCACTCATTTGAGCAATATTGATTTTTGCAGTGGTTTTTGCCGTTTTTTATTCTAGAACGGTTCGTCGGACAGAAAAAATGATTATAATTAATTTTGTAGGATTCCATATTCCGAAGAAAATTTTAGTACAATACAAATATCTAGGGCTGATCACAGTATCCGAAAAAAACCTAAATTTTTATATAGCAACACCAAGAAGGGTTGCCAGATTTATTCCATTTTTGAAATTTTATTAGTAGTTACACTATGTGCATTCTGGCGCACTGTGTTAGCTCCCACGATTCCGCAACAGATGGCGCCACCGTCGCTAGGTGGTTTGAGCCTGTACTAAATGTAGGTTTGTGTCTTTGTTGTATTGGTTTGTGCCTTGGATACACCATTGTGTCTTGTGTGCACCATTCACTCTTGGATGTTGGAGATACGAGATCACTTTGGGGATACGAGATCACTTTCAGCACTCTCCAGCATAGGCAAATAGCATAGGATTTCGATTTTGTTGCAGGAGTTCGCTTCTTTTTCATCTCGAATTTTGAGGATACGAGATCACTTTGGGGATACGACATCACTTTCAGCACTCTTCAGCATAGGGAAACTGCATAGGTTATCAATTTTTTTCTGGAGTTCGCTTATTTTTCATCTCGGACTCGTAGCCTCTAAGTTGACATTAAGTTTTTCATCTCGAGTTTTGGGGATACGAGATCACTTTGGGGATACGAGATCACTTTCAGCACTCTTCAGCATAGGGAAATAGCATAGGATTACGATTTTGTTGCTGGAGTTCGCTTATTTTTCATCTCGAATTTTGGGGATACGAGATCACTTTCAGCACTCTTCAGCATAGGGAAATAGCATAGGTTTTTAATTTTTTTCTGGAGTTCGCTTATTTTTCATCTCGGACTCGTAGCCTCTAAGTTGACATTAAGTTTTTCATCTCGAGTTTTGGGGATACGATATCAATTTGGGGATACGAGATCAATCTTAGCACTCTCCAGCATAGGAAAATAGCATAGGTCTTTGATTTTGTTTCTGGAGCTCGCTTATTTTTCATCTCGGAGATGTAGCTATAAATATTTGTGAAGTGGTGGGAATCTTTATTGGTGGAGGTTGCTGGTTAAGTTTTATCTGGTCGTGGAGGCTACAATTTGACCTTGAGGTGCCCCCTCCTGTGTCTGGGTACTGGGGGTTGGCTGAGAGCTTTAGTGGCAATATCTAATACTATGACTAGGACTGCCTGAGGTGTCTTGGACTGGGCTATGTTACCTGTACCAAGGCTTGGGTAGAATGTGTATTAAGTAATGATGTGAAATACCTTAACCGAATTAATATCGGGGCTGTATACTTGTCAGCTTGAGTTTGGTTTTAGTTGTTTACTTTAGTATGAGTGCCTGTGGTATGTTGGGCTGGGCTACTTGGTGGCTGAGGAAACGTTATCTAAGGCGTGGGTGGATGTGTGCAGCTGTGTATTTATGTAGATAATAAATGTGAATTTCCCTAAAAAAATTAGTGTAATAAGTATTAATACTAATTCATATTATTGTTCATGTCAATAGTATTAGTACTAGGGGTAAAATTTTCATCAGAAATCCTCTACGGGCTATGGTTCGAGATATGAGCGATCTTACCTTCTCAGGTGTAATTAATATTAGTAGCTGAAAACCAAAAACAACAACAACTGTAATCGAAGTTGTGGATTAAAGATTTGATGATCTTAATCTGTAGGTGTCTTTTATAAACATTGCGCCATGTGATGATATATCTAAAAATAGATCAGGCAAAGCTGATTGGAGCGAATCTTGGTAGATATGTTCACTTAGATAAGTAATGGAAATTACTAAATGCCTAACTTTGCTCTTCAGGTGGAATGTTTCTGATTTGATTCCTTGCATAAACAAATTAGCACAGTCTAGTAAAGTAAACAAATTCGCACTCGAATAATGTAAACAAAAATTCGCACAGTAGCCGAGTAAAGTAAACAAATTGAGCGATTTATGTTTTTTTAATGTAAGATTCCCAATTTCTTTAGCTGAAAACAACATCTGATATTAATCTGTAGGATATGATGTCTTGGATGAGTAGTGGAACTTATAATTGAAAATTTCTTTTGATGAAAAATACAACAACAACAACTATAACGTCAGTTGTGGTCTGTAGGTGTCTTTTATATGATCATGTTATGATGTTCGATGTGTAAAAATAGATCATGGTTGCTTGGGATGGTACGACACATGAAATCATTAGCAGTAATAGAAATTAAAGCATTAGAAAAGGTGGCCAGGCGGCTGGTAACTTGATATCTTGAGTAAACAAATACGTCCGAGTAAAGCAGACAAATTGAGCGATTAATGTGTTTTTGTATCTAGGAGTTTGTATTGAAAAGTCTTACATTTTATGACGAATTGTTTTTTATTTTCAATAAAATTTCTCAATCAGTCACGCTGTTATGAGATTTGATTGACCCCGATATCATAGTTCACATGAAGCTGACAAGTATACAGCCCCGATATAAATTCGGTTATGGTATTTCACATATTACTTAATACACATTCTACCCAAGCCTTGGTACAGTTAACATAGCCCAGTAGAAGACACCTCAGGCAGTCCTTGTCATAGTATTAGATATTACCACTCTCAGTCCAACCCCCAGTAACCAGACACAGGAGGGGGCACCTCAAGGTCAAATTGTAGCCTCCACGACCAGATCAAACTTAACCAGCAACCTCCACCAATAAAGACTCCCACCACTTCACAAATATTTATAGCTACGATCTCCGAGATGAAAAATAAGCGAGCTCCAGAAACAAAATCAAAGACCTATGCTATGTTCCTATGCTGGAGAGTGCTAAGATTGATCTCGTATCCCCAAATTGATCTCGTATCCCCAAATTGATCTCGTAGCCCCAAAACTCGAGATGAAAAACTTAATATCAACTTAGAGGCTACGAGTCCGAGATGAAAAATAAGCGAACTCCAGAAAAAAATTGAAAACCTATGCTATTTCCCTATGCTGAAGAGTGCTGAAAGTGATCTCGTATCCCCAAAGTGATCTCGTATCCCCAAAATTCGAGATGAAAAATAAGCGAACTCCAGCAACAAAATCGAAATCCTATGCTATTTCCTTACGCTGGAGAGTGCTGAAAGTGATCTCGCATCCCCAAAGTGATCTCGTATCCCCAAAACTCGAGATGAAAAACTTAATGTCAACTTAGAGGCTACGAGTCCGAGATGAAAAATAAGCGAGCTCCAGAAAAAAATTGAAAACCCATGCTATTTCCCTATGCTGAAGAGTGCTGAAAGTGATGTCGTATCCCCAAAGTGATCTCGTATCCTCAAAATACGAGATGAAAAATAAGCAAACTCCAGCAACAAAATCGAAATCCTATGCTATTTGCCTATGCTGGAGAGTGCTGAAAGTGATCTCGTATCCCCAAAGTGATCTCGTATCCCCAACATCCAAGACTCAATGGTGCACCCAAGACACAATGGTGTATCCAAGGCACAAACCAATACAACCAAGACACAAACCGACATTTAGTACGGGCTCAAACCACCTAGCGACGGTGGTGCCGTCTGTGGCGAACAGAATGAACATAGTGTAACTACTTTTATTTGCTATTGGTATGAAAACACCTCTCGATGTCCACGCGTTTTCAGGCAGTGTCCAAATATAAAGTGGAAAACGAAACTTTTGTATGGCAACCCCACGAAGGAGTTGCCCGATTTGTCTCATTTTTGAACTTAATTTTACTTTTTTTTTAAAGTCCACGTACAAAATTTCAGCTTTCTAAGTAAACGCGTTGTCGAGTTATCGTACGCACGCATGGACGGACGGACGGACAGACGGACATGCAAAAATCAAAATACCTTTTAATATTATGAGTGGGTGTCCAATCCATTTTGCTCTACCATCATTATTTCTGTGCGTTACAAACGGAATGACAAACTTAGTATACCCTATAGATTTAATCTAGGGTATAAAAATATAGCTTATTACAGAAAATCCAACAAATTATTAATCGAAAAAATGAAAGTTTTTTAAATTAAAATTAAAATAAATAGAAAATACGAAATAGAAGTTCTTTAAAATAAGCTTAAAAATACAGAACCACAGCTTGAGTGCTTGGGAGCAGTAAACACAAACACAAAAGAGTTTTCTAAAATGATTTGGTTAAATTATGATATATGGAATGATAAATAAAATCATTGACATAAACACTTAACTATAAATCCAGTTCAACATGTAATTTTATGATGGACAATGTCGGCTTAAATTTACCTTCAAAAACATATAAAGATATAAAAAGAATAGAGTCGGGGTTTAATGAAAATTTGATTGAACATTTAAAAGGAGTGCTAGGAAATATGTCTTTAATGGAGAGGCAAGCAGTCTTGATTATTGATGAAATTTCAATTTGGAGAGATTTAGTGTATGATATGTACAATGATAAAGTTGATGGATTCATTGATCTTGGCAATGAATATAGAGAAGCGCAAATAGGAAAAACAACATGTGTTTTCATGATTTGAGGATTATTTTACATTTAGAAATATGTATTATATTATTTTGTAAGTGATACTTATATTAATACCGAACAATTGAAAAATTAAGTTTGAAAAGCATTGAACTAGCTTCTGTATTTCATTTAAATATACGGGCCGTGGTTTGTGACCAAGGTTCCAATAATAAGAAGTGCTTTAAATTGCTTAATATAAGCGATGAATGCCCATATATAGAAAGGAAGGGAAAAGAATTTATTTTCTTTATGACGTTCCACATTTAATAAAATCATTTAAAAATACATTAATTTCTACAGGTATAAAGACAATAGAAGGTGTATTTTCGTGGAATTTTATACAAGAATTACATAAATTGGACACAGAGTCCCAAAATTTTAGAATGTGTCCCAAACTAAGCAACAAACATGTACAACCAAATAAATTGGAAAATATGAAAGTTTGCTATGCAGCGCAAATTTGTAGTTTAACGGTTGCTGCAGGTAAATATTCAAAAGTAAATGAAGAAAAAGCAATAACTACTGAAAATTTTATTACTAAAGTAAGTAATATTTTTGACTGTTTAAATAGTCGCAATTTATTGGACAAAAGCCCTTACAAAAGACCATTATTTTAAATTGTACTCCTGAAAAATATTTAAAAGACTCTCTAGATTTTTTAAAAAATCTTAAATTAGTGAAAAATACCCAAAACTATTGTATACTTTGGTTAACTCAATCCATTAACGCAATACTTATACTTAGTGAAGAAATTTGTTCAGTCTACAACTGATTTGTTTAGTCTTCAACTAACCTTCTCGATTTACTTTATTTGAATTATTCATCCTAAAATAGAAGTACAGTCCATAATACTAAAATCTTTTTCTGACAGTACCATATATGCACAGCATCTCGTAATGTACATCATTCTCGCTCGAACATCGCTAATGTCACCGTCTCTTGACGCAATAAATTTGTTAAAATTAAATTATCGTTTCGTTGTTTGTTTTATTCTCTTATTTGCACAGAATCAAACTTGAAAAGGCTCAAGTTTTTACATGGTCCTATCGAACCGGATTATTAGATTATTTATCGTGCAATTTCTTCACAAATAAAAACTCGTAATCAGTGAAGTGTTGTGAGTAGTTTACGGACAAAAACGTGGAAATATAAAAAAATTGTTAAACCATTGTAAATGGAATAGAATATCGTGCACTGGGAACAGAACTTAAAATATATATCGTCTAGTGCTATTTTCGATGTGGTAAATCATTTCGATTCATCACGCATTGTCGGATTTTATAACCTCGTGCCACCACCCAGCTTACATTAGACTTCAACTATCGATAAGTATACATTACATAAGCATTGTTTACAATTTATTTCTGATTAAAGGCTTTATACGAGGAGCGAACCTCTATAGTAGACAGCATGCCCGACGAAAATAAAGAAGAATTATTGTTGTCTGAATTGCGTTTGCAACGGGACAGCATTCAAGGCCAGCAGACCAAATTAAAAAATATTGTGATGCAGAAGTTAAAGTCAATGGATGCGGCTGAAATCGAAACTCGTCTAGGCATGCTAGAACGTCATTTAGAGAATTTCAATAAGGTGCAAACTCGCATTGAATGTTTAGATGCAGAAAAAGAAAAATCTGATAAAAGGGAAATATTTGAAGAGACATATGTAGACTTAAAGGCAAAACTTCTGCGTGCATTGAACGATACAAAATGTCGAAGTTCTTTGCCGCATGCTGAGGGTGAATCTACCTTTTTTCAAACCAGGGGTAAAACAAAAACTTTGCCAAAGTTAAAGCTTACAACTTTTAGCCGAAAATTTACTGATTGGACAGAATTCTATTCAATGTTCAATAACTTAGTGCACAACGACGATGAGTTAACCAATATTGATAAATTTCAACATATCTGGTCATCTTTGACAGGACCCGCTCTTCTCACAATCAAGTCCTTGGAGGTCAATAATGAAAACTATGAAAAGGCGTTGGCACTTTTAAAGAAACGTTTTGATAACAGAAAACTTATATTTCAGGAACATGTTGCAGACATTTTTAATATGATAAGTATCGAAAGAGATTCGCTACAGCAGCTTAGGACTCTCAGTAACACAGTGAATGCGCACTTGCGAGCACTGGAGACACTAGGAGATACGAAGCAACTAGCAGATGCCTTGCTTATACACATAAGTCAAAGCAAGCTCAACCCTCATACTAAGGCCAAGTGGGAGGATCAATCGCCGCATGATGTACTACCAACGTGGGAAGAATTATCAAAATTTATTGAAAGCCGATGCATGTCATTGGAAAGTAGGGAGCAATCCAGAAGGTATTCAACAAACAAAACTAGAACACCAGGTACGTTTAATTCCAAATTTAGTAATAAAAGGCATGATCAATTTCGAAATTCTTCACTTATCGCATTAAAAACGGAAAATGTGTGTACTTTTTGCAATTCTACGGGACACATTATTCATCAATGTCAAAATTTCATAGCTCTCGATACCTTTTCTCGATTCAATGAAGTCAAACGCCTTAATTTATGCATAAATTGTTTAAGGTCTGGCCATAGTGTAAAAAATTGCAAGTCTAGTAGATGTCGTCGCTGTGCATTCAAGCATCACACTCTCCTACATATGGTCTCATCACAAACTCAAGACGATGACACAAATGCACAGACCTTTAACAATCCTTCGCAAACAATTCGTGTCGCGGATAAAAAAATAGAATCAATAACTACTTCACAAGAAGGAACGTCATTAGGATCGACAACACGTGCGGGAAGTCAGAAGGCTTCATACAATTACCATATATTATTAGTATCGGCGTTGGTGAACATTTCAAACGGTCAGGGGGGTTTTGTTCCTTGTCGGGCCCTTCTCGACTCCGCTTCTCAGTTGCATTTCGTAACGGAAAGAGTTGCTCAGCAGTTACAAAAACAAAAACTAACATGGCTATCAGCGGCATCGCAGGCGTCAATTCTACGGCTAAATTTTATACTAATCTAACAATTAAATCTCGCCGTTATGAATATACCACTTCGTTTAATGCATTCATTTTACCTGAAATTACTGGACACCAACCAGATAGTATTGTAGATATTTCGAAAATTAAAATACCTGATAACATTCTGCAAAACCTGGCGGATCCTCACTTTCACCTACCACAGAAAATTGATGTGCTAATAGGCGCTGATTTATTTTTCGAGCTATTAACTGTGGGTCAAATTCGATTAGGTCCTGGATTACCCACATTACAGAAAACTCTTTTAGGATGGGTTGTATCAGGCGGATTTCCAGTAAACGTTTCGAAGGCATCGTGTTTCACAGCAAATGCTGAAGGTCTAGCAAGTGAGCATTTGAATACGGTTTTAAGAAAATTTTGGGAAATGGATGACCACGAAGGCTGTCCGAAATCATTAACTTCAGAAGAAAAAGAGTGTGAAGATAATTTCGTACGTAACTATGAGAGATTACCTTCAGGGCGGTATAGAGTTGCGCTACCACTTCGTGAAGATCCAATTGTGCTTAAAAATTCCTTTGATATTGCATCAAAGCGTTTTTACAATCTGGAGTCAAGGTTAGCTAGATTTCCCGAACAGAATGAAAATTATTCAGAATTTCTTCAAGAGTATCATAATCTGCAGCATATGCATCTTATTGCCCTTCATAACTTGCCTCAACCTCATTATTTCATGCCTCATCATTGCATTTCAAAACCGGACAGTAGCACTACGAAGCATCGAGTAGTCTTCGATGCAAGTTGCAAGTCTTCTTCAGGGTGTTCTCTCAATGACATTCTTATGGTTGGTCCTAAACTCCAGGATGATTTATATAATATACTTCTTCGCTTTCGGACATATCGTTATGCAGTCACAGCGGACATTACAAAAATGTATGGCCAAGTTGAAGTCAACGGGGCAGACAGTTATCTACAGTGTATAATTTGGCGTAAATCTAAGCACGAGCCATTACAATTCTTTCGTTTGAATACTGTGACGTATAGAACCGCATCTGCATCCTTTTTATCAACTCGATGCCTGAAGCAGCTTGCATATGATATATCCTATTGGTTCAAGGGTTCTTCTTTCCGATTTCTTCGTTGACGATATGTTAACAGGAGCAGACTCTGTCGAAGAAGTCCTCAAATTGCAAGGCGAAATTGGCCAAATGTTAAAAAAGGGAGGTTTCATTCTTCGTAAATGGTGCTCAAATAATACAGATATCCTTTCTCGAGTGCCAGACGTCGATATTAATAGTAATAATGTAATAAAAACACTTGGTTTATCCTGGATACCCAAGTCTGATCAATTCTGTTACACCTTTGTTCTCTCAAATGATACCAATAAACCAATAACAAAGAGAAGCATTCTCTCTAACATTGCTAGAATCTTTGACCCATTAGGGCTTATAACTCCTATTGTGGTCAAGGCAAAAATATTGGTGCAACGATTATGGTCTCTCAATCTCCAGTGGGATGAATCATTACCTCCCGCCTTACATACTGAGTGGACAAACTTTTGCGATGAATTGAAAAATATAAATGAAATTAAATTTCCGCGGCACATTTTCTTCAAACAATCGAAATTAGAGCTTCACGGTTTCGCGGATGCCAGTTCAAAGGCATATGGTGCGTGTATATTTATAAAAAGCATAGACTATACAGGCAATATTTCCACAAATCTACTCACAGCCAAAGCGCGGGTCGCGCCTTTAAAATCGATAACAATACCGCGTCTCGAACTTTGCGCCGCGCTTTTATTAGCCGAATTTATCAAACGTGTTGCATTATACCGCTGCGTGGAAGATAATAAAATATTTTGCTGGACCGATTCGCAAATCGTTTTGGCCTGGATCGAATCTAACGCGAGTAAGTGGACTGTGTTTGTATCTAACAGGGTAATGAAGATACAAGACTTAACCGCCAACTATGAATGGAGCTATGTTCCAACTAAGGAAAACCTCGCCGATATCGTCAGTCGAGGCTGTTCAACATCTGATTTAGTTCATAATAGCTTATGGTTTCATGGCCCTCAGTTTCTTCGTGATATTTCGTCTCGGCCCTCAGATTTGAACATATGCAGGGAATTGCTTCCAGAACGGGGGCCAAACAAGACTGTCTTAGTCTCTGCAGCTAATAATGAGGGCCTCATAGGAAAATGTAAATTTCATAATACATTCAATAAACTGCTAAACGTATTCAGCTATATCTTTCGATTTTATAACAAATGCAGGACAATAAAGAGTGGCCGCAATTTCAAGCCACTATCCACAAACGAGATAGATTTCACACTTCCCGCACTCATAAGGATGGTACAAAAAACGTGCTTTTCGGAGGAATATCGCCAACTTACAGCAAATCAACAGCTAACGAATGGAGCAATTAAAACTTTAAGCCCATTCTTGGATAAAGAAGGAATTATCAGAGTTGGAGGTAGATTAAAAAACTCTAACCTTAACGTTGATTCACGACATCAATTCTTGCATCCAAAATCACATGCACTTACAAAGTCCTTATTAGAACAACATTTTGGCCTGTTGGAGGAAAAAATACAGTGAAACACACAATTCATCGTTGTATAAGATGCTTTCGCTTCCGTCCAAAATCTATCGTTCAGCTAATGGGAGACTTACCCCCGGAACGGGTACAACCTTTACGTGCATTTCATTATACAGGAATTGATTTTTGTGGCCCATTTTATGTTACATCTTTAGTGCGAGGGCGCGCACCCATCAAGGCTTACGTTTGCTTATTTATTTGCTTTAGCACAAAGGCAGTGCATCTTGAAATCGTATCCAGTTTAACCACAGAAGCCTTCCTGGCCGCACTAAGTCGCTTTGTAGCAAGAAGAGGCAAGGTGGCAAAAATATTCTCAGACAATGCAACGAATTTTGTAGGTGCGAACAACCGATTACGTGAGATACGCGCATTTTTTAACTCCAAGGAGAACAGCGACTCACTTCAGCAATGGTGCCGTGAAGATGGAATCGAATGGTGTTTCATACCTCCAAGATCACCTCACTTCGGCGGATTGTGGGAAGCGGGAATAAAGTCAGCGCAACGCTTGTTTCTTCGCGTCGCATCAAATGCATCCTTCACGTTCGAAGAGCTTGCCACGATTGTCTACGAAGCTGAAGCTGTTATGAATTCTCGGCCTATCTCGCCAATGTCAAACGATCCTAACGATCTTTCTGCGCTAACGCCCCGACACTTTTTTATTGGAGATTCTTTAAAGGCTCTGCCGGAAGTCCAAATTCATGACGAAAAACCAAAACGTTTGTCTAGGTGGCAGCGAATTACTTATATTAAGCAGCATTTCTGATCCAGATGGAGCCAGGAATATTTACATTCTTTACAACAGCGATACAAATGGTCCGACCCAGTACCAAATTTAGCGATTAACACCATGGTTTTGGTAAAGGAGGAGAACTTACCACCACTCAAATGGTCTCTAGGAAGACTCACTGAGGTTTATAAGGGAAAGGATGGTTTCGTTAGGGTAGTGAGCATCAAGACCGCCAGGGAAATCGTGAAGAGAGCTATCACCCGATTATGCCATCTGCCAATGGAGAAACCGGAGATCTGAAAGTTATCACTTCCAGCGCGGGGAGAATGTTCAGTATACAACTGATTTGTTTAGTCTTCAACTAACCTTCTCGATTTACTTTATTTGAATTATTCATCCTAAAATAGAACTACAGTCGATAATACTAATGTTGCTTTATATTTACTTAATTTCGTTTAATATTGTACTAAAATCTTTTTCTGACAGTACCATATATGCACAGCATCTCGTAATGTACATCATTCTCGCTCGAACATCGCTAATGTCACCGTCTCTTGACGCATAAATTTGTTAAAATTAAGTTATCGTTTCGTTGTTTTTTTTCTCTTATTTGCACGGAATCAAACTTGAAAATGCTCAAGTTTTTACAAAATTCTTACCGATCCGAATATATACACAAAATTTCTTCTAACTCCACGCTTGAATAAAGGTACAATAGAAAAGACTTTTGCGCAAAATCGTGCTCAATTTGAAAAATCCGTCGGTTCATGAATTCAAATACGTAATTGCAAAACTAATGTCCATGAAGATTGTGAATATTGTTTCACCAAGTCAAAAATACGAGAATGACGACGACTTCATGCTTGAATGGCTTGAAATTTATTCAGACAAAAGGAAGCAGACCTAATGTACGAAACGATTTATCTTCACCAGTTGATATCTTGCACAAGGAAAATACAAAAAGTTATTGTTTGGGATATGTTATTTACAAAATTGTTGTTAAAAAGCTTAATTGTATTTCATGTGCTTAAGTTATGTTATAGTTCTAAATTCTGAACAATTATAAGATTTTAAGAAAGATGTGAATTCGGTAATTTTAAGAAATCTTTCCGATTATTATTTTTTCAGTATGTCAATTACATTTTTCCATATATGAAAAAAATTTCAATAGTTATTATTTGCAAATCTCTCATATAAAGGAAAAGGTTATAAAATTATGCATAAGTAAATCAAATGAAATATATCCCGATTGGTTTTCTAAAAAATTACCATATTTTGAGCATAGAAAGTCAATACTGGATTTCTTAATCCTGGTTGTTTTGAGAAAAAATTGCAGTAGGAAAATCAAAAGAGAAATAGAAAATGAAGTTGTACATCACAATCGCTTAAAAAATTTGAAACAATAAAAAAGTAACAGTTTCGAGTTGAATATTAGTTTCAAATAATAAATACTAAAAATCATCAAAAACTTCTAGTTTGTAAGTAAACATTTTTACCGTATAAGTAAAAATCCCCATATACCATACCAGTTTTTTATACTCAATCTCCAGAATTATTTTACTTTTGTTCCACGTTCACAATTAGATCAATATTTATATACGTAATACTGTTATGTACATATACCTACATAGAGAAAAAATTGCTCTCTCATTATTATTATCTCTCGTCACTACATTTTACCCGGCGGTGCACTAACATAGCAAGCATGGCACAGGTAATAGTAGCCAGTGTTGCCACAAGTTGTGTCGAAAATTATGCTAATAGTAGGAAAAAAATATGCCAAGTAGCATAATTTGAAAAATAATGTGTTTATTTATTCATATTTCTTTGGTATAAAATAATCGCCATTCAAGTGTAACAAGAATATAATATCCATATAATATACATTAATAAATAATATAATAATATAAAAAAACTTTAACAAAAATAGCCTCTTGTTTTCATAAAACGAAAAAGAAAATTCATATATGTATGTGCGTCTAATCTAATTCGAATAATATATCACTTATTTGGGCGAATTCATCATTTTCGTCATTTTCTTTATAATTATACATACTGCTCTTGCCCATATTTCTTAACATCTCGTTTTCTATTTTATATGAATAACAACACGTTTTATTTGTTTTCATCCACATTCTTGTAATCAGAATTAAGTTTAATGGTTTAATCCCATTCTATTCCTAAGATCTTGTTATTCATGTTACTAAATCCTCTTTCTACCTCTGCGTTGGAAAATGGTAAATTCAAAAAGTTAAATGCAAAATCTACTATATCTTTAAAGGGGTTACCACCTAGAGCATCTCTGTACTGAGATAATGCACCCCAAAATTTAATGCAGTTTGTTTTATTTAACCAGTCTATTAAAAGTAGATTATTAAATTAATTGTACAGTCTTCTAACTTTCTTTTCATCCTTCTCAAATACTCCTATTAAGGAAATTATTTCTGATTCTGCATTATCTTTTTGTCTTTTTTTGTCAAAAATGACTTTTGGACTAAGGCAATTAATTTTCTGAAAAGATTCAATATTCGACGGCAGTCTCTGTCTTAACTGATTGGCTAAATGTAACAAAAACTTTACACATTTACCGCGAACTTTACCTTGACTATCAATACTAAGTTTGTGGCGACGCGTCGCACATTTTCGAACGCTTGATTAACTACTTTGAAATCTAGTCAAAATTTGATTCCAAAATTTTGCACCCAGAACACTTTGTTGAACGCAAAAAGGCCTCAGCTAGGTAGGCTCTTCCTGTGATTTGTATAAAACAAAAATTATCTTTAAGTCTTGTAATTGTTCATGTCAATCGACCAGGTTAAACGTAGTGACAATCGCATTGAAGTTCAAGCCCAACACGGAAGCAACCAGACCTCTTCGTCTAAAGTAGTTCAGCCAACAGTTGCCTATAGGCACCATCGCGGCTGAGCGTGGCTTTTCTAGTTATTTTTCAGATCGATTGTCATAGGGACAGTCCCAGCTTCTTCTAAATGATTTCAGCACTGTGACTGGCAATACCATATGTTGCTTAACCAAGACAGCGCAGAAGACCGTAAGGTGCAGTTATAATCGACCACGTTCAAGACTCTGTGGCCAAATTGTCATTGGGACCGTCTGTCCAACGTCGAGAGTCGACACTACTGACAATCCACGGAGCAGTTGCTGACACCACGACCACGAAGTCCTGTAAATACAATTTCTAGGCGTTCCCCAATATACTCCTATGCGAACTGCATATTAAGAAGAACGCATGTTAGTTTTCATCTCGAGTCAGTATTGGTGCATACCACCTAAATTGACCGCATATCAAGAAGAATGAATACTCCGTTGTATCAAGTATTCCGCTCAAGACAACATTAGTGCAAATCAGTTAAAGTAGTTGGCTATTAAGAAGAATGAATACACTGACGCTTCAGGTACCCACTTCAAGTCAGCAATAACCCATCTCACTAAAAGTTTACTTAGTAATTTTTTTGTGCTATATCCTAAATATGGTTGAGATATAAAATATTCTTCATTTAGCGGAGTACTTAAAACATCGAAATCCGGAAAATCTTTTGGAACAATAATGTGTACGACAAATTTTGATCAAAAATATCAAATCGTTCAATAGTCTTGTGATGACAACGTTCTCTCTTGGAAACAATAAATTAACTTTATTTACTTCTTGGAGAATATATCTCAAAAATTCAATAAACGCCAATATTTCAAAATTGCAATATAATTCATACAGTGTTTGTACTTTGTAACATTTTTCAGAACTTTTAGCTATCCCAAGCCGTTGATCTAAAATTCTTTCAATTGGAAAAAATGTTTACATCCACCTTTTCTGGCAAGATCTCAATATTTTTTTTGGATTCCTATCATTGTTTATTAAGCGAAATAATGTGGAATATGCAGATTGCCTGGCAGGTGAATCTCTAAACCAATTATACATCTCTGCATATTTTGGGATTTTCAGTTTTCAATTTATGATATACACCATTATTTCTTCCAACCATGACAATGGCATTGTCGGTTCCACGTCTACATAATTTTTCAATAGATAATCGGAATTCCAACATGATTTTCTTCACGGCATAAACAATATCATTAGCTGTACAACCTTCCAGCTGGATTAGTTTTAAAAATAATGTAACACTTTCATTGCGCGAAAAGCTAGAATATTTTATTACTGCGCCCAAATTCTTTTGGACAGATATATCTGTCATCATAATTAAGCAATACGGACATTTTCCAATATCTTCCTTTAGCTTTTCAACGAAGTAAGGGCGTATAACATTTTTAATAATAGCTGTACATTTCGTTCGGCTAAGTTTAGTGGTCGTAGCTTTTATAT